>CADDXX010000332.1:717337-861167 GCA_902810485.1 Alauda arvensis
CTAGGGGAGCAGCTAGCAGCTCCTGGGGTGCTTTTCAGCCAGGAAAAGGCAAAATTGGGACCCAAACAGATCAGGGTGATCCCCCAAAAGCGAAGGAAAAATCACCCCATCCCCAAACCTCCCCATTCCACTCAAATCCCCCCCGAGTCACTCATTTTTAAATAAGGTTTCCCCAAGCAACAGGTGCTTTCAGCATTCCCATCCTAGGTTTTTGGGGGATGGATAAGGTCATAATTAGAATTGTGAGGTTTGGGGGGCTTTTTCTGTGTGTGTGTGTGGTTTCTGGAGACACCACTAACTTCCCAGCCTGTTTGTGCCCTTCCAAACACGGAGGAGGTGTTTTCTCCTCGGGGTGGATTTATTCCGAAGCACCAACCAAGTCCAAGTGCCAAAACCTCCCTGATTAGTTGTGTTGGGGCCAAGCCTAATTAATGAACTTCATTAACGGGCCTGGCTTAATTCCCTCTGCCTTTTTCCTGGGAACTTTCACGCGGAGGGAGGCGGTGGCCAGAGTGGCAAGGTCAGGGAGCACCATTAATTCCATTATTTATTAAAAGAAAAGGGAGAATGGTTCTTAAATATAAAAAATATCCTTTTTGGGGAGGGAGCTGGAGTCACCCCTCTTCATTTAGATGGGATCTGAGGCATTTATCCCTTGGGAATATTAATCTATGCCACCCTGGGAGCATCCTTGGGGTGACATGTTGATACTTAGGGAGGAAACCCTCCCTCCCCCCACCCCCGCCACCTCAAATTAAGGGGTTTATAAATTTCACGTGGCTCATCCCAAAGCTGATTAAGTGGGAATGTCGGATCCTGGTTCTAGTGCCGGGAAAATCTCCTGCCTGGGATAATTGGGCCGCTAACAAAGGTGGCCCAAGCGCTGGCCTGCCCTGCCCTGACCCTGCTCCTGAACAAGGCTCTGATTGTTGCTCCGGCTCAGGCGGGAGGAAGAGGAGGCCCGGGAAGGCTTTGCCAACTAACCAGGATTTTGTTCAGCGACTCTTAATTAGACTCCGATGGAAGACTGTTGTTAGCGGCGGCTTCCCGGAGCATCCTCGGCTGGGAGTGCACGGAGGCTCCACCGGGTCCTGCGAGTGTCTGGTGGTCACCTGGAGCCTCTGAGGGGACCCTTGGAGCCCTGATAACACCTCCGKCCCACTCCAGGGCTGCTGAAAGGCCTGGAATCCCCCAAACCATGGGATTTTTTAGCCCTCAAAATTACATTTTTGTAATTAGTTTTGCCCCTTAGCGCCAAAAAAAGTGAGTTTTTCTCTTTTATTCTGAATATTTGTACCTGCCGCCTTCCCAGCATCCCATGCAGCGCCCTGGTGTCACTCAGGTGGGGGAGACAGAGCTGTGGGGATCCAGATTTAATYCCTATTCCCTGTTTTCTGGCAGATGACGGCTCGCCTGATGCTGGCTGTGGGAGGAGCGGTGCTGGGCTCCCTCCAGTTCGGATACAACACCGGTGTCATCAACGCCCCACAGAAGGTGAGCACTCCCAGAACCCTCTGCAGGGAAATTCCGGCCCCTCTGTCACAAAATTCCACCCCCCTCCCCCCCACCCCCATCTGAAAACAAACCAGCCTCTGCTGCCAGCCTGGCTAAAATAGTACATCCCGCTAGGCAGCTTAGGGCTGTAATGGGATTTGGGAGGGAGTTATTTAGCTCCAGCCTTCACGGGAGAATTTGTTTCCTCCTTGCTTGGCGTTTTTGTTGGGAAAAATCCCAGCAGTGCCTGCAGGATGCTCTCTGGGTGTGGCCAGTGGAACTTTTAACCTCGRCTCTTAGTGAAGGTCTGGGAGTTAATTAAGGTTTGAGTCATCCCGAGCGAGCGGCTGCTCTGACCAAGAGCTCTATTTGTGAGTTTTGCACCCCAGCACAATGTCCCAGGAGGAGAGAGGGTTGGCTGGGAAGTGCTGGAAGGGAATGGAGCACAGGAGGTGTTAACTCCTCCCCTCATGTACTGCCAGGACCCTCCAGCTGCTGGTAGATACACACAGTCCATGGAAAACATGACTTTTCCCAGATTTGGTGTCTGTTTGAGGTGTTAAACACTTGGAGAACTGGCTCAGAATTCCTGTACTTGTGATGTTCCCTGGGCACATCTCTTGTGCTGGGATAAGGTGTGGAGGGACAGCCTGGGCTCTGGTGGGAGTGAAGCTGTCCCCAGGTGTCATCACCCCAAAGAATTCAACCCACTGGGGCAGGATCCAGCTGCCAGAATTTAATCCCATCCCAGTGAGTGCCTCTGGAATGTTGCTTCAAGCATTGAGAAAATTCCTCGTGGGATTGAAGACCCTCTGGTAAAACTCCCCAGGCCCCATCAGTATAGAAAGAGGAAAAAACCAGGAATATGTTCAAGGTGTTGCATTACATAGTATTGAATCCTGAGATTCAATTTCTGTGGCTGGAGGCTGCACCTGCAGGATGCTGCTGATGGCCTCCTGAAACATCCTGATGCCTCCTTGCCTTCACATGCACTGGTGTGGTATTGGGGATGTTCATTCTTGGATGGCCCTGAGCACCCTGCTTGGGAGACAGGCAGTGGAGCAGCATTTGAGCCATTGGAGCTGGGAAATCCCTGGGATTGCACTGAGGAACTGCTCCCTGGCATCTGCCCTCATTTTCCCAAGCTCTGGCACTGTGGGAAGAAGGAATGCTGTGATTACCCTGGTCAGAGCCACAGCCCAGGAGGAGCTTTGTTTCTCTGAACTGAAGGATTTCTCTCCATCCTCTCCCAGCTGGCTGCTCTGGGTGACATGGTCAGGGATCAGCCGTGAGCTTCCTGTGGGACTGAGCGCTGGTGCCCGCAGCCCCCAGCAAATCTGGACCCTCATGATGGGTGTTGCCACAGTTTTCCTGAATGATTTTGAGGATGAATCCCTTGGGCTCAGGCCAGGAGGAGTTGCATGGTGCAGGATAAGTCACTGGTGTTGAGGGGAAGGATTTGGGGTGCTCCATGTGGGAGCATGAGGGGAAGTGGGATGAGGGTTGTCCCGGGCAGCAGGATGTGCTGGACACAGGTGGTCATCCCAGCTTTAAGGATGGAGGCACTTAAAGTTTGGTATTGGGATGGGGATACATTACTGCGTGGGACTGGAATGCATTGGACTTGGAATGGAGGTGCACTGGGATAAATTAGGCTACAGAGTTGGAGATGCAGGATGGAGATGAATGGAGGTGCAGGACTGGGACAGGAATGCCTCCGGATGCATTGAGACACAGGATGGTGATGCACTGGGATGATCTGGAGTGAAGGGTCAGGCACAGAGATGCAAAGTTGGGATGGGAATGCATTGAGATGCATCAGGGCACAGGTTTGGAATTTACTGGTATTGGGATTCATGGAGCTGCAACACTCAGCTGAAAAGTGGGCAAAACCAATTTTTTTTTCATCTTTCTCCCTTTAAACCCATTTTTCACCTCTTCTCCCAAAAAACCCTGCATTTGGTTCTTAAAGCATCCTTTTTTTTCAGGAGGAAGGGGCAAGAAGGGGGTGTTATTTTCAGATACACCCTGGGCCTACTGAGAGCCTGAGCCAACTCAAACGTCTCCAATAATTCAATCAATTATTTATTTTGGGAATACTAGGAAAAGGGGGAAAAGCATCCAAACCTTTGGGTTAAACAGAACACTTARGTATGGAAATTCTTATGGTTTACATGCTTTGGAAAACGAACAGCTTGGAAAAATAATTATACTATTGGGACTTGTACCCAGTCCAGTGTGTATTTCTTGTGCTGTCTCTGCCAGAGCTCCTGTTTGGGCTAGGACTGATGGGAAAAGTAGAAAGTGAAGCACAATGGTGTAAATAGTGAATTGGGAATGAAACCCCTCAGAGCAGTGAAGTCTTGGAGCCATTTGAGGCCCAGCAAAGCAGGGAATCTCTGGAATTTCTGATTTCTGCTCCTTCCRGCTGGGCTTGGTGGGGTGTTATGGAGCCCTTTCCTCTAGTGGTTTGGGGATGGGTGACCCTTAAATCATGGGGGTTTGGGTTGGAAGGAACCTTTGGAGGGCCATATAGGCCATTTCCCAGCCATGGGCAGGGACAGGAACTTGGTGAAGCTACCAGAGATGGGCTGGCTTTAAAAATACATCAAAAGTATACAAAATATATATAAATGTATATATTTTGTATATAAGTGTATAGTTTTGTGTATAAAAATATACAAAATTTATGTAAAACCACCTAAAATTCACAAACCAGGCTGTTCTTGGTGTTTCAGACCAAGGCCTGTGTTGGGTGTTGGCATCACAGTCCTGCAGAACCATTTTAGAGATTGTGTGTTATGGAATTCTTGGGGGAAAAAAACCTGGACATCCAACTCCAGGAATATCCAAGGGGATGGGAACTGCCCTGTGTTCCTCCCCTTCTTCTGTGAGACTGGTGCATCTCTGGCTCCTGCCCTGCCCTGGGGAGCAGTGTGACCTCCCCATGCCTGCCTGGCGAGTTTTGGCAGCGCCATCTCTCCCTCTCTGGGCAGGGCAAGCCCAGAACCCGTCCGGCTGCATTTCCCTCACGTATCCCAGCAGGTTCCCTCCCTTGGGCTGGAGCCGAGCCCTGGCTGGTGGCTCTGGTGACGATGACGCATTGTCTTGTGAGCTGCAGTGGCCATGGGGACTCATCCCTCCGGTGGCCCAGCTGAAGCAGGGGCGGGTTTGACACGTGGTTTGGTTTCTCTCCTTGTTTTCCAGGTGATTGAGGATTTCTACAACCGCACATGGCTGTACCGATACGAAGAGCCCATCAGCCCTGCCACCCTTACCACGCTCTGGTCCCTCTCTGTTGCCATCTTCTCTGTTGGGGGCATGATTGGCTCCTTCTCTGTGGGGCTCTTTGTCAATCGCTTTGGAAGGTGAGCTCTGAGCCTGCTGGATCCCTGGTGAATCCCTCAGTGGGGAGATTGTGYTGCCTCACCCCACCCTGGTATTCCAGGACTGCCATGGGCTGATGTTGGGGTTCTCCTGGTGTTCCTCACCTCTCTCCTCCATCCCTCTCCAGACGGAATTCCATGCTGATGTCCAACATCCTTGCCTTTGTGTCAGCTGTCCTCATGGGCTTCTCCAAGATGGCTTTCTCCTTTGAGATGCTCATCCTTGGCCGCTTCATCATTGGCCTCTACTCTGGCCTCACCACGGGTTTTGTGCCTATGTATGTGGGCGAGGTGTCCCCTACTGCCCTGCGGGGGGCCTTGGGGACCTTCCACCAGCTTGGCATCGTCCTGGGCATCCTTATTGCACAGGTGAGCGCTGGAGAATGTTTGGGGGGGGGTTTCAGCTTTTTTTGATCCTGATACTCTATCAGGGCCTGCAAGGAGGAGGTGCTGTGGATCTGCAAAACCTTTCAGGTGGAGCTGAGGTGGGAGGAGTTCAGAGAAGCAGGGATGCTGCAGAATCTGAAGGTTTGGAATGGGCAGCATCAGGATATTAACATCTGTTGGCTACCTGGAAGCAGCACAGGAGTCCCTCCTATGGCTATTCCAGCTTGGAGCACACCATGAAGTTGCAGAGTTGTGTCTAACCAGGACTTTTCTGGCTGGGATGGATGGCTCAATCCCTCTCTTCCTCCTCAGGTGTTTGGTTTGGACTTGATCATGGGAAAYGACTCTCTCTGGCCACTGCTGCTGGGCTTCATCTTTGTTCCTGCCCTGCTGCAATGCATYATCCTGCCCTTCGCCCCCGAGAGTCCCCGGTTCCTGCTCATCAACCGCAACGAGGAGAACAAAGCCAAGAGTGGTGAGTGATTCCTCTGCAGGGCCCATCCTGACACTCTGGAGGGTTCTTGACATCTTCTGACACCATCTCTCCCTCTCAGTCCTCAAGAAGCTGCGAGGCACAACAGACGTGAGCAGTGACTTGCAGGAGATGAAGGAGGAGAGCCGGCAGATGATGAGGGAGAAGAAGGTCACCATCATGGAGCTGTTCCGCTCGCCCATGTACCGCCAGCCCATCCTCATTGCCATTGTCCTGCAGCTCTCCCAGCAGCTCTCAGGGATCAATGCAGTGAGTCTGGGTGGGGTCTGAATGCCAGGGGTCAGCTTGGTTCACCCAGAGCTCCAGGGCCTCACTTGTGGCAACTCCCTCCATTTTGTAGGTCTTCTACTACTCTACCAGCATCTTCGAGAAGTCAGGGGTGGAGCAGCCTGTCTACGCCACCATTGGCTCTGGTGTGGTGAACACAGCCTTCACCGTGGTCTCAGTGAGTTTTGGCCCCCCTCCAGGGAAGGTGGGAGAAGGGGCCATTCCTGCAGGCTGGGGAGGTGCTGATGGATCATGTCTATCCCCACAGCTGTTCGTGGTGGAGCGAGCCGGGCGCAGGACTCTGCACCTCATTGGGCTGGCAGGGATGGCTGGATGTGCCATTCTCATGACCATTGCCCTCACGCTGCTGGTGAGTGCTGGGGAGGCTRGGAGGAGGGGGAGGAGGGATGGTTGGAGAGGAGGAAAGACTTATTCCTCCTTGAGGTGATGTCTGAGCACTAGTCCCCATTGTCACATCCTGAGCTCCCACAATTCCAGTTTCCAGCTCATGGCTCCTCTGCCAGTACCAGCTGAGGTGTCCAGGTGCTGTGTCCCCTTCACAGCACCAACCTTCTCCCTCTCCCTTGGCCTAGGACCAAATGCCCTGGATGTCTTACCTCAGCATTGTGGCCATCTTTGGGTTTGTGGCATTCTTTGAGATCGGCCCAGGCCCCATCCCATGGTTCATCGTGGCGGAGCTGTTCAGCCAAGGCCCCCGTCCTGCTGCTTTTGCCGTGGCTGGGCTCTCCAACTGGACCTCCAACTTCATCGTGGGAATGGGCTTCCAGTACATTGCGGTAATCACGGCTGGAATACTGGGGCAGTGGGGGATGTGACAGGGGACACAGGAATATGGGAGTCCCAGGGGATCCCAGCAATCCAGGGGAGTCTCAGTCCTCTCAAAGCCTCTCAGACTGTGTTGGTTCAGGGTGGATCCAGATCCCAATTCTGGATCAGGGATGGAAACAGTGTCCAGCTAGATCCTGATGCTGGATGCCAGACTCTAATGCAGGATCCCACTGCTGGATCCTGCTGCCAAATCCAAATCTTGGTTCTGGTTGCTGGTTCCTGATGCTGGATCTCACTGCCAGATTTTGGTGTGGAGTCCTGGTGTCAGATCTTGGTGCCAAATTCTGCTGCTGGATCCCAGTGTTGAATTCCGGGGCCATGTCCTTGAGCCCTAAAACCTGGACTGAGGTGATTTGGTTGGTTGAAGATCCTTTGGGAAGAAGGACTTGGAGCAGGGACTTAACTTAYGGAGTTCCTTATGAACTTGAGATGTTGCTTGAAAGAAGGACCTGGGTCTTGCAGGGCCATGGCAAGGTATGGGCAGGGTAGTACCAGCTGGTCCTTCAGCCATGGCCCATCACTCTGTGTCCAGAGATGGGAATGGAGCTGGGGAAGGGTCTGGRGCACCAGGAGCAGCTGAGGGAGCTGGGGCGGCTCAGGCCTGGAGGAAAGGAGGCTGAGGGGGGACCTTCTGGCTCTCCACAATGCCTTGACAGGAGGGTGCAGCCAGGGGGATTGGGCTCTGCACCCAGGGAACAAGGGACAGGATGAGAGGACAAAGCCCCAGGCTGTGCCAGGGGAAGATTTAGATTGGATATTGGGAAAATTTCTTCATGGAAAGGGTGGTCAGGGAGACAGTGGAATCTCCATCCCTGGAAGTGCTGAAAAACAAGTGGATGTGGCACTTGGGGGCATGGTTTAGAGGTGGACCTGGCAGTGCTGAGTTGGTGGTTGGAGTCAATCTTGGTGGGCTTTTCCAACCTTAACAACTCCATGATTCTGTGACCTCCATCCATGTGCTCACCTCCCCCTTTCCCTTCAATCCTAGCAACTCTGTGGCTCCTACGTCTTCATCATCTTCACAGTGCTGCTCGTGCTCTTCTTCATCTTCACCTACTTCAAGGTGCCGGAGACGAAAGGCCGGACCTTTGACGAGATTGCCTCAGGCTTCCGGCAGAGTGGGGGCGGCCAGAGTGACAAGACTCCGGACGAGTTCCACAGCCTGGGCGCTGACTCGCAGGTGTAACCTGGACCCCCGGCGCCACCGACCCCCGAATCTGGGGGGACTTTTTAAAACACTTTGTACAGACCCCAGGCAGGAGGGAGTGGGGGGGTTCCGGCTCCAATGCCCCTTCTCCAGCCTCCCCCAGTGGTTTACTGGGGACAGACTGACCTATTTTATTATTATTTTTTTTTCCTGCTAGGAATGAATTTTATTTTATTTTTTAGCTGGTTTCGCGTCCAAGATTTCAAAGCCAATAGGTGTTTAAAAACCCAGCACACAGCCCCACCAGCAGGAGGGCAATTCCCTGTTTTTTATTAATGACGCGATAGTTATTTAATGGAAAATCACGTAGAGGAAGTTTTTAAAAAGCTGGAAACTTATTTTTTAACGCTCTAATCATAGAGGAAAAAAATCACATAAATTGACTAAATCTAATATTTTTTTAAAAAAAACTACCAAGAAAATGAGTCATTTTTTAAAGTCTCCTTGATTTCAAGCCCCRCGGTGGGTTCGTGGACGGGGACCTCCCGCCCGGGGCAGCGCGGAGGACGGAGCCGTCCGGATGGATCAGTTGGAAAGGTCAATCCATTGTCACGGGCTCCTCTCCTTTCACCTGAATTCCAGCTGGGTGGGGAAAATGGGAGAGGGGGGATGTGTTCTTGTTGAATTTTGGGATTAATCTCGGCAATATTTGCCCGACAGTGAAGCTCCAGTGGCAGCCGCACATGACAACATCCCCCTCCATCACCACCCCCATCCCAGGACTCACCAAAATCCAGCACCGCATGGATACAGCCGTTTCCTGCTCTGTGTATAGACTGGAAGATATTTATATTATATATATTTTTGTTCAATGGTTGTTAATAGTAGACATTTAAGTTATAGCATTTCTGATTTGACAAGCCAAGTACTGTAAATATTCTCGGAGTATATTCACACTGTATAATGCATACAAAAGGTACAGAAAAAGGTTATAGTTTCTATAGCAACTAAGAAAAAAAGCTTGTACATGGTTAGGATGACTTTTGTATAGTTCTGCACTCTAGTTGTATCTATTGCACTGAATTTCAGGCTGTAGTATATTAAAAAAATACACATGAGAAATACTGTCCTTTTCAAACAAAACTGAAAACACATACAAAAAAAACACATTTCCCTGAGTGCAGCTGGTGTGGGAGCTCCTGGCACATTCCCAAAGCCACAGGCAGGGTTGTTTTTTTGGTTTGTGTTTGTTGTTTTTTTTGTTTGTTTGTTTGTTTGATTTTTTTTTTTTTAATAGTATCTTTTTAAAAATTTGTTTGGTTTGGAAGTGATGACACTTGACCACACGTGAAAGAAAATAAAGGGGGGGGAGTAAAATAAATCTCTTTAAAAAATGCCCATTTTCAGCTGGTTGTGGCACAGCCATGCCTAGCTGTCGGGGTGTGTGTGTGTGGTTTTTTAAGCAAATCCCTGCAGTGAAGTGCCAAGGGGGCGGTGTGTGGTGTGAACAATAAAGGAGAATGTGAGCAGTCACCCAGCGTCGGTGTCCTGTGCCTTTATTTTTTGGAGCCGGATTTTCCCTGCCCTGCCGGGAAGGAGGGGGGGTTGTCTGCGAGTGCGTGTCCCTGCAAAGATTTTCCACCATGGGAACGACTCACTTGGTTGCAAAATACCTGCTCTTGGGTGTACAACCAGATTTTAATTGCCTGGAGCAGCCTGGGCTGGGATCACAGTGGGGAGCTTGCTGGAGCTGTCCTGCCCTCTGGATCTCAAACCTGCTCCCCTTGCCTGGGATAGAGCCTTGGTCATGCCATGAGCACCTGAGCAAGGGAAGGGAGGGAGAAGGTTGCTGCTGCCTCTGTGGATTTGGTTTTTTCTCCTTCAGCTGAGAAGGGGCCAAGAATGGCAAGCCTGAACACTTTCAGGCAAAGAAATGCTGATCTTGGTCACTTCAGGCTTTTTTCTATTTATTGAAACAGCTCTCTGCCCTGCAGGGCACACACTGGGCATGGCTGTTGTAGGAAATTRCTCTTGTAGTGTCTTTAAGAGCTCCCCAGAATGTTCTTTTTGTGCCCAGGGCTCCTTTCCTCACTCTGCTGTTTTGTTCCTGGCTCCAGGAAATGCTCAGCCCTGCACAACCTTCATTTCCAGGCTGGGTTTATTTTGTTGAACATCTAGAGCAGCCACATGGCCCTGGGGCTCAGCCTGGGAGCACTGGAAGGATTACAGCCATGACCAAGCTCCAAATCCCTGGTGACCCAAATCCTTGTGCCCTGGGGCACTGTGCCAGCAGGCACAGTCCCTCAACATCCCCCACCCTGTGGAGGCGATCATTCCAGCCCCTTCCAGCATCTGCCACCCCATGGAGATGATCATTCTAGCCCCTTCCAGCATCTCCCCCCCAATGGAGGTGGTTATTCCACACCTGACGAGGTGGAGAGACCATCAGCATCTCCCACAGGAGTGTTGGGAGGTCTCCTAGCCCTTCCCCAGGCCTGTGCTATGCACCCTGAGCAGCCTTATCCCACCCCCTGGAATGGAACGTGGCTGAACCTGTGGTTTTCCCTTCCCCAGCAGCAGCAATCCCTGCTAATTGCTCAGGCCCCAGCTTGACGAAGCATTTACAAAGCACACTTGACTCCAGCCCAACTTGGAGAGGCAATTAAACACCCTCATAAATCCTCCTGAAGTAAATGAGCCTTAATCAGARCTCTGGGCTCAGCACAGGCTGAGATTCCCTTCTCCCCTTTCCCAGCCGTGAGGGATCATGAAGTCCAGCATCTGTGCTGTGCTTCCCATACTCCCCAAGGCTGGAGCCTTGCGGTGCCTGGCCCTGCTCTGGTGTCCTGTCCTGCCCTGCTCCTGTCCCTCCCCWGCAGGGTCACCTCTGTCCCAAGGGGTGTTGCTGCTCCCTGGGGCAGGAGCCAGCTGAAAATGGGCCTCGGGGTGGCATCTCCTCCTGAGGTTGGTGCCAGATCCAAGGGGATGTCAGCTCTTTGCCAGGAGGAAACTACATCTCCTTTAGATTAGAATCCCCAGTTGGAGCCTTTTCATTCCTTCCCTCAAGAAGTCCCTCATGCCTCCTGWGGTCCCTCCCGGATGGAAATTTTTCCTGTGGAACTTCTAACCGTGGAAGTGGAACAAAGGAGTCTCTCAGTGCCCTGAGCTATGAGAAGCTCTGCAGAAAGAGAAAATTATGAGCACCTGCTGTAGTGGAAGGTGTCCCTGCCCATGGCAGGGGGTGAAGTGGGATGAGCTTTAAACCAGGCTGGTTTTCCAAACCAGGCTGGGATTCTCTCTCTGGTTTTGAGATGGAGAGGCTCTGCAGGGAGCTGGAATGCCTTGTCAAGCCCAACCAGGAGCAAGTGCCCACCACTCCAGCCCTTCCCTGTGTCCCTCTCCTATCCCTCCCTCACCAAACCAGCAAGCAAAGCCAGGAAACCAGTAAGAAACACACCTGAGCTCGTCTTGGCTCCTGGACAACCACCACAAGGCTGTGAGAGGCTGTTTGCTTATTCCCAACCTGGCCAATAAATGATTTATTCAGTGTGTTCATGGTGCTTTTGTTTCTCACCCTGGTGCTGTTACTCTCTGAAAAGTTACAGAGGTGGAGCAGCACATGAAGACTAACTCAGACCAAAATGTTTATTTTTCAAACAGTTTGGGACAGCCAGGGATGCAGCTGGAAAGAAGAGGCAGCAGCAGGAATGACCAAGGGCTTGTGACAGTCTTGGTGTTCAGGAACCTGGATAAGAGAGAACCTGTCCAAACACCTGGGTCTGGCAGAGCCAGTTTTTATGTGGTGTGGGAAAACTGGGCATTAATTAACTCCAGCAGGTGACTGATGGTTTCTAGAGAGTCTTGCTGGGGCAGGTGCTTGGCCAGGTCGAAGGCTTTCATCCCCACCTCCCGGGCCTGGAATGGGACAGAAGAAACATCCAGGAATTGTCAGGAATCTGGCTTTTCTCATGGGGTAAATACCTGCTGAGGCTCAGTGCAGGAGTAGCTTGGAGCAGACCCAGGCTCCCTTTCTGAGGTGACCTGTACAAGCTGCTTTACAGGAGAGCCTAAAGCTGCCAGCAGATCCCATATTTAGGATCCAGTGGTGCAGACAGGAGATTACTGACCCCAGTCCCTGTGCTGGACATCAACTCCTGTCTAACACAGCTCCCCTGAACAACCCCAAAGCTATGTTGGGCGAAAAAAACAGCTGTACTGACTCTGAATGAAATCCTTAATTTCTCTTGATAAGAAACGAAGAAATTTCCCTTGGTAGTTCTTCCAGGGATTAGACACTCTCACAATTATAAAGCTTTGTCCTTTTTCAAGCAACTTCAATTTTGTTTTTTTCTCCCAAACACTCACAAGTTGT
Organism: Alauda arvensis; assembly: GCA_902810485.1. Taxonomy (NCBI): domain Eukaryota; kingdom Metazoa; phylum Chordata; class Aves; order Passeriformes; family Alaudidae; genus Alauda; species Alauda arvensis. The sequence goes on from CADDXX010000332.1 coordinate 729,733, forward strand.
GGCTTTCTATAATTCAATGAAGAGACTATTAATATTTCAACACAGTATTTTTCACCATCTGTATTTTCACTCCTCAAACCCAGGCTGAAGAAACTCAGGATTTAGAGCTCTGGTCCCAAACAGAGGGGCCTGATTTCCAGATGGTTTCTGTTCAGCACTTCCTCAAAATCAATTCTTGTTAAAGCACAGAAGTTACCAGCCACCTATGGATTTTTAAGCCATAAAGATACAGGAACACAGATTCCAAGTGGGAATTACAGACTCCAATAGACTGAATCTTGAACTCAGGGAAGTCTGGCTCAAGGACAGATCTGTGAGCCCCAGATCTTGTTTTGTGTAACCCCTGAGCTCAGGTCTAAACACAGCTGCCAGGATAGGCCAGATAAAAGATGAACCCAGAAAATGTGGGTAACTGCAGGATCCACTGGCCTGGCAGAGACAAAAACATATCCACCAGGGTCGTCAGCCTTGACAGAGTGCTGGTCACAGAATCATGGAATAGTTTGGCTTGCGAGAGACTTTAAAGCCGATCTCATGTCTTATGCATCTTCTCCAAGACCAGGTTGTTCCAGGTCCTGTCCAACCAGGTCTTGGACCCTTCCAGGGATGGGGCAGCCACAGCTTCTCTRGGCAATCTGTGCCAGGGTCTCACCACCCTCACAGGGAAGGATTTCCTCCCAATATCCCACCTAAGTCCTTGGTTTGAGAGCTATGAGGCCCTTTGTCCTTGGTCACCAGTGCTGTGGCCTCAGGAGGGGTGTTGGGGAACAAGAGGACCAGGAGATAGGATGATCCCCAGAGCAGCTGGTCAATTCTTCTGAACCCTTACAGACACAACCTACCTTGGCTAAATCCAGGCCCAGGTAGTAGATCATGGCCAGGGCATGCAGGACTCGGGCTGTTTCCCCAGGATGCTGCAGTGGTCCCTGTTCCCGGACCTTCAGCACTGCCCACAGCAGCCGCATTCCTTCCTTGAGCTGGGCTTTGGCTGCACGGAGAAAGAAATTGTCCTGATGGATGAATTTGTGCAAGAAAGTAGATTGAAAACTGCCCAAGTGGCTCTTCTTTGCAAAGCATTTCTACTACAAACATCAACATGGTCTGAGGAGGCCCTGGCACACGCTGCCCAGAGCAGCTGTGGCTGCCTCATGCCTGGAAGTGTCCAAGGTCAGGCTGGATGGGGCTTGGAGCAACCTTGGATAGTGGAAGATGTCCCTGCTCATGGCAGGAGGTAGAATTAGGTGAAAATCAAGGTGCTTCCCACCCAAACCAATCTGGATGTCTATGAGCCCAGCTTCAAGCAAATTCCATTCCCGTGAACAGGACTCCTTTCATTCAGTCAGCGTTTATGTTGATAAGCCTTCAGAGAGGATGTGAAGTCATAACAGCTGCAGGAAAAGAACTATTTTACTACTTCTGTCACACCAAAGATAGTCTCCTGTAGCCCTGTCTTAGTGTTCTTCCTACTCTGGGAACTCCTGATGGAGGTAGTGCTAGGAAATGGGATTTACAGAAATGTTTCTTTTATAATCACAGAATCCCAGACTGCTTTGTGTTGGAAGGGATTTTAAAGGGATTTTAAAGACCATCTCATTCCAACCCCCAGCCATGGGACAGCTTCCACTCGACCAGGCTGCTCCAAGCCCTGTCCAGCCTGACCTTGAACATTCCAGGGAGAGAAATTTTTACTCCCTTTCCTGACAATGTCCTTATTAGCACAGATGGTGGAAAGGAGCCAAGAACCAGAGTCTGGTTTGGTTTCAGGGGAGCCTGAGGTAGTAGCAGGGGCACACTGATGCTTTCTGCACCTTTATGTGCCAATGAGAGACTCCCCAGCCTTTCTCTCAAGAGTACTCTCCTGATTAATACATCCAATTATCTGTACAGGCTATTCCATCATGTCCTGCTGCTCCAGGAGGGAGCTGTAACCCCGCCTAAGTGAGCTGATATGTCACATCTATTATTAAAGGGAGACAAAGAAGCTGCAAAGAAATGAGAATGTTCAAGTATCAAGTTGTACCAGGGGAGGTTTACTTGGAATACTAGGAAGAAATTTTTTCATGGAAAGGCATGTAAAGCATTGGAACAGGCTGCCTAGAGAGATGGTGGAGTCACCATGCCTGGAAGTGTTCAGAAAACACGTGGATGTGRCATTTTGGATGTGGATTAGTGGTGAACAGGACAGTGMTGGAGGAATAGTTGGACCTGATGATTTTAAAGGTCCTTTCTAACCCAAATGATTCCATGAGTCCATGAATCAAATCTTGCTTTGCTCCAGTCAGTGCCAAGGGAGCTGTGAAATGGAGAAAGCGAACAGCAAGGGCAAAGCTGGGTTTCCTCAGATCACCCTCATTCCTGAAGCAGCCTATGGGCATCTGCTGAGCACTGACATCAAGAACACTTGGAATTGCCATTAAATTCAGCCTCAGGAAACACCATGCTAACCCCAACACTGCCAACATAATCTGTAGGGTGCAGGGACTCTCTAAGCCCCCACTTCCCAAAGGTTTCAGAGCAATAGCAGCCCTTACTCATCCCCTCCTCGGTGCCTTCCTTGTCCTCGGAGAACGGCGACACCTCTGCCTGGGCCTGGAGCAGTCGCTGGTGCCCATGAAGGGAGCTCAGCAGCCAGTCGTGCCAGAGGCTACTCACCTGGCAGGAAGCATGGGAATTATTTCACTCCTGTGAATCCCTGGTATTTAGTTGTTCTCCAAACAATGTCCCTACACAGCCCATCCCCACCGCGTGCCTGYGGGTCACTGAGCTGGACTGCATGTTCCCAGAGGGATTGCACCGCTCCTCTCCCACACAGCCCCTCACTCCCCCAGCTCACCTCTCCATCTGATTAGGGTTTTTCACCTACCTTGAACAAATCTAACCAAAACATTCACGAAAAACTAGTTCAGTTGAAGTTTGGGACAGGAATGGTGGTGGATTTTGCAGGTCCCAGCACCTTATTTCCACAAAAATTGATTTAAACAAATAAAAGTTCATTTTTTTCAGTTATTAAATAAATTAGATAATTCTTACTTTCCTTGCTTGATCGATCCATTCTGAAAATATTTTATCAGTGTGACTTTTCACTGATTTCCAGTGTAAATTTTAGGTTGCTTGTTTATATCCCACTCCTCCCTGGATTTAGGAATTCTTCAGAGACTCTCTGGTGGGACTCTAAGCCCTGGCACAGGAAGTTTGGTAGCAAAGCTGGTTTTTAACAAGGTTTGGCTGCCCAAACTGAAGACAGTTTATTAAGAATTTTGAACTGATTACAGGATTAATATCTCATGGTTTTAWCTCAAAGAATTATTTATGTACAAAAAGGGTTTCTGGGATTGATCCTAAAAGGCAACACTGACACTTGATATGCTCATTATCCCATTGAAAGGAAATGGAAAAAACTTTGGAAAGAGCACCAAAAAAGGCTGAGAACAACTCAGAGAATGATTTTTGGTTCTACCAACCTCAGTATAGAGTGAGTTTGCTGCATCCATTTTATTCTGGTGGAAGAAGATGTTGGCCATGTTGAAGTACCCTCCAGAGACCTCAACAGAATTTAGTCCAAACTCAGCAGTAGCCAGGTAAACCTGAAATCAATATTAAATAAAAAATGAACTCCAAAAGGTTCATGTTCATGTCAAACCTGGGAAGCTTTTCATTGTGCAATAACATTGCAAATACTGGGGTTTCTTTATGTGTAAATTATGCCTGGTAGTGATTGGAAAATGTGGTACCTAAAAGCTGTTTCTTGGGGGTTATGTAAAGGAATGACATACTAAAAACTCTGTTTGGGGATTATCCATAAGAATGAGGAACTAACAAGCTGTATTTTGGGGGTTATCCATGGGAATGAAGTATTAGAGAACTGTATTTTGGGGTTTATCCATAGGATCTACAGGAATATACCTAGTTCACAGAGTTTATCCATAGGAATGTACTAAAAAACTGTATTTTGGGGTTGACCCATGTGAATGCAACACCATAAATCCCCCCTGGCTGGGGCAGAAGCACCTGCTTGGTTCATTCTCTAAAGTCTAGGGTAGGTTTCCTACTTCTCCCCCTCTCCCTGTGCCACCCATCCATCCCACCTCTCCTAAAGACCATCCTGCTGTTTTTCTAGCCCCCAGACAAGCCTGTTCTTCCCCTGGAGCCCCGGAGGAGCAGTGGAAAGGCAGTGGAGCATTCCAGCTATTCTAAGCTGGCGTGTGACTCTCAGCAGATCCCAGACATGCAGCCAAGCTCCAGGCAGGTCTTGAATTTGCTAAAAGTTAAAAACTCCTTACCTGGTGCCCTTTAAGGCATCTCATTTAGGGAATCTTAAAAAAAGAATAAWAAAAAAAAAWTTTGGGAATCTCCAAAGCCTTTTGGGAGATTCCTTTGTGGAATTCTCAAATGCCCAAAAGGCTTCTAGACTAAGCAGGGACAGGGTTGTGTGTTATAATAGAAAGAGTCTAACTCTTCTCCCTTTATGTCATCATTTACACCCACACAAAGCCAGTATCAAATTCCACAGAAGCGGGTATACATCACTCGGCACTGGATAAATTTAGTCTGCATAGGACAGAAATAGGATGTGGAGAAGTTCATCTGGCTTTGGAGGATCAAATGACAGGCAAAGCATCCTCAGGAGCACAGCTGGCAATGACCTCTTCCAATGTAACAAATTTTACAGGGCTAAAGGGGTGGAATTGGAGAAAACGCCATTGAACCAGATACTGAAATAAGGAAATAAGGCATTAATTAAATAATGAGTGATGGAGCTTGGAGAGTATTGAGGGAAATAGCATTCAAAATGTAAATTATGTGTGGAATAAAAGGCAACTCCATCAGTTTGGGGCAGGAATCTCAGCACTATAATGAAGCTGATGGAGAAATTTATAGGGAGAAGCCATAAAGGCAAGGAATGTGAGGAACAGATGAGGAGTGGCTGAGGGAGGCTCAGCCTGGAGAAAAGGAGGCTCAGGGGGGACCTTCTGGCTCTCCACAACTCCCTGACAGCAGGGTGCAGCCGGGGCGGGGGGGCAAGTCAGGCTCTGCTCATAGGGAACAAGGGACAGGACAGGAGGAAATGGCCTCAAGTTGTGCCAGGGGAGGTTCAAGGTAGGATATTTGGAAAAATTCTTCATGGGAAGGGTGTTCAAGTATTGGAACAGGCTGTACAGGGCAGTGGTGGAATCACCATCCCCAGAGGTGTTCAAMAAATGTGTGGATGTGGCACTTGGAGACATGGGTTAGGGGTGGACCTGGCAGTGCTGGGGGAATGGTTGGACTTCATGATCATGGAGGGCTTTTCCAACCAAAGTGATTCCATGACTCTTTGTCACTTAATGGGAATAAGGATAACTGGCAAAACACATATTTAGCTCACACATGGATCCACAGGTGTCTCAGAGCTATYCATTTCAGGTGTCTGTGATGTGAATCCTCTCAAGATCCCAAACCTGCCTGTTGGCATTGCCATATTGATCTGGGTGGAGAGAAGGAATTAAAATGGAAATGTTCCTTGTTCCTGTATTCCAAGGGACTTACATCATTGGCCAGGTGATCCAAAGCCTGGTCCAGGTTTCCTTCAGCAATAGAGAAAAGCCCCAGCCCACGGTGTAACTTAGACTGAAGAGCAGCACTGCAGTCTGGGGTTTGGAGGACGATCCACTGGGCTTGGGAGAGGTATTTGGCTGCCTGTCGGAGACGGCCAGTGCCTGGAATGACATGTAGGGATAATCAGGGAAATAAGGAGGATAAGGAGCATTTTTTAATCTGGAAAGTCAGAGAATACTGCTGGCTGTCCCTTTGTGATAACTTTACATGGAGAAGCAGTTTGGGGATTCCTCACTTTTTTCCCAAGTGCTTCTGAGTTGCCCAGGTGTCTGAAGTCTCATTTACAGAGAGATGAATGTGTACAGAGCTCCAAAAGGAGCCAGAAACCACACAATTCCAGACTGATTTGTATTGGAAGGGACTTTCAAGTTCATCTAGTTCCATCCCCCGCCCTGGGCAGGGACACCTTTCACTATCCCAGGTTATTCCAAGCCCTGTCCAACCTGGCACTGGACACTTCTAGGGATGAGGCAGCCACAGCTTTTCTGGGCAACGTGGTGCCAGGGCCTCCCCACCATCACAGGGAAGGACTTTTTCCCATTATCCCATCTGACCCTGCCCTCTGGCAGTGGGAAGCTATTCCCCCTTGTCCTGGCATTCCAGACCCTTGTCCCACGTCCCTCTCCAGCTCTCTTGGAGTCCCTTTAGGCACTGAAAGGGGCTYTGAGGTCTCCCTGAAGCCTTCTCCAGGTGAACACCTCCAGCTCTCCCAGCCTGGCTCCATGGAAGAGGATACATTGCACACAATCTCTCTGGAACACGTGGCCTAAACAGGTTTGCTCCAGGCAGGCACTGATGACTCTCACCTTATCACACTGGAATTACTCACAGCATTTTTTCTCCCTGCTCTCACCACACCATTTACGACAACCCCTGAGCCAGCTTGGTTGTGCCAGCAGAGCATTGTGTGTGCTCCTGGAACGGCAGTGATTTACAGGGATCTCTCTTGCAGGGAGAGCAGCTCCCATGCCCTCATTTGCCATGTTTTCCAAAGCACACAATGAGAAAAAGCTCTGCCCAGGCAGAGCAAGATTTGTGAATGAACTGGGGAGTTCTTTGGGTGCAATGGCCTCTGAAATGCTTGCTGGTTCCCTGAGATAAGAGCACAACCAACCACCCTCTGGAATTTAATGCTTTGGAGAGTCATCCGAGGCTACTTTCATGCAGCTTCTCCTGTGGGAATTGGTGGAGAGGGAGAAAACATTTAATTTAATTTCTTTGACCTCCTGAGTGCTGAGAGATCCTTTTCCCCAGAGCCAAAGAAAAGGGGTGTGAGAGGGGTGTGTGTGTGGGACAGCTCAAATCTCTGCAATGCCCTTGAGGCAGAGTAGCGCCCAGAGCTGCTCCTTTCCAGATAAATGGCAAAAGGAAACCAGAAACCTGACCCGGGAGGCATTGCCCTTGCCAGCATTCCCATGTTGACATTGCTCACCCGTGGAGGCCTCAGCCAGGAGCAGATAAATGGGCACGAGCTGCATGGAGCCAGAGCCGAACACTTGGGAGCTGAAGCGCAGCGCCTGCAGTGCTGCAGGAATTGCTTCCAGGGGCTTCCCTGCCCACACAAACCCCTGGGCTGTGCTCAATGCCAGAGCAATGAGGGATTCCTGCAGGGAAACAGAGCAGGGGCAGAGTGAGAAAAGACAGGGAGAAAGGAAATCACAGAGCCCCACAATGGTTTGGGTTGGAGGAACCTTAAAGCCCATCTCATCATATCCCCTGCCATGGGACACCTTTCACTAGACCAGGTGGTTACAGATGCACAGGCTCTTTTTAAAATCACATTTTTCAATTATAAAGCAGCAATTGTAATGTAGTTTGTGGCTGTAATTAATAGACAGACATTAAACCAGTCATATTAGAGCATATTAGAGTCTGGCTCTATTCCTGCTTTGAGCAGGAACAGCTTTGGACATCCTTATAGGTCATGTGATGTCTTCCCGGACGAAGAATCCTTTACACCTCCTGACAAGGTCTCATAAGGCTGCAGCAATAAAAGCTGTGAAGCACAGAAAATGATCGTCACAAGACCAGAAAGGAGATTAGAGCCAGGGGCTCCGGCGTGACTCAGAGCCAGGCAAGCCCCGTGGTGCCAGCACGGCACAGCTCCAACTGCTGGAGACATGGCCAGAGAGTGAGAAGAGAGCTCCTCACAGGAACTGCAGCTTCATCTCACCCTCTCCTGGCTGGTCCTGGGCTGAGATTTTATGTGCGGACTCTGAAAACTGGTCAAAATCAGAATGTGTTACATTCAGCAAATCCATCCCCAGCCAGGGTTGGTGGTGCAGCAGCTTTTGCAGTGTTTGGGTCTGTCAGAATCCGGAACTTATCCTGTACCTATCCATGTATAGCTGCTCCCTGCCTTTTGCTCCTACCAGTCCACATCATTTGGCCTCTTCACTGTTAGCAGCAGCTCCACAAAGAGATCTCCATCACAATGCCTGCTCCCTGCCAGGAGCTGTGCATACTGTGCCCTTACAGRAATGCTAAGGAAAAAGTGCCAGGATCTTTGTAGAGTGACAGAATCCCAGAAAGGTTTGGGTTGGGAAAGGCCTTAAAGCTCATCTTTTCCACCTCCTGTCATGGGAAGGGACACATTCCACTAGACCAGGTTGCTCAGAGCCCCAGCCAGCCCCAGACACTTCTCCATCAGCTTTTCCTATCAGTGGTGTAGCAGGAAAGCTGCCTAGGAATCAGTGGTGCTGCTGGAGAGCATACCTGGAAGTGTCCCAGACCAGGCTGGATGAGGCTTGAAGCAACCTGGGATAGTGGAAGGTGTCCCTCCCCTTGGCAAGGGTGGAATGAGATGGACTTTAAGGTCCTCTCCCACCCCAAACCAGTTTGGGATTCTGTGAAACACATGTTGTGTCCAGGTAGCAGGTGGTGCCCAAGAGAAAACCAGCACATGCTTGGGGCAGCAGCAGGAAAAGCTGGTATTTCTCAGGCTGCTTCTTCTGTCTGTACCAGTCTGGTGCAACCTGTGCAGGCCCTGGTGTGTGGGCATTGCCCAGATTGGCATCTGGGAGGTGCTGGAGATCAGGATCATTCTTTTTTTACTCCTTGTCAATGGTATCATTGCTGCTTCCCATGGCCTGGAACATCTGCAGCGAGGACAAAGCTGGGGGTTGGACTCTGGCACAGGTTCAAGGAGAAGGAAGGGCAGGAGGCAAGAGGAGCCCTGGAGCAGTGAATATTTCCAACCACAATTCCAAGCCTTGGAGGATGGTTCACCTTGGCCCTGAAAAGCCCTGGAGGAATGGTTCCCTTTGGCCCTGTCCTGGTTGCCCCCTCACCCCTGGCCCTTTGGGCTCTTTCCATGTGTGTTGCAATTTGAGGTTTCTGTGAAGATGCCCCCACACAGTTTTTGGGGTTCAAGGGGGCTTGAGAACCCTAGCTCTTCTCCAGGTGGGAGCAGGGGATTGGGAACACACTCAGGCCCAGTGCCACATCCATTATTCGCTCTCAGGCACCAAAATCAATGGTTTGTCTGAAGAAATGAGGATTTCAGGAAGAGGGAAGGCTCCAGTGAGCTGAAGATGAACCTGCAGCCAGAGCAGTGCTGGGGCTGGCTGGGCTGGATCTTTTCCCATGCCCAGGAGCTGTGGGGAGCTGACATCACGCAGGTAGGTGAGGCTCTTCTCCAAACAGAAACTTGGAGCTCTGTCAGTTTGGAGGTGCTGTCTGCAGGCACCCTGCTGGCTATGTTGACAGAAGCAGATTTCTATCAATAAAGTTTTGGAGCACAGACAAGGAATGAAACTCATAAAACCGCCTGGCTCCCAGCTCCTTGCTCCTTAAGCCACAGGGCATTTGGATGTGCCCAGGTTTCCCTGTGTCCTGACTGAGGCTGGAGCTCTGTGCTTTCTAAACAAACACAGGGCAGGAGCGGGTGAAGTACAGCAGAAATGTTCAAAAAGCAGCAAAACCAAGGCAGGCTTAGGGCAGAAGGGTTTTTTTTTGTTTGTTTTTGTTTTTTGGTTTTTTTTTTTGTTACCATGAGACTGCAGAACTTTTCCCTCAATTCCAAAGGCCTTTTTTGCATAGAATCCCAGACTGGCTCGGGTTGAAGGAACCCTAAGGCTCATCTCATTCCACCTCCTGCCATGGGCAGAGATACCTTCCACTATTCCAGGTTGCTCCAAGCCCTGTCCAACCTCACCTTGGACACTTCTAGGGATGGGGCAGCCACAGTTGCTCTGGGCAACCTGGTGTCAGGGCCTCACCATCCTCACAGGGAAGAACTTTATAAGCACTTTTGTTTGATCTGGAATAGGAATGTGATGCAGCCAGTGAGACAAGGCACTAAATAATCTCCCCCTCTCCTAATACCTCTGAGCCAGCCCAGGCCCAACTTGGTTGCTCCAAATCCTGCTGGACACAAAAGAACTTTCCCTCTTGCTGGGAAAGCCAGCAGGTAACTGAGGGATTTCCACTGTCTCCCCCCTTTCTTTGGAAAGAGGGAAAGCAAAGTGTCCCAGCACAGACTGTTCTCAAAATCTATTTTATTTAAATAGGCTGGAGACAAAGGTCAAAGAGCAGATGGTTTTAAGGGTTGTTAAGCAGCTTATAAAAATCTTCACTTCAAAAAACCCGTGAGTCTTCTCTCCCTGCCTTGCCCATGGAGCCATTCCCAGCCCAGGCTCCAGCTCCAGGCTGCTGTTTGCTAAGCCAGTGTGAATCCCAATCAAGAGTGACTTTCTCTCCACCAGCCCCATCTTCCTGCTGTCTTTTCCCTTCACCTAATTAAACCAGCAGATTAACTTCCAGCTAATGAAGGATCACTTCCCTTAGCTGGCAGCCACGTGGCCTGTTGGAACGTATGGGGATAATTTTAGTTGCAATAAAGTCAGTGATGTAATCAGTGTCAACATCAGTGCTCAATAGCAGGGGAGTTTCTTGGAACAGCTTCAAGCACTTCTGGATGCAAAATCCTGCCACACCCCCATGACATCCATTTTAACCTTCCTTGCAGGTTTTATAAAGAACAACTTAAACAGAACCTGGAACTAAGGAAGTTTTGCATTTTCCCTTTGGGACACATTGGCCTGACACACCTTCTGTGGACTTTGCTCAACAGTCTCACCTGGGATTTTCAGCCAGACAGGAGTTTCCAAACCAGCCTGTGATGTCATGGCCCAATTCCTGTAAAACCAAAATCTGCTGCCTAAAGCCTGTCAGGAGCTCTCACCAAGCAGGACTTTTGACTTTGGACTTCATCTTTCTGGAAGCTCTCAAGAAAGGTGGCAGCAATGAGCTGGTCCCCAAAGCCCCACAGTTGGGCCAGAAACAACTTAAAAATAATAATAATTAATGTAAAATTCAAAAAGTTAGGGATGTTTTCCTCAGTGGCACCATTGGATTGTTCCAAGCCTACTGTGTGCTGCCCCATTATTCTGTGTCTGGGAGCTGTTATAGAGGGAAAATTTATTTCCATAGGAAGGGCTTTCAGAAGCAAATGCACCTGGGTGGGTTATTTTCGCAACAATGTAGAACAGTAGCTCCTGCCACTCCACAAACAGAAAAAGAAGGAGTTGCAAACCACTGGGGCTGGAAAGGAACTGCACATCTGCACATACCTGAGGCCTAATGGAGATAAAAGGCTGCACTTAGTGGGAAAGGGTGTTCGAAGTTGGCCAGGAAAACAAAGGGAGGGGACTTGGTTTCTTTGCCCCTTTGCTCTGGGAAAGGGGATACCCTCCCATCAAATGGCCTGGAAGAAGCAAATCTCTGCTGGATCYCAGACTAACCAGGGCATTGAACCAACCCCCTGACAAGGTAGGAAAATCCAGGATTGCTGCTGCCTGAGGAAGCTCAGGACACCAAGTAAACACTGTGGAAAAGGCTGGAGGCTCAGGAATGACAAAGAGGATGCTCCCACTCCCTTTATTTTTGAGGTTTTGTTTAAAGAAAACAACCTCCAAACCTCTGCAACCAAGTCCCAAATCAGCCAAGGAGGTGCCATCCTCTTCCTTGGGAGCATCCAGAGGGAGAAATTCTGAAGAGGTGGATCCTGTGAAGGCAAAAGCCCTCCTTGGTTTTAGGCAATAAATTCCTTTCAGTTTTAAAGGAATTGGGCAGTGACAGCCCAGGCTGCTTTGGCTGTGTGGCTGAAAATTCCAGGTGAGCTCAGTCAACCTCTGGTGTGTCCCACCATATACAGAGTAGGGAGAGGAGGTAGAATTCCTTCCCTGGAAGCACTTTGAAGTTATCCTTGTTCCTCCTGCACCCACCTGCCTCCTCAGCAGCTGCTCCTTGCCATGTTTTCTGTCTTTTTCAGAATAGAAACAGGGCTGGGGCCCAAGGACTGGGATGAGCATGTGGCAGATATGGCTGTGGATGCTGATCCAGTCGGTTTTCTGGTGGGAGACATCACTAGCAAAAGGAGGGGAGAAGGATCCTGGGATTTGCTGGGATTATGGAAGGGAAGGTTATTCCCTGCTGTCTTTCAGGGCTTTCTCCACAACAATTACCCAGAGCCTCTGGGCTGCCTACAGGATGCCCAGTACATGATATTTCCGAATGTTTCCATTTCACAGTACTGTACTGCCACATCCCCACAGTCCTCTGTGTTAAAATCCTTATTTAAATCACTCCCTGAACTCCTGATGCAACAAAGTCAGAAAAAATCCCGGGATTCCAACACTGGAAAAATAAAAACCACAAACCAACCCAGCCCAGGTCACTGTGGGAACAGGGAATGTTCTGGAACTCAGTGACTGCTCTGAGGGCGTGAGGGATGTTTGTGTGACACTYCAGAGCTCCCAGCTCTGCCCCCTTCCTGATGCAGGAGCTGCTGGAAGACAGCAGGAGAATTCCAGGTGAGAGTGCCTGCTCCAGTTCCTGCTGCCTGGCTGGCTGAGCTCCAGCCTGGGCCCTCTCCAGGCTCCCAGGCTCCATCCTGGGTCTGGCCCCTGCCTCCGGAGCCCATCTCTGCCTGCTGAGCTTTGTCACTGATCTCATCCCTGTGTCCTGGGCTTTGTGAGGCTTGTCCCTGTGTACTGAGCCTCATCCCAGGGATAATCCCTGCCTCTTGCCTGTGTCCTAGACCACACCCCAGGCTTTGTCCCTGTCTCTCTGTCCTTGTTCTGGGCCTGTTCCTGCCTCGTATGTTTCATCCCGGATTTTCTCCACCTGTCCTAGGCCTCATACTGTGGCTAGTTCCTGCTTCCTGGGCCTCACCCTGGGCCTTCTTCCCATGCCCTGTGCCTCATCCTAGGCCTCGCGTCCTGAGCCTTTTTGTGGGACAAGCCCTGCCTCTTGTCCTGTCCCAAGTCTGTCCCTGCTTGCTCCTTCCTGGGCCTCATCCTGAACACCAAGCCTTATCCCAAGGTTTCTGCCTGTGCCTTGAGCCTCACCCTGGAGCTAATCCCTGCCTCCTGTCCTGTCCCGGTGCCCCAGGCCTCATCCTGCCCCCTGGGCCTCACCCCGGGGTCTCTCACCAGTAGTAGGTGAGGCGGCAGTCGGGGCAGCGCAGCGGAGCTGTTCGGGCCCCGCACAGCTCGCAACGCGGGGGCCCCGCCATGGCAGGCCCTGAACCCTCGACGCGTCCCCGGTTGCCGGGGTGACACATCCGGTGAGGTAAGAGTCGTCACTTCCGACAAACACTATACACGGCGTTGGCGTTCCGTTGCCGAGACAACAGTTCCGGTACGGGGAAGGTGACAGACGTTATTTCCGGCGGGCCGTGTAGGCCGGTCATGGCGGCGGCGGCGGCGAAGGAGGAGAAGGACGAGGGCAAGGACAACGACAACGACGTGGATGTGGCGGCGGCCGAGGGCCGGGTGCGGGCTTGGGCAGCGGCGCAGGCGGCGCGCGGGCGGCGCGTGGCGCTGGTGACGTCGGGCGGGACGCAGGTGCCGCTGGAGGCGCGCGCCGTTCGCTTCCTGGAGAACTTCAGCAGCGGTCGGCGCGGGGCCGCCTCGGCCGAGCGGCTCGTGCGGGCGGGGTACGGCGTGTGCTTCCTGCACCGCGCCCGCTCCGCCTTCCCCTGGGCCCGCGCCTTGCCGCCGCAGGGGCCCGCGCTGCTCGACGCGCTCCGCCTGACCCCGGGGCCGCCGCCCGGCGTGGCCGCCGCCCCCGCCGCGCTGCCCGCGCTGCTGCCCGCGCTCCGCGAGTACCAGCGCGCCACCGAGGCGGGCGCGCTGCTCGCCATCGAGTTCACCGGGCTCGTTGAGTACCTGGCGCTGCTGCGCGCGGCCGCCCGAGCCCTGGCGCCCCTCGGTACGGGGGGAGCACGGGCGTGAGGGGACGGAGGGAACCCGAGGGACCCAGAAATGAGGGACGGGGTTCGTAGGGCACGAGGCAAGAGATGATGAAGTCCCCACGGGGATCTCCAGTATGACGGAGCCCAGGAATGAAGGAACAGGGTGGTCCTGTGTAAAGGTTCAGGATGAGAACGGACGAGACTCATGGGGGTCTCCAGAGTGAGGGGACAGGCGGACCAAGAACGAGGGGATGTGGTGGTTGTGGGGGAAGGTCGAGGGGTCCTCGGCTTAGGGTAGTTGATAGAACCCCGTTGCTGTGTGTGGTATGAGGTGATCCCGGGGCCTGTGGGGCTCTGGCATTAGGGGACAAGGGGGCCCCCTTGCTTGGAGGGCCCCTGCACCTCGGCATGAGGGTCTGGGTTGTGCCTGGAGGCTGTTGGGACTTGGGAGGAAGGGACAAGACAACCCAGTGGAGAACAGTGTATCTGAGCGGATCCCTGGATGGGGTCAGTGCTGCCCTGCTCGGGGTTGTGCTGGGGGATCCCTGAAGCCCTGTTTGGTGTGTGTGGGTGGCACCTCGGCTGGCTCTGGGGTGACAGGGACAGGCCATGGCAGTGGGGGACAGCAGTCGTGTTCCCACAGGCTCCAGTGTCATGTTCTACCTGGCAGCTGCCGTGTCGGATTTCTACATCCCRGTCTCCGAGATGCCAGAGCACAAGATTCAGTCCTCGGAGGGGCCCCTGCAGGTGAGGCCCCCCTGGGCATGGCCCCCTCTGCAACCCCCCTCAGCCATCCCCTCTTTGCTTCCAGGGTCCTTCTCCTGAGAACTGGCTGTGGATAATACCTGGGAAAGCTGGAAAGCTGTGAAGCAGCAGCTYGTGTGTTTTGTCAGAGGGAATGGGAGGGTGAGATCCCACAGGGACAGAACCATGTGGAAATCCTGAAGCTGCATTGTTTTATCTTGCACCAAGGGGCCCAGATAAGAGGGCAGGGCAGGATCAGCCCTGCTCGCCTTTGATCCAGGTTTATTTTTAGGGTGGGATGAAGGAGTGACTAGTGCCATGGGTTATCTGCAGGGAGGTCAGTGCTGCATGGAGCAGCTTCAACATGTCTGTGGTTGTGGTGTGGCACATGAAGAGAGGCCCCTGAGGTTCCTGTGTTTCTGGCTTTGTCCTTTAAAGCTGCCTGTGCTTCCATGGAGATGAGGACAGGGTGGCTCTCAGAGAACTGAAGTGCTCCAAGAATAGCCCCTGGAGTACTTCAGCTGCTGCCTTTTGTCTGGAGAGAGGCTTTGGAGAAGGGCCTGGAGTGCTAGGATAAGGGGGTATGGTTCCAAACTGTCAGAATAGATTTAGATTGGATATTGGGAATAAATTCTTCCCTGTGAGGGTGGTGAAGCCCTGGCACCAGGTTGCCCAGAGCAGCTATGGCTGCTCCATCCCTATGAGTGTCCAAGGCGAGGCTGGACAAGGCTTGGAGCAACCCRGGACAGTGGAAGGTATCCCTGTCCATGGCAGGGGGTGGAATGAGATGGGGTTTAAGGTCCCTACTAACCCTAAACCATTCCATGACTCTGGAATCCATCTTGCTTGTACAAATGACAGTCCAACAACTGCAGCACCAAGGTTCCTCTCAGCAATGGGAGCAAGTGGCTCTGGAATTCTTTATATAACAAATATCAAGTTTATTTGATTAATGACTTTCTAAGAAGTTGCTGGGCTTTATTCTTTATCGTTAGCATCGAAAAGATGAGACCTGACCTGATTCTCAATGATGGATTCAGAGGTTGGGAAGCTGGAGAACAAAGTCTCCTACTGTTTTTCCTCATGCTTTAGCACTTTTATACCTCGTGCATGTTAAGGAATTGATAGAAGGAAAGGTGAAGATCGATACACTACCTGGATTCTGGAGAGCTGAAAACTCAGATTTATGCCGTTGTATATTCCCCCAGTGTGGTTAGCTCTGGGAATGCAGAGTTCCTGTGGCCCAGCCTCAGAACCCCCTGATTTGATGTGAGCATCACCTGGATAATTTAATTTATATTTAGTCTAATTTGAACCTTGTTTGGTGAGAGCTGCCCAAACACTGCCTTGGAAAACTTCCTGGTGTACATGGAATATGAAACAAAGCTGGAATTTCCCTCTTTCCCATCCTGTCTCTTAATAAATCTCCCTGTAAAGTTTTTATTGATTTTTTTCTTTTTATATTTCCCCACTGCAGATCACAATGAAGATGGTGCCAAAAATGCTGTCACCCCTGGTCAGAGACTGGGCCCCTGAGGCCTTTGTGATTTCCTTCAAACTGGAGACAGATCCCCAGATCCTCCTGGATAAATCTCGTCAGGCTCTGGAGAAATACCGGCACCAGGTGGTGGTGGCCAATGTCCTGGAATCCCGGAGAACTTCTGTCATCATTGTCACCAGGGACTCACAGACTCCCTTATCCCTGTCCAATGAGGAAATAGCACAAGGCATGGAAATAGAGGAGAAGATTGTGAGTTACCTCCAGGGCCAGCACACGGCCTTTATGGAGAGAAAAGGCTGAGGAGCAGCTCGGAGGAAACAAGGGAATTGTGCTGCAGAGGGAGTGGGAGTGGAGCAATTGCCTGTCCAGGTAAATAAATCAATCCCCACAGAACACTAAAGAGGGCCATCCAACACTGTCACTTTTCTACAGCTTGGCCATGGCTATTGCAGCTTTGTAAAAAAGAAATACATGGAACTGAAACCATTCCAAAGGATATTTGTCCTGGTGTCTCAAGGAGAAAAGGAGCTTGTTTCTGTCCTGTGGGCTGGGAGGATGAGAAATGATGAAGATCTCTGTATATAAAGAATTTCTTGAATCTCCCTCTTTGAAGTTTCTTTTAGAATGGCTGGAGGAAGGAATGGGGCTTTGCAGGAAAGATGTGCTACTTTTATGACTGGAGTGGGGAATCATCTGGTGTTGAGAGTGGATGGTGAGACCAGGATAGCAAAAAGGAGAATGAGGTGACAGTGACTTTGGGGGAGCAGCTTTTGTGCCAGGAGAGATCCTGGCAGAGATCCTGTGTTCTTACATTGCAAGTGCTGCAGCAGCATCCCTAAAGTAGCCATTTCAAAGGTTTTCCTTCCATCCCAGGTATTTGAAGGTTGCTTTGTTTCATATTCCATTTACACCAGAAAGTTTTCCAAGGCAGTGTTTGGGCAGCTCTCACCAAATAAGACTCCAGTGTCACTGGAGAGCTCGGTAAACAAAGGCAAGGCCACATTTGGCACAGATGACAGAGGATGGATCCAAGCTTGAGGCCAAGGTTGGAGATGGGGAGTTGGCACTGAGGGGGATGGTGTCATGTGAAGGGAATGGAGCTGGGGAAGGATCTGGAGCCTCAGGAGCAGCTGAGGAAGCTGCAGGTACCAGCTTAGGGAGCTGGGAAAGGGGCTCAGCCTGGAGAAAAGTAGGCTCAGGGTGACCTCGGGGCTCTGCACAACTCCCTGACAGGAGGGGGCAACCGRGGGGAGGGCTCTGCTCCCAGGGAAAAAGAGAGAGGGTGAGGAAACAGCCTCAGGCTGTGCCAGGGGAGGTTCAAGGTTGGATATTGGGAAATTTGGGCATGGAAAGGTGTTCAAGTGTTGGCGCAGGGCAGTGGTGGAGTCACCATCTCTTGAAGTGTTCCAAAAAAAGTGTGGATGTGGCACCTGGGGTCAAGGTTTTGGGTAAACAAGGCAGTGCTGGGGGAATGGTTGGACTCAATGGGAAGACTGGAGGGCTTTTCCAGGTTTAGTGATTCCATGATTCTCTGATAGCAGAAGGGGTGACAGTGATTGACTCTGGAAGGGGAAGTTTCCTCTTGACTGTGTGGATTTAGAGCTGGAATGTTCCTGGTTTTATCTAAACCTTGTTCCAGTGGTTACCAACTTCAAAGTGTGTGTTCCTCATAACTGTAAGAAACTTAATGGCAGCTCTCCTGCTGTCCACTGTGTGTCTGCTCACGGCTTGTCCTCAAAATAAATTCACTGGGATCCTGGAAGGAAGGACAACAGCACATGCTGGAAACATTTCCAGCAGCAAGACTGTGCTCTGGGTAAAACCAGAGTGTTCAGGAGGCAGCAGTGATTTTGGAATAACACAAATCTTCTGAACATGAGGGGTGCTCAGCAAACAAGGAAAATAAAGCCAGAAGAGCAAGAAAAGAGCATGGGGATGGGATGGGTGGATCCCATCAGTGATGGGAGAAGTCCAGGTTGGTYAGGAGGGGAGAGATCCAGCTGGTAACTGAGTCAGGAGAAAGAACTCACAACTTCTCTGTGGCTGGGACTTGTAAAGAAGGTGAATAAGAATTGTGTCTTCATCATTCCCATATAATTAATGGGAATATCGAGTCTCTTGTGTTAGTTTGGAGCCTCTGTGGACAGCATGGATGGCAATATAAAAAGTTGTATGAGTTGAACATGTCCTTGCAGGAGTGTTGGGACAAGGGTTGGGAGAGATGCCACCAACACTGTCTTCAGAGTGCCCTGGAGTTTCTTGGAGGTGGTTGGGAAGGAGAAGAATAATCAGAGGTTTCTGAGGAGCAGACTGGGGCAGTGGGCCCATGGAATCTTGGGGTTTCATCGGACTTGGGAACTGTGGGCTTCCAGCATTGTGTCTGCCCCTATTTGTGAAGTGCCAGTTGGGGAGATTGCCTAAGCTTAAATTGAGCCACAGCCATCCTGATCTTGTGTCAGGGATACACCTGTTCCATATGAGAGGTTAAACCAAGCCCATGAGTGCTCCCACCCTGGAAGTGTTTGGGCACTAGCACTCTGGGAATGGCAGTTGTGGTACTTAATTTGGAAGTGGCTCCTACAAGTCCAGAATTTGTCCATTGCTTTCTGAGGATACTAGAGAGCTCAGTGGAAGGTCCACACTGGACTCTGCCATGCCTCTCTTCCCCATGTCCCAGTCTTCTCCTTTCTCTACCATCTCCTTGCTCAGTGTCTTCAGCCAGTAGGTTGGTTCTGCAGGGTGGACCTACTTAGCTGTGCAGTTCCTCAGTCTCATGGAGTCATCTTTGGGTTTCAAGGGGCTTTAAAGCTCATCTCATTCCACCTTCCATTTACTGAGGTTGCTCCAAGCCCTGTCCAATCTGTCTTGGAACACTTCCAGGGCTGGGGTAGCCACATCTTCTTTGGGCAGCTTGTGTGAGGGCCTTCCCCTTCACAGGGAAGAGTTTCTGCCTAATATCCCATCTAACCCTGCCCTCTGGCTGTGGGAAACTATCCCATCCTGTCCTGTCACTCCACGTCCTGGTCTGAAGTCCATCTCCAACTCTCTTGGAGTCTCTTGTAGGAACTGGCATGGTCTCTAAGGTCTCTGTAAAAGCCTTCTCATCTGTAGGCTTGGCTCCATCTACTTGCCCTCTTCCCCTTCAACTCCAGCAGATTCATTTTGGGTTTAGAAGAAAATCGGGATGACTTTTGGCCCCTTTCATTGACCCTGGGGTGATCCCACCCCAGCGCTGTGCCCACTATGAGCCGCCAGGGGTCGTCACGGAGCGAGTAGGGGGCGTGGCGGGGGCGCGGCCTCCCCGCTGTACGTGACGTGTTCGGGGCGTGGCCTCACGCGGCCCATTCGCTACACTGCTGATGGAGGTGCGGCCGCAGCGAGGGGCGTGGCCTGTCGCCATGGCGCCGCGGGCCCGTCGCGCCGCATGGACGCGGTCGCCACGGCCCCGGTGGGTGCCCGGGGCCAGCCCGGGGGCGKCGGGGGCCGGTTGTAGCCCTGGGACCAGTCCAGGGTGGGGTTCGGGGTACTGGTTGTACCGCCGGTACCGACCGGCCCCGGGGGCATTTCGGGGGCTCGGTTGTACCCCCAGGATCTGCCCGACGGGGTCGGGGTACCCGCGGCTCCCCGTCTCTCACGGCTCCTCTCGCTGCCCCGCAGGTGGAGCCCCCCGTGCCGGCGGACACCATCCGGCGCTGGCTGCGGGCGGAGGGCGCCGACCCCGCCGCCCCAGCCGAGGAACTGCTGGGTCTGGCCTGGCGGCTTCTGTGGCGAGCGGAGACCCGGCTGGGCGAGCTGGAGCAGCGGCGGGCCCTGGACATGAGAGACGTAAGGGCCGGGAAGCGGGCTCGGCTGGGGCCTGTCCAGGGACGGGAACGGAGCTGGGGAAGGAGCTGGAGCGCCTGGAGCAGCCGAGGGAGCTGGGAAAGGGGCTCAGCCTGGAGAAAAAGAGACTCGGGGGGGACTTTGTGGCTCTGTACAACTCCCTGACAGGAAGGGACAGCCAGGGGGGTTGAGCTCTGCTCCCAGGTAACAGTGACAGGAGGAGAGGGAATGGCCTCAAGTTGTGCCCAGGGAGATTCAGGTTGGACATGAGGAGAAATTTCTTCACTGAAGAAGTAGTCAGGCATTGGTAGGGGCTGCCCAGGGCAGTGATGGGGTCCCCATCCCTGGAGCTGTACAAAGAACGACTGGACGTGGCACTCAGTGTTATGGTCTGGTGACAAGATAGAGTTTTGTGACAGGTTGGACACTTGGGAGCCTTTTCCAACCTTAGTGGTTCTGGGGTACCGCCAGGGTTAATCCACCCAGGCCTGTATCCCTCATCCTCCCTCTGTGCAGCAGCAGGTTCAGGTGTGTCATTGCCACACTACTGCCCTTGGGAACTTGGGGTTCATTCCTCATATTGGGCATCAAAAAGCACCTGGTGGGTCCAGCAGTCCCACAGAGCCACTATCAAAAGCTCCCCACATCCCAGCACCCCCATAGCCACGTGATCTCCTGACTTCCCAGTCAACGTTTTACCATTCCCAGGTGTTCCAAAGGCATAAGACATACTGTCCTGCAAATATTTGAGGTTATCCTGAGAACATGATGGAGTGGAGAACTTTTTGTGCTGCTGGCTCCCTGGAGGCAGCACATGGGAATAGCTGGATTTTCTTGATTCCAGGTGGAAAGCTATGTGGGCCATGTCCGTACCCTGACAGAAGAGCAGGATGCCATTACCTCTGAGTATGAGAAGGAGAATGAGCAGCTCAGGTTGGAGCTGGCACAGCTACAGCTGCAGCAGGGTAATCCCTCCAGAGTGTGGGCCCTGGGAATGCATTGGCAGGTGTTTGGGTCTGGAAAGCTTCTTGGAGAGCTGAGCAGCATTTTTTGGGGAGTTCTCAGGGAGCTGTCAGGGAGTTCTCAGAGGTTTGTTGCTTGAGAAGTTGCTAAGAGTGTTAATGAGCTGTTCAAACAGATTTGTAATTGGTTTAGAGGTTCTTGCCTGCTTTTACTGCCTTTATTCAGGGAGTTTGGCAGGTTTTCCATGTAGCTCTGTTGCACAAAGCATCTTCCAGAGCCTGTTTAAAGACCAGAATTGATGGTGCTCTTTGGTTTCCAGCTCTAAATTATCTGTTGCTCCCACCAAGTCAGTGAATTTGCTTTTGGCTTTGGTTTACATAAACTCCACATTTTTAAAAACAATGTGAGGGACAGGAATCGTTTGTTCTGGCGATTCAGAACTTGGATGTGCTTATTGTCATGAAATTCCAGGATGGTTTCGGTTGGAAGAGACCTTAAAGCTCATTCAGTTCCACCCCCAGCCATGGGCAGGGACACCTTCCACTAGACCAAGTTGCTCAGGGCCCCATCAGAGTTTCAGTAATTTTGTTTAAACAAGTTAGTTCACTTATTTAGCTTCAAATAATTTATTTCAAACTCTGCAGTCACTTTTGCTAGGTTTATTTCTTGATTTTCTTYGGTCTTCTGTTGCACTTTCAGTGCTGCTCATAGCCCATGTCACTATTAACTCCTTTTGTGAGCTGTATTGTCCTGGTCCTAAGATAAAACTGGGGGTGATGGCACAACTGAAAGAGTTTCTTTGTGATTCAGGCTTTGGGGTAGCAAATACAGGAGTTTGGGGAAAATTTTGAGAATCAGTTGGGTTTTTAGGGAGTACATCTGGTGGTGTGTACATCTTTGCAAAGACGGATGTACCTAAAAATTTGATTCCTCTGGGCACTTAAAGTCATGGTTTGTGGTGAAAAGGCTGCTTACAGAGGTTAAAATTAATAATGAGCTCTTGGGAGTCTACTGTGGCAGAAAACTCTGTTCCTGGTTCTCTCCCTTCCCACAAGGTGGCAGGAGGAAGACAGAATATCCCCAAAGTTGGAATGCAGTAATTTGGTAATTTCTTCCTGGTGGCTCTGCTCCTCTGGACTTTCTCAGTTTCTTAGGGATTCCTGAGGCTCTTGAGCAACAAGTACCTCTGGAATGGAAGCTGAGATCCTTGACCATGGATCTCAGTGTATCCAGGAGGGAGTGCTGGTTGCCATCCAGTTGTTCCCAGTGTGTTGTCCCTGAGGGGGTTGTGTGGCTTTGGTGCTGTAGAGTGTTTCTGGAGGGATTTTTTTTTTTTTGGATGTCCCTCAGATTTTGAGGTTCAGGACTTGTTGACTCACTGCTGGCATTGGCTGCTATCCTGGGATATGTGTGGATAATTTAAGAATCTGGATGCTCTGCTCTCTCTGAGCTGTCACCTGCAGGGAGAGGTGCCAGCCCTGAGATGTTGTGGATCCTTGTAGAGCACTTTATTGAGTGACTGGTCCTTTTATCCAGATTTGTTCAGCTGGAGCAGAGGAGGCTGAGGGTGAGCTGAGGGCAGAGTTCATCCCAGGCTGCAGCTCGTCTGGAGGAGGATTTTATCTCTGCTCTGGGACCAGAGAAAGGACACGAGGGAATGGCTGGAGCTGTGTCAGGGGAGGGTTAGGTTGGATGTCAGGAAAAGGTTCTTCCCCCAGAGGGTGCTGGCACTGCCCAGGCTCCCCAGAGAATGGGCACAGCCCCAAGGCTGCCAGAGCTCCAGAAGCATTTGGACAATGTTCCCAGGGATGCACAGGGTGGTATTGCTGGGGCGTCTGTGCAGGGCCAGGAGTTGGACTGGATGATCCTTGTGGGTCCCTTTCAGCTCAGGACATTCTGTGTTTCCATGGTTCTAGGTCAGCCTCTTCATAAAAAAATCTCCCTGGCCATCTCTACTGTGGAGTGGCTGGATGTGCTTGTGCTGGAGATGCTGCACAATCTCAAGGCTTCTGTTGGGGTGCTCCAGGTCTCTAATGTGTCCCTGCTGTAGTGTTCTATGCTGCATCCATGTGTCTGTTCCCCAGGCCTATGCTTTTCATCAGAGTTCTTGGAATCATGGGAATGTTTAAGTTAGAAAAGCCCTCTGGGGCCATCAAATCCAACCATTCCCTCAGCACTGTCAGGTCCACCTCAAGTGCCACATCCACACGTTTTTTGAACAATGGAATACAACTTCTCTGTGCAGTTGTGCCAGTGCCTGACCAGCCTTTCAATGAATATCCAACCTGAACCTTCTCTGGAAAATCTTAAAGCTGTTTCCTCTTGTCCTGTCCCTTGTTTCCTGGGAGCAGAGCCCAACCCTCAGCTGGCTGCACCCTCTTGTCAGTGCAGTTGTGGAGAGGCAGAAGGTCCCCCCTGAGCCTCCTTTTCTCCAGGCTGAGACCCCCCCCCAGCTCCCTCAGCTGTTCCTCATTGGATTTGTGCTCCAGGTCTTGCTCCCCCTGTAATTTTTGCAAGACACCTGGGTGTCTCAGMAAGCATAGGATGATGCAGTGGATTGGGCTGGAGAAGGAGCTTGTGGAAAGACAAGCTTGTGGTCGGCTGGAATTATTAAAAATGTGGGCAAGGCAAGAGGACAGGATGGTAGTTGGTAGCTTTTGGAAGCACTGAAAAGAGAATGGGAAGGGGAAATTGGGACAGTGGCTGGTTCAAGCTGGTGATACAAAGGAGGGGCATGAGCTGTGAATGATGCAGGGTGAAGGACAGGACTTGTGCTGATACACTTGAGGTGAGAGCTGGGGAAGGGAGTCCAGAGACCCCCATGTGGGCTCTCGGGTCTGAGCAGATTCCTCTCCCAGCAGCAGTCAAATGGATCAGAAACTCTGCTTGGTCTGGGATCACTTGGAGCAACTTGATCTGCTAAAAGCTGTTTCATAAAATCATGGAATTATGCTATAGGCTGGGTTGGAAAGGGTCTTAAAGCTCATCCCATTCCACCTCCTACCATGGGCAGGGACATCTTCCACTATCCCAGGCTGCTCCAAGCCCCATCCAGCCTGGCCTTGCACACTTCTGTGGATGAGGCAGCCACAGCTTCTCTGTGCAACCTGTGCCAGGGCTTCACCACCCTTACAGCCAAGAAATTTTTCCCAGTCGCCCATCTAACCCTGCCCTATATCAGTGGGAAGCTATTCCCCCTTGTCCTCGCACTCCAGGCCCTAGACCAAAGTCTCTCTCCAGCCCTACTTTAGACCTTGAGGATAGTTAGTGCTGGTGACTGACACTGAGCAGTTTCTGAAGACAAAATGTAAATTTCTGCTCACACATTTGCTTCCTGCCCATCCTGGGCTCACAGCTTCCTACAGGAAGCAGCCAAGGCTGGTTGATGCTGGGCCATCAAGCTGAGCATCACCTCATCTGGTACCTCTGCCCAGAGTGACATTTTTCTTTCCCTCCAGGCAATTCCTGATCTGTTTCTGATGCTCTCGCTGAATGCGCTGGGTGTTGTTGGAGGGCAGATCGATGGCGCTCCCAAAAGCCTTCCTGAAAAACAACTGGAATAGCAGTGAAATGCAGTGCTGGGGGAGCTGCCTGGATCTGTTTAGAAAGTGAAATAAAAAGAAAAAACAATCATGGTCTGAGCATGTTTGTTGTAACAGCTGGGCTAGTTAAACGCACCCAGCAGGGCTGGAGGATGTAGGGCTGTGGTGGGGTGAGGTGGCTGCTGTTTCTCAGAGTATTCCTGGGGTAGAAAAATACTAATATTAATAGAAAATTTTCTTCTAAACAAGCATGGACAGAAGTGGGAGATGCCAGTGAAGATGTTAGGTGACAGTGCCTGGGGCAGGGGTTGGCTCTTCCCAGACATTGGATGGAGGAGGGAAGGGGTTTGTAAGGAATCAGTGGGATTTACTCATAGGTAACCTGTGCTGCGTGGGCAGACCCCCCTCATCCCCACAAATCCTTTTTCTTCTCCAGCTTCTGGAGTATGTCTGGGATCTAAAATGATACCACTTAATCCTGCATTGCAAGCAGGGGACAAGGGGAGCACTGGCAGGTGAATGTGGTTTAAGGCACAGGGGGTCCCATCCTGAGCATAAACCAGAGCACTTTCTGTTCATTTTAGCTGGGATTTGGCAAAACTGTGGGAGGATGCCGCCAGGCAGGTTGGGGTTCAGTTTAGTGTGATCCATGGGCTCTTCCTGAGGCACACAGAGCAGTTTTGATCCTGCCTTGTTTGCTCTGCTGCAGCAGGAAGCTGCTGGGGAGCCCTGTTTGACCCTGTATTGAGCAGGCTGTGCTTTGTCTCGCTGGGGAAGACGCCTGGGAAACCGCAGGGTGTTTTCCATCCACAGGACTGGATGGAGCTGGCTGTGAAGCGTGGAGTGGAAACATGGCATCGATTGGAGCCTCGGGATGTGATCACACTGGGTTCTGTGTTAAATCAGTACATGAGAGTGAGGGACAGGCTTGTCCAGGGCTCTGTATGTTCTGTGTCTGAGGAATATTTGCTCTGCTGAACCTCTGCTGTCCGACTTTAGATCCCTGAGCAGGGAAAAGTGTGAATATCCCTCCTACTGCTATACAACTCCTTGCACTTCACATCTTACAACACTTGGAAACCTTTACAATCTGGTTTGGGCTAGAAATTTGGTCTGTTGGTTTTGGTTTCAATATGAATTACACAGGGAGGGTTTGAAAAGCCCTCCCTTGGCTCCAAAAGCTGCTGGATCCAATGCAAGAATTGCTGCCCTTATCATGCCAGGCACCAAAAGTTCCTCATTTTCTCCTGGCAGGTAAATTCCAACCACAGCAACCAGAGGGTCTTTTTAACAACTGTTGGTTGCACAAACACAACGATGCCCAGCCATAAACTGACTCCTTCAAGTTTCACTGTCACCTTTCTGCTTTAGAGACCCTTGAGTCTGGAAGTTTTTCCCAGTTCTGAGTCTTCCTGGCTATAATTTTTGGATACATGTTGAAGCACTGGCAGTTTAATTCTTAAAGGTGTTCAGATCTGCCTCTTTCCTAGACATTCCTTGGGAAAATAGTGGTGCTGTCTGGGAGTGATCTGGTATTTTGTGTGTCCCCTGCCAAAGAAAACATCTGTGACTCTGTGTCCATCTGCTTGCTTTCTCTCCAAGGTTAGACTTGATGATCTGAGAGTCAGAACTGATGATCTTGGAGGTCTTTTCAACCTTAATGATTCCCTGATTCTCTCAGTATCTGTTTAATCTGGCGTTTAGTTTCCACCAAGCTGTACTTGGGGTTGAAGAGGCTGAGGATAAACCAGGTTGGGAGAACTCTGCTGGCGGGAGCCGGTCCTATTGCATGCTTGGCAGGCAGGGAAGGGTATGTGAAGAGAAACCTTGGGAGAGAATGAATAGGGCTGAGACAATTGGTAGCAGGGAATGGGAGGCAGTGAGGGAGGTGGGAAGCAGGAGAGACTTGAGGAGCTGTTGGGCTCTAGGAGAAATGGGGCTGTTACAGTGAGGTATGTTTAGAGGAGCTGGGACAGATCTCCAGGAAACCTTGCCCTTTGTTTCTCCTCTGCTGACACCAAGCCTTGCCTTGCCTTGCAGAAACCCAGCTGAAGGAGGTGAAGGAGATGCTGGAGCAGGAAGGCTTATCTCAGATCTCCTGCAGTGCTACCAGTGAACAGGTCGCATATTTCCTGGTGGAGCGGGCGGCGCTGCTAGGGAAGCTGGAAGTGGCAGCCTGGCAGCTGGAATCCCACAGCATAAGTGATGGGCTCCAGGTACCTCCTGCTCCATGGCTCTGGCTGCCTGAGAGCTGCAGGAAAGGAATATCTGTGGCATATTTCTGTAATGAAAATTGTGTCTCCTGTTTCTGAGGCCACTGTGGAGTCTTGGGGCTGAAATACTTGAAGGAGCTACAAGAAATATGGAGTGAGGGTATTTATGAGAGTCTGGAATGCCAGGACAGGGGGAAATGGTTTCAAACTGACAGAACATGTCTAGATTGGATGTTGGGTAGGAATTCCTGGCTGTAAGGGTGGTGAGACCTTGGCACAGGGTACCCAGAGCAGCTGTGGCTGCCCCATCCCTGGGAGTGTCCAAGGCCAGGCTGGGCTTGGAGCAGCCTGGAGTAGTGGAAGGTGTCCCTGCTCATGGTAGGGTGTGGAATGGGATGAACTTTAAGATCCCTTCCAACACCAAACCAGTCTGGGATTCCAGGATTCTAGGTCAGTGCCTTTCTTAATTCTCACATTTTGCACTTGATTTACTCGCACATCTGCACAGGGACAGTGAAATGGATTAATTGTAATCCTATGTTGAGGAGTTTGTAATGTGGTTGGTGTAAGGATTTTCACTGGGTAAGAATGCCTTTCTCTGGGTTCAGCTGAAGCAGAGGAGGCTGAGGGCAGAGCTCACTGGGAGTTGCAGCTTCTCCTGAGGGGCAGCTCTGATCTCTGCTTTCTGTGAGCAGGGCCAGGATATGAGGGAGCAGCTGGAGCTGTGCCAAGGAGGGTTAGTTTGGATGTCAGGAAAAGGTTCTTCCCCCAGAGGGTGCTGGGCACTGCCCAGGCTCCCCAGGGAATGGGCACAGCCCCAAGGCTGCCAGAGCTCCAGGAGCATTTGGGCAATGCTGCGAGGCACAGGGTGGTATTGCTGGGGTCTCTTTGCAGGGCCAGGAGTTGGACTGGATGATCCTCGTGGGTCCCTTTCAGCTCAGGATATTTTGATTCTATGGTTCCAAGTCCACCAATTTCCATCTGCTCCAGATTTATGGCCATGTCTCTGTGGAACTGGAGTCCAGGAATGCTCTGGGGTTCTGGGAGCTGCTGTCTGTCCCTGATGTCCCAAGCATCCCTTGTCCCTCATGGAGGGAGCAGGACCTCAAATAGGGGTCAAGGACTCCTCTCGTTGCTTTCTGTTTCTTCCTGCTGACAGTAATGGAATCACACAACAGTTTGGATTGGAAGTTGGTATAAATAAACTGGGCATGAGAGTGTTTTTACTCCTTTATAAGCCTTTATTAAAAATCAGATGGCTCAAGGGGTTCCAGAGATCTTGCCTACACCGCTGCTCTGCCAGGGAGGAGGTGTTTCGGGCCTGCCGTACGGCACAGGTCTGGGAATCCAACCTCATGGGAGCTGTAGGAACTCAGTTTCAGCTCGGGTGGTCTAGGGATGTCATCTTTATTAGGTTCTTTAGGTCATGGCGAGGTGGGGAGTGTGTGGGCAAGTGGTATCTATACAGGCACTAGGGCCCTGCCCATACGGTGGTACTCTTTATATTCTCTAATTTTGATTAGGCTTGTTGCAGTTGAGGTTTTTGGTCTGGATCACAGTTCCGGGGGTAGAGAGGCTTTTGGGAGCTCTGGTGATTTCCATACAGGGCAGTGGTCAACAGGCATCTGGGAGGCGGAAATGGGCGGCGACTTCCCCTCAGCGGGAGCGGCGGGACCACATGGGGACATCGGGGCGGTGACACTGAAGCCCCACGGCGGCCACAGGGGCGGCCGCAGACACCGGGGGCGGGGGGGGGTGGATGGAGCAGTCCAGCGGACTGGCGGGGCAGGCGGGAGGGGAGGGACCCGGGACCCGGCCTTCGCCGCACTGGGGCAGAAGCCGGCGGGGCCCGGCCCCGTGCCACGTTGTAGGGAAAAGCTGGGACTCAGTTCCCGTAGCACCGGGGCAGGGGTTGGTGTGGCCGGCCCCTGCCGTGCCGGGGGGCAGGGGGAAGGCGGGCAGCACCACCAGTGGTCCCCTCAGCAGCAGGGAAGGGAACCTCCCCCYCCTCCCCCTTTCAGGAAAGAGACAAACCGCTCCCTACTGCAGGGGTTCTTAGAACTGGGGTATAAATCTCAAAACTGGGGTACAGAGTTCAAAACTGGGGTACAGAAAAAACCTGGGACAGTCTAGCCCCTTAAAAAACCTTTTAACATACACAGCTAGATACTTCAACACAACATTCCAATCTTAGGACTCCTGAATTTTGCCCATCTCAGAAGTGACCAGGGACACCTTCCACTTGACCAGATTGCTCCAACCTGGTCTTGAATGCTTCCAGGAATTGTTACAAATSTTATGCTTTTTGTTTCCAGTCAACCACAGCTTCTCCACAGTTGTTGCACTGGGCACTCTTTCTGTGTTTTTATCAGGTGAAGGACACATTGGAGATGTGTTTTCCCAGAAAACAGTCTCCCTGACAGGTCTGATTACTCTCCCAGTGATGTCATTGCTGTCCCTGCCTGTGGAGCAGAAACTGTTGATTAAACACGCCATTGTTTCGGAGAGCATCCCACTTGTGTTGCAGAACCATTAGTGTTACAGGTTAATGTGTTAATTGCTCCTCTTACTCTGTTTACTGGAATTTGTGGCCTTGCTTGTTCCCAGCTGACCGGTTCCACTCTTGGAATGAAGGGCTGGACACGTTCCTGTCTGGTACAGGGATGAATTCAGCTTTTATCCTGACTGCTCAAGCAGAAATGTTTGTTTTATTGCACCCCCAGGAAAGCAGAAAGGTGGGATACAAACCTGCCTGTCTGTGTGGTCAGCTCTGAGAAATCCATAGGGATTTCTTCTGGATTCGTGGCATGTGCTAGCTCACTCAGCCTCTGAAGTGCCAAATATCAATGGCAACCAATGTGTTGAGCCTTAGGACCCCCTAAGTGCAGATGCAGTGGAGCAGGAATGTGTAACTCCATAAAAAAGAGGGATGTGGAGCAGTGGTCCAGGGAAGCTCCTGGAGTTCCTGTGCCTGGGTTGGGGCAATCTGAGAATGAGCACAGGTTGGGGGAGGAATTAATGGAGAGCAGCCCTGTGGGATGGATTTGGGCRTTCTTGTG
Source organism: Alauda arvensis (assembly GCA_902810485.1). NCBI lineage: Eukaryota > Metazoa > Chordata > Aves > Passeriformes > Alaudidae > Alauda > Alauda arvensis. The sequence continues at coordinate 759,372 of CADDXX010000332.1, forward strand.
GATTGAAAGTTGGACATGAGCCAGGAGTGTGTGTTTGCACTCCATAGGCCAAACAGCATCGTGACTCTGCTCCTCTCTGAAGAGACCCGCCTCCCCAGCAGTGCTGCTCCAGCTCCAGGATCCCCAGCACAGGAAGGACCTGTTGGAATAAAGCCATGGAGGTGCTCTTAGGGCTGGAGACCCTTGGGAGACAGGCTAGGAGAGCTGGAGGTGTCCATCTGGAGAAGGCTCTGGAGAGATCCTAAAGGCCCTTCCAGTGCCTGAAGGGGCTCCAGGAGAGCTGGAGAGGGACTTTGGACAAGGGTCTAGAGTGCCAGGACAAGGAGAAATGAGGGAGGAATTCTTGGCTATGAGGGTGGGGAGGCCCTGGCATGAGTGCCCAGAGAGGCTGTGGCTGCCCCTGGATCCCTGGAAGCATGCAAGGCCAGGTTGGGTGGGGCTTGGAGCAGCCTGGGATAGTGGAAAGTGTCACTGCCCATGGCAGGGGTGGAACGAGATGGGCTTTAAAGTCTCTTCCATTCCGAGCCTTTCTATGATCCCATGATTCCAAGTCTCCCTGTGTTACTCAGACAAACACACTCTACCAACATTTTGGGCAAAACTGAGCCCTCCAGCTCTCGTGGGCAGGCCCAACAAATCAGAGGTCTTAAAAAAATAGTGAACCCACAGAGCTCCCAGGAGGAGCTGGAGAAACGGAAGGATTTTCACAAAGGTTTGTGATAACTCTGGTTGAAACATTCCTGTCAAGAACAAGACGTGGTAACAAAACCGCTTCTAGTCAGGATATGTTGGAACTGAAAATCCCCCTCACTGATCTTGAGGGACACATGGCAGTACTGAGGGACACACGACCCTGTGCTGGTGGTGCTGTTATTCAGGAATATCTTTGTGTGCAAGACTGGCTCTGCTCACACCTGCCAGGCATTGGGAGCTGAATTCTCACATCAGCAGGAAAGCACACAGCTCCCTGGGGAGACAGAAATAAGGAAGTACACATTTTTCATGCTGGCTCATAGTTGAGATTTCATAGAATCACCAAGGTTGGAAATGCCCTCCAAGATGGCTGAGTTCAACCATTCCCCCAGCACTACTAGGGCCACAACTAACACATGTCCTCAAGTGCCACATCCTCTGGATTTTTGAACACTTCCAAGGGATGGTGACTTTACCACTGCCCTGGGCAGCCCATTCCAATGTCTGACCACCCTTTCAATTAAGAAATTTTCCCTAATATTTGATCTAAACCTCCCCTGGCACAGCTTGACACTTGTCCTGTCCTTGTTTCCTGGGAGCAGAGCCTGACCTCCAGCTGGCTGCACCCTCCTGTCAGGGAGTTGTGGAGAGGCAGAAGGTCCCTCCTGAGCCTCCTTTTCTCCAGGCTGAGCCCCCCCAGCTCCCTCAGCTGCTCCTCATCATCACACTTGTGGTCTCCCTCATTTCAGGTTTGTCCTTAAGCAAGCTGGGAGAGTTTTTACTGGGTTTAGAGTAAACAACCCAGAGCCCAAACAGTGTCACAGTCTCATCCTCAGGCTGTGTCCAGCCTGGTCAGGAAATAATCCCTTCTACTGAGAACCAGGGAACACTTCACCTTTTGGGGCAGGGCTGCCTGGTGGGCCTTTGCTTTGCCCCAGAACTGGCACTGGAGATGAGGAAATACACATTTTCTCAATGGGACCAGTGTGGAGGAGGTGACAAACAGCTCTGCCTTGGTCACATTACCACAAGGTTCCTCATTTCCATTGGCTCATTAACCCTTGTGCTTCAGTTCTGCAGGGAAGAGCTGGAGGGGGAACCAGCATCACCTGCAGGAATTGTGGGAGATCTGGATGAGGCCCCACAGAGGCTGGTGGTGTTCCCGGAAGATGTCCAGAGGGTGGCAAAGGGGCTGCATACACCAAGCAAAGAGCAGAGTGGAGCAGGTGAGTGCTGCTTTGGTGGCCACTCCTGGCCTGCTCTTAGCTCTGAGTAGGGGGAGGGGGCAGTTCTTTGCTCTGTTCTCTCTGCTTTGAATGTGGGAAAATCAGTGCCAGGAATCAGCCTGCTCCCTAGGAGGTGGGAATGCAGTTGTTAACAGTCAAAAATCTATTAATTCTGAGACTGGACTTCTCTCATCTGTGATGCAGCTGCACAGTCTGGACGAATTTCCTATCCCTGGGAATTTCCAGTCTCCCCTCCAGAGAGAGCTTTCTGCCCTGGGAGGGGATGGAGAGGGAATGATGACTTGATCTGGAAGCCGAGTAGCTGAATTACCATGTACACAGGGTTAGTTAGCAGAGCTGGACCTCTTATCCCAGGGTTCTCCAGGTACAGTTTGGGATGTTGCATCCATAGGATACTTAGGAAGTGCAGCAGTGAGGAAGTGACTGGGTACATTGTCCTTGCTGAGAATATATACCCTTCACCTCCTTCTTGAAATAACTGTTGACCAGCCCCGAAGTGTTATTTACTAGTAGAATTTTTTAATGAATTCTGACTGTAGAAATGAACAGTTTTCTGGAGGGAGACGTGGCAAAGCTGCTCTTGAAATGAAGTGTCCATGGAAAAAGTCCTTAGCAACACACAGGTGTCTGGATGATCTTTTGGGTGATTCCTTGCATTGTCCCCAAATCTGCGATGCAGCATTCCATTGTAGAACTGCAACTGGGATGAAGTGACTCATTCCAGCCCCGTGTGCTTTTGCAGGGACCAACTCCTTTCAGGAGACTGGCACTACCTGGGGCATGTTTGGGGCAGAATTGCACATCCTGCTCATCCCTTTGGAGCTCACACACAGCACCAGGACCTGAGAGTTTCTTTCCAGCCCCATCAGCTCCTTTCCAGCCACATCAGCTCCTCTCCAGCCCTAGCAGCTCATTTTCAGCTCCAGAAGCTCCTCCCTAGCCCCATCAGCTCCTTTCCATCCCAGTTAACTCCTCTCCAGGCCCAGCAGCTCCTCTCTAGCCTCCAGCCCCATCATTCCCAGCCTTTTCATCCCTGTACTTGGTGGGGATCGATCCATAGTCCCCAGGGATGGGGTGAGTGATGTGGCAGCTCCAGAGCTGACTCTGTGGAGCACAAACAGGCTCCAGCCTGGGACTCCCATGGATCATAGCCTGCACAGGGAAATCTGTGCTTTCTGAGGTTAGATGAATACAAGGCTTTACAAAATGTGAGTAAGGGTTTAATCCTTGTTTTGTCTCTGGGGTTTGTTGTGCTGTGTGTGCAAAATGAGGGTGACAACATCCCAGTAGTTCTGTATCTCTGCATGACTTCTCCTGTGGAGCGCTGAGCCAACTGCTCTGTGAATCAATTGATTTGCTATTAAAAACCTAAACTGGGGTCATTCATCTTTAGTAAAACTCCCTTAAATAGCATATTTTGGTTCAGTGATAATTTGTGTGCATTGTAGGGAAGAATTTCTGACCAGTTTGAGTCCAGTTAGTGGGATTTTGGTGCGGAAAGGCTTGAAATGGTATTTAACAAAGTGCATAAGGAATGTTGCGGGATTTTTTCAAAGCAGAACTGGGCTGCCACATCCAAACACTGTTGTCCTTGTAGAATCACCCCTGTGGTCAGCCCTGAAGGCAGCTGAAGGGGAAAAATGGGAGAAGGAATGGGAAAATAGGGGGTGGTCAGGATTTGTGCAAGAGGAAAAGAGCTGGAATTTTATTATCCTTTCAGCAACCTTTTAATCATTATTTTATTACAATTTTATAATCAATTTGTGTAGTAGTCAACAGGCTTTTGAATAAAATTTCCATTCTGGTGGAAGATGGGGTTTGGAACAAGATGATTTTCAAGGTCCCCTTCCAACCCAACCCATTCTGTGATTCTGTGAAGATGTTCTTTGCTTTTTATTTTAAATGACACAACTGAAAATCCAAGATCAGAATGCCTGTTTGAAAAAGGAATTTGTTGCTTTTTCCAAATTGGAACCAAAAAGTAGATTTGCTTTGTTTTTTTTTTTTTTTTTTTGCCTGAATAGAAGTCAAATTTAAACTAAAATTTCCTGTGTCCAGTGTTAAGCTGAAAAGGGATAGATATTTCTTCCCTTTTCTCTAAGGAAAATTGTCTCCTGAGACAGGGGGGTACCAGTGTGTCCTCAACATGTGTTCCTAATACAATAACACAAACACCTTTTCCTATTTCTGTCCTGGAAATATTAGGAATCTGCATTAATTTGTGTTGGGATTAATTTATTAATTGATCCATTGATCCATTGAAAAATTGGTGTGCAATTTTTCCAGTTGTGGCCATTCCATTGAATTTTAATGTGTGGACAATACTGATACATTGGCTGGGATTGTGTTCCTTCTTGTGGCAGTGATGGATTTTATGGTGAAAACTCAAAATGTGGCTGTTGGGGTTTTCCAAAGAGAAATTGAATCCCATATTAGATGAGGTGAGTGATTTAAATGAGGGTTACCTCCATAACCAAGAGGTAAACTGAATCCCTGGAATGATAGAGAGACTGCTGTTGAACCTGGATCTCCAGGATCATCAGCTTTTGCTGTGGGAGGGAGAGGGTGTGGATATGGGATGTGTTCCCACATGAGTGTGTCCCATATGGATGTGTTCTATGAAGATGAATTACCACGTGGATATGGGATGTATTCCCAGTAGATGCAGGATTTATTTGCAGGTCGCTGTGGGATTGTCTTGGTTTGAAAGACAGCTGTCTGCTAGGGAAAAGCTGGAGCCTCCCTTGGAATGGAGAATTCAAAACCCCTCCCTCCGAATTATTATAATTTAGAAAATTAAAGGGGCTCTCAGGCAGAGGTATATATCTCAGGGGATAGGAATAGCAGTTCTTTACTAATATGTACAACAAATCAAACAAACAAAGAGCTACAGCATTAATAATAAGACAGAACCAAGAACCTTGAGGGGCTTGTGTTCCACAAAGCCCGGGGCAGTCTGATCCCGGTGGCCCTAAGGCACCAAGCKGGAGCAGCGGAAGATGGATGGTAGATGAGATTGATCAGAAGTTCCGTGGTGGTGGCTGGAACAGCAGGGATGTCCCGGCAGGGCCGGGGGTGTGAGGTCACAGCGTAGCCAAAAGCCTCAAAGCAGGGCTGGAGAAGCGGCGGCGGTGGGACAGGGCCGGGCCCGCTCCAACAGGAGGATGAGGCAAGCTCAGAATTCCCGGGCACACGGGATGTGGTAGATCTCCCAGGACCGCACTTGGTGGTGACAGTGAACTCTCTTCTTGCAGCAAGCAAATAGCCTGCTCATCCTGTCTCGGAAGTGCCGAGAGCAAGAGTGACTGCTCCCCCAGCCCCTGTCCTTTACCTGCCCCCAAAATCTCTCGTTATCTTTCCCCTCCCAGGGAAACCTCCCAGAGACAAAAAAACCCAAAAAAACAAAAAAAACAAACAAACAAAAAAAAAGGCGTAACCAGGTTCTCCCTCCTCGACTCTGGCCACCTCTTTTGTCTTTTGCTTAAGTACTGGTAAGTATCCAGTACTTAGTTTCCTAGACACAGAAAAAAATTCTCTAAGTAAAAAAGAAACAAATCTAACCCCCCAACAGGGATGTATTCCCAGTGGATGTGGGATGAGTTTTCAGTGGATGTGGTATGTGCATAGGATGTGTTCCTATGTGGATGTGGGATGTGTTCCCAGTGGATGTYGGATGTGTTCCCACTGAATGTGGGACATGCCCATGCTGCCTCCCACCTTACCCATGTGTGGAATCAGCCTGGAATCCATGCTTGGAGTGTGGGCCACGCAGGGCCTGGCATGGCCAAAGCCAGTGAACACTTTCCTGGTGCTGCTGTCTCCAGACAGGGCTGAGCTCCAGACGGCCATGGAGCACAACAGCCGGCTGARCAAGGAGATCCTGGCGCTGCGGGCACGAGTCCAGACACTCGACCTGGAGAGGAAAGCATTCCTGGAGCTGGTGAGGATGCATCAAGCCAAGCCAACAATCCTGGGCTGGCTCCTGGAAGTCATCCCTGCTCCCAAACCTGCCCTGCCTTACCCTTTCCCCTCCCTGTTCTATGCCCAGTCTTTCCAGAGCTGCAGTTTGGCTATGTCATGGTTCATGGAGCAGTAAAATTCGGGAAGTAGGTAGAACGCAGCTTTGGGAAATTCCTTCCATGCAGGAAGAGTTTGAGGGACTCCAACTGAGTGGTGGCTTGAACACTTTAGGACACATTTTCCTGTGCCCATGGAGAGGGATCAGCTCCCTGCTCCTGGTTGGTGTTTACCCCAGCTCAGGTGTGTAAACAGAGTAAGGAACACATGCCTTTCCCTGGACTGGATTAAAGAGTTAAAGACTTCAGTTTACCTAAGTTTAGCCTAAAACCCCCACCAGCTGGTCTGAAATCCATTTGAAATTTATGCTCATTTTGGATCCCTCTCAGCAGTCCCTTTGGTTTTTAACACAGTCACATTGATTGATTTGCTTATTTGCTGTGGGTTCTCTTAATGGAATGACCTACATTACTATTACATTACTGTTAGTTAAATGCTTGGTGTTATACAGCCAGGATTCTCTAAATACCACCTAGAATTAAGGAACAATTAAGGAACTATTGACCAGATAATTCCTTCCTGAGGTTGCCAACAGGAAAGGGATAGAAGAGTCTGCTTCCTATTAAAATGTATCATTGGGCACAAAATCTGCTGCTGTTCTTAACTCCTGTTGTCCTTAGATCAGCCTTTGAGAGCCTGGAATTGCCATATCTATATATATAGATATATATATATATAAAATATATATGTATATATGTATATATATAGATCCATAYGTAATGTATTATGGTCACTGAACAGGAAAAATGTAGCCAGACTGAAATCAGTTCTAGCCACATGTTAAGCTAAAACCAACTTCCCTTTATTCTTTAGGAATGGGGTTTAACTGTTGTCACAGAAGTTGGGAACTCCCCCAGTTTTAATTTATAGTAGTAGAAAATGTGCTTTATTACAAACTATAGCAGCTCTGTGTCCTGAAAGGTGTTTTCTTGCCTGTGGGTTTTGAAGAGCAGGGGAGGAACAGGCTGGGCAGTTGGCCTGGGATGAGCTGTGACTGTGGGGTGAAGAGCTGCTGCTGGTAATGGACTTCCATTGATCCCATGGATGGATCTGAAAGGTGTCCTCAGAAATAGCAGCTGGAATCTGACACAGTGTGGGTGTGGTCGGGAAGTGAAATAAACTCAGGAAAATCAACCTTTAATGGATTGGAGCAGCAGCATGCCCACTTTTGCTGCTCCTTGTCTGAGGCCACTCAGCACCTGGAGCAGCCATGAGATCTCAACCAATCCCTCAGGATAAGGAATAGTAATAAATTAATAATAAATGTGAAACTGGAACATACACCAAAACCCAAAGCGGGTGTTTTGTGTTGCAGGTGGAGCAGCTCAAGGAGGAGATCTGTGAGTACCAACAAAGCGAGAGGCCAGAGCCTCCAGCGGCCGAGGGAGTCGGAATGGCCTCAGTTCAGGTGTGCCCAAGGGCTCTTCCTTTGTCATTCCAGAAAAACAGGGTTCCCTCTGCATCCCAGACCTTAGCTGTCCATGAGAACCTGGATGTTCTGGGTTTGGAGGATTTTGCTCCTAGGGCCAAGAGATGAAGCTGGCATGGCTCTCGTGTTTCATTTCTGAGAGATGCAGGTGGCCTTGGAATCACTCTGTGCTCACATGGGAAAGATGTGGAGTTGTTGGAGCTGAGTGAGGAGGCCAGGGACAAGGGCTGTTCCAAGGGCTGGAGCCCCTTTGCTCTGGAGCCAAGCTGGGAAAGCTGGGGGTGTTCACCTGGAGAAGAGAAGGCTACATGAAGACTTCAGAGCCCCTTCCTGTACCTAAAAAGGGGCTCCAGGAGAGCTGGAGAGGCACCTGGGACAAGGGCCTGGAGTGTCAGGGGAAGGGGGAATGGCTTCCCACTGCTAGAGGGCAGGGTCAGATGGAATACTGGGAAGGAATTCCTGGCTGTGAGGGGGGGCCCTGGCACAGGTTGCTCAGAGAAACTGTGGCTGCCCCTGGATCTCTGGAAGTGTCTAAGGCCTGTCTGACTGGTGCTTGGAGCAGCCTGGGATAGAGGAATGTGTCCCTGCCCATGGAACAGGATGAGCTTTAAGGTCTCTCCAATCCATCCTGGGATTCTGGGATCTCAGTCCTAGTTCTATGCTAATGTTGATTTTCTCTCAGGCACCGGGCACACGGGAAGAAGCAGGAGCTGATGGAGACACTGGTGCCAGCAGAACTGCCCCATATCAGGAACATGTAGATCAGGGTATTGAAACTCTCCACAAAAGGTGAGAGGTATAGAAATCCTTCACCCCTTGTACCTCCTCTGGTTCCTGTTGGTGTGCCTCTGGTGCTCACTCTTGCAGAATTATTTGATTACTGAATTGTTTCAAATACTCCTTTGGACTTTGTTCTTCTGCTCCCAAATGGGAGAATTTGGAGGAGATGCAGTCCTGAGGAATCACTTCTTCCAATTAAATGCTGAGACTTCCTCCAGTTTGTTGTTTTCCTAAAAGAAGAGAATTGGGCTTTTGGGGTTCTCCACAGACAAAAATGTTTTTAAACCTGTTTTGGTGCTGGGAAGTTTTCTTTAGCTTTGGTTGTTCTCCAGGAGTGCACCAAAACACCTGGCTTTCAACCATAAATATGTAAACAGGGATTTCTAAGGGAATTCAAAGCTTTKTTCTCCCAATACCTGCTCAGGAGCTGCTGCACCTCTTCTGGCAGGTTCAGGGAGGAAAGGGGGGCTGATCCTTCTGGCTCTTTCCCTTCAGATTCTCAAGCCTGTTTCTACCTCAAGCAGCTGAATTTGCTGTTATCTCTCTGCTGTTGGCAACCTCATGCCTGACCTGTTTCCCACCCAGACCTTCATAATTTCTTGTGTATATCCCATCACCCCTAATTCCCATCTAAATAAGAACAGACACAGGCCATGCTGGATGTGAAACTGGAAATCAGCAGGAGAGTGTGAAGAAAACCTCAGCTTTTCCTTGCTGCTGGTGAGCAGTTGGGATGCAGTTCCAGCCTTGGTGATGCTGGATTTTGGTGTGCAGGTGCCATGAAGCCATGGAGAACATTGAGGGCAGGAATTCCCAGCTCCTTCACAAGCTGCAAAAACTGGAGCAGGAACGCGAGGGTTTGGTTGAGCGCAATGAGGAGCTGGAATCAATTCTGGCAGAGACACAGATCCAAACCAAGCAAGAGAAGCAACAGCTGGAGAGCGAGATGGAGGGACTGCACCAGAAAGTGAGTAAGGAATAGGAGAGACAAAGTTTGGGTTTCTTTCATGCTTTTCTCTCTGATTGGAAAAATATAATTATGTTTGACCTGGCCTTGCACTCTGCTGTGTTTAGAAAAACAAGAAAAACAGCCAGAAAAACCTGCCAGTTTGGGAGAGAATGGGGAAGGAAAAAATCCCAGCAGAGAGTGAATGACTCTTGGTTGGAAGTGCAGATTCCTCAGTGTTATGGCAGCATTGTCTTTTTCATCTCCTGCTCCCCCTCACAGATTCCCAGACTGGTTTGATTGGGAAGGGATCATAAAGCCCACTGAGTCCCACCTCCTGCCATGGGCAGGGACACCTTCCAATGTCCCAGGTTACTCCAAGCCCAGTCCAACCTGGCCTTGGACACTGCCAGGGATGGGGCAGCCACAGCTGCTCTGGGCAGCCTGTGCCATGGCCTCCCCACCCTCACAGGGGTATTCCTCCCCAATATTGCATCTGGCCCTACTGTCTGGGACACTGATGCTCCGTGATCCCAGGAAATATCACATGTTAAGTGTTCTGGTGGCAGAAGATTGCACTCTGGCTTTTCTCCAGGGGCAGGATCTTGGAGATGTGTCAAACAGTGCTGAGTGTGAAGGCCCAGGATCTGCACTGCCTGGGAACATCCCTCTGAACACACAAATTGAAGGACAGGGAATTTTTCCTCTGCTGTGGTGTGGCAGCTGCTTGTGAGTAGGGCTGGTCWCCTCTCTTGGAAGAGCTCTGAGATCCATCTTGAGAAGCTCTGCTCAATCTTGATCAAGACAGGACTTCAGTAGCATCTTCCCAACTTGGGTCCTACTTGATTTTGGGTATTCTCATCCCAGGGTAACCTGGATCTATTCCTGTTAATAGGGCAGGTCTACTCAAATAATGCTTTGACCTCAGGAGGTGAATAGAAATTCTTTATTATTTGCATGTGACAAATGGGAACCTTTGGGAAATCACAGATGTGAAGCACTTATTGAACATCTGGTTTTCCAGAACCATGGCAACATTGGGGGCCTCCTTGAGCACCTGCAGGGCCACCTCCATCCTCTGAGCAAGGAGTAAGATGTGGCTGAAGCCTCTCAGGTTGATGCTACCTTTGTCAGGGTAGTTTTTAGCCTCAGTTTTCTGGAGGAACTCCCCATCCCTCTAGAGTAACTCTGTGAGGAGCATTGGCACTACAGGCTGGGTTGGCACTGTTTCCCCAGGAAAAATTCTGTGTGGAGCATCCCTGCCAGGGCATCTGATCTCTTACAGAGGGAGCAGCTGGGGAATTTACAGCCAGAGAGAACAGAGGAAAACAGACTTTGGTCTGGCCAGGTAGGTAGGTGGGATTCTCCCACAAAGACTGGCTGAGGAGGTCCTTCCCATGAGCTGAGGCTCTGCTGCCTGGCCAGGAGCTCTTCCTTGCTGGGGCTCTTGCCCTCTGCCCTCTGTCTGTGCCAGAAATTCTCTCTGCAGTGGGCCTSGATTGATCCATCTTTCCTGGCTGGCAGCTGCACCAGTCCCAGAGTGTCCCTAGGGGATTTCTGAGGTGAGGTTTTACCTGGCTTTCAGTGAGGAATGACGTGTCCTAACACCTGGTGTTGAGTTAAAACATGGTGTCAGAGAGGGTGCTGGCATATCCCACATGGATACACAACTCCAAGCTGGATTTTTCAAAGGAAGACATGAGGAATTCCCAGTCAGTAGCCTCTGAAAAAGCCTCCAAAAACAGGTTGAAGGCAAGTTAAGATACCTTAATGAGTGATGGCAGTGGCACCATGTTTGTCTTCTGTCTCAGAAGAGCCACGGACCAGCTCTGGGATGGGATGGAAAAGGGTCTGTCCACCATGGCAGTGCATTGGTTTAACTTGGGGCTTGTTCAGTTCACACCAAACTCTTCCCCCTTGGACCAGAGTGAATCCACAAATCAAACATGATATGTTTTCAGTTTGGGCAAATCCCTGTCACACAAATCACTGGGAATACCATGCTTGGTAGCCAAGGAGATATGAAGCATTTTGTCTGCAGAGGCTTGGCAGCTGCTGCAGCTGGAAAAGAACTATTTTGAGGGATGCAGGGCCATGGAGCACAGGTTAGATGGATGAGGAGGTGGGTTTTAACCCTTGGATAGATCCATTTGGTTAGCTGGAGGTTGCTGAGCTGTGTCCTGCATCCCGAGGGGGCTTTGAGAGCCCTGCGGATGAGGAGAGAAGGGGTTGGAGCCTGGTGAAGGCAGTGCTGCTGGGTGTTTGCCAGTCCTGCTCTGGTTGGGAAGGATTTGGGAGGGTTTTTGGTCCTGGCACAGCTGCAGAAGCCTTGGCTGGTCAGGCTGTGACTCAGGATCAGGACAGTGGGATACAGAATGAGGATTGTTCTGCTGCTGGCATGGAATTTCAGAGCACAAATTAAGTGCTTAAAAGTTAATGGCTTGGAGGGAGAATAAAGAAATGCATTGCTGGGTGTCAGCTTCTGACCAAAGGCTGGCTGGGGCGGAGGAGGGGAGGAGTGTTTTGCATTTGAAATCCATTTTGGAGTGCTAAAGTCTTGCTGAACCCCAAATTATCATCCAGTCATGCAAAAGGTTTGTTGTCCTTTAGCTCTTCTGTGAGAGGTCTGGGTGTTTCACCCCAATTTAATTTAACTTTTAACACATTGGCAAATTCATATCTTTGATTTATAAAGCAGTATTTGCAGCAGCTTTCCTGTGTGTTGGAGACCACTCCAGCAGGGGCTGCGAGTTCCAGCAGACCTAGCTGGTGCCAGGAACTCATCAGGGAGAGCAAAGCTCAGGGGCTTTGAGGTGCTGCTTTGAAAATGGATTTGGATTGGCAGGGACTTGGCACTTCTTTGGCTTTGGGCTTACATATGAGGAAGAATTTCTTGGCTGTGAGGGTGGGGAAGCCCTGGACAGGTTGTCCAGAGAAGCTGTGGCTGCCGCACCCTTGGAAGTGTCCAGGGCCAGGCTGAACAGGGCTTGGAGCAACCTGGGATAGAGGAAGGTGTCCCTGCCCATGGCAGGGGTGGAACTGGATGGGTTTTAAGGTCCTTTCCAATGCAAACCAGTCTGGGATCTGTGGAGCTGGATTTCACATCCCTCCAGTGTGCCAGCTCATTTCAGGAGAGCCAAGCTCAGGCAGTTAGACAGTCCAGCCTGGGGTTTTAGAAATAAGCCCAAACTGTATTTCAAGCCTAAGGAGTGAAAGGGAAGCTGTGCAGGCTCCTGCTGGCAGTGGAGCAGGGGGGCTGCCAGTGCCAAGACTTGGATTTTGGAAAAGGGTCTGTGCGATCCCTAATGGAGAAGCTGAACTGCTCCCCTGGGATGATCCTTATCTAGGCTGCTCAGAATTCCTTTGAGCCCTTTATAACTTCAGGACCAATAAGTTTTTCCCCAAGGGCATCTGCCCCTGGGAGGTGATCCAAATGCAGAGTAAGACCTTGTCCGAACTCCCACCTGCCAGGAGGTGCCAGGAGGAGCAGAAGTCAGTGGTCACAGAGGTCAGTGCTTTGCTGTTCCAAATCCTGAGTCCTTGGAGCCCTTCTGGAGGGACTGAAAACTTCCTATGAGCAGTGAAGGGACCAGGAGGAGTCCTGATGGATCAGGCTGAACATCTGCTTGGATAAGATCGGCACTCTGAGCACAGGGAGCAAGGATGACCCAGCACCTAAACTGGAGTGTCTTGGGGTCCTCCATGTCAGGGGAGCACCACAAAATGTGGAAGCTATGAGTTTTCACCATGTGCCTGGCTTGTTCCACTCCTTTTGTGGAGCAGAAGTCCATCTTTTTCTGGCTTGAGTCCAGATGGCTTCTTGCTCTGTGGAAGCAGCAGGATGAGGGATGAGCTGGAGCTGTCCCCTTCTGTTCCTTACTTCCAACATAGGCCTTATCCCATAAGAGCAGCACAAGGAGCACTCTAGGAGTAGTTGTGCATTTAGTTGTGTGTCCTGGTTTGGTTTTAACTTGGGATTTTTCCATGTTCAGATCACTAGTTTGGAAACAGCGTTGTTTGAGGTGCAGAAGAACAAAAGTGAGATGAATGGGAACGAGCAGGTGGCATCTGGAGCTCAGGAGATGCAGGAGGTGAGAGCTTTTCCGTGGGAAATGAACTGTTCTGTTTAGAAATGTTTTAGATAAGCATCTTAAAGGATCATCTGAAGTGACTCTTGCCTGGAGATGCTCTTTGTCGCCCTCTCCTGTGGATTTGTAACCCCTCAGCTCATGAAGATGGATTTTTGGAGAAAAGCAGCCAACGTGATCTCCATGAAAACTCTCCCCTTAGGAAGTTGTCTTGCCTTCAGCACTGCCAGCTGAGGAGTTTGTTGTCTCCCCATGAGTGTGAAGTTCTTACCTGTGTGAAGGTGCTCAATTCTTGTTTAGGATTTAGTGAAACCAAGGGATGTGTAGGCACATTTAAAGCTGATTCCCATCAGGTTGTGGGTTAACTTGCATGTTCATTTGTTCCTTGCCAGCCCAACAATTGGATCTGGCTGGTGTGTCAGCCACAGAGATGGGAGAGGGGCTTCCCAAGGTGTTTTGGGTCAGTGGAGATTCTGCGAGCCCTGAAGAGGTGTCGGAATTCCACTGGAAACATTTGAGAACCATTTTTCTCTTCTCCTTGTGTCCTAGAAGACACATTTCCTGCAATCTGCTTCTCTCTGCATAGAAAAAACAATGTTGTGGTAGTGACTCTGAACATTTCTTGTTCCAGATGTTGGAAAGCTGTCAGGAGACAATAGACAAGCTGGGGAGTCAGCTGGGAGAGAGGAGAGAAAGGAGAAAGCAACTGGCATCTGAGCTGGAGTTGCTGCGGGAAGATCTGAAGGCTGAGAAGGTGGTTCTGGGCAGCCAGGTATGTCCAGCCCCTGTGGTAGGGACCCCTGCAGGAGCCAGCTGCCTTTGGATGCTCCATGAAACATCCCCAGATGCCCCCCAAACTTATTGCCTGGCATCTCCTGATACATTTCTCCAGTCCAGCCACTTTCAAACCTTTGGTGGAGGGTTTTCAATCCAGCTGCTCTCATGGCATTGTCTCTAACTCCAGAATTTACTTTCATTTCAGTGTATCTGATACCAAATCAGTAATTCCAACTTCGTAGCCAAACCCTGATTCCCTAGAGGGTAGAGTAGGAGTTTTCAGACTCAGATATTAATTGCAGGAGTTGAACACCCCAGAGCCAGATGAACATCCTTATGGGATCCCAACACTGCCGGCATTTCCCCAAGCACCTCCACACACTTGGCTTGAACCAATTTAGGCGCTAAATCAACTCCTGGGGATTTCCCTGCTGGCAATTTTGCCTGAACTCTTGTATTCCAGCTGTGCCACAGAGGAGAGATAGTGAGTGGTGCCAACAAAATTGTCCAGGGGCTGCCAGGACAAGGGCTGAAAGATAGGGTCAAAATTTAGGAGACCGGCAGATCTGTGGCCTGGACAAAGGGATCTGACAATGGGAGACTGGGAATGGGGGGCACAGCCCTGACAAATCTAATTTTTTATCACTCTGAGAGGCCTTAGATCAGTTTGTGAGTCCTGTCACTTCCTTGAAACCAAGTGAAAATCCATGGAAGTCCTGAGCTGTTGGCACAACTCCACAGACTCAGGTGCTGCTGGAGGAACAGTGGCATCTAGAGGCCAGGGCTTAGTCGTGCTGCAACAAATGTACACTGACACTTGGGATCAAAGCTTGGGGTGAAAACAGCCTGGCTGGGAGGAACAGGCTGGGCCAGTCTATCAATACACACATGGAAAGAAATTCGCGGGGGGCGGGCTCGAACCGGGCCCCTCTTATCTGGGGCATGGTGGGGGAAATGATAAGTCCTTTTTTAACCCTTGCCTCCCAGTAGTTCAGTCTACTCGTGATCCAGGGACCTTTGAATCCAAATCATCCATCCCTGAAAATCTGGTTGGAGTTCAGCCACCCACTGGCCCGTGGTCTCCCTGAAGGAGGGACTGTTTTCCCATCAAAGGGCTCACGAGGAGATGGAATCCAGAGCCCTATGTTAGACTGGAACAGCCTTTAGCATATAGACCTTTGCATGTATTTGGTGGATTCCTGTCTTCCCACATGGGCTTATTCCCTTTGGATAGAGCAGCTGTACTGCAATGAATCATTTCCCAACAGTGCTGAAAACAAGTTTTGCATGAAATCATTGGGTTCTGTCACCTGGAAATCTCTTCTTGTTTTTAAGAGATTTTTGGACATCTGAGGGGAGAAATCTTTTCCTGAGCTTGTCTTTCAGGGTATGTTTCATCCCCTGACTCTGTTGTTTCTTCTCCAGGGTTTGCCTGACTCCCACTCGGAGCTCACTAGCCACATAAACACCTTCCCAGGTCTCCAGAGAACATCAGCCAGCAGGGATCTTGTGGATGTATCCCATGAGAAGCTACAGAAAGACTTTGCTAGTGCTAGTGCTTTGCTAGATCCAGAGGTGAGACTTGGAAAGAATTCCCAGTTCTTGTGGTATCTGATGCAGACAGGAGCTGCTGGGGTGTGTTGTTCAAATATGAGCAAATTTGTCCTGGTATAGATAAGATGCCTTGGTATTGAAATACCAAGAAATACCTGTGATTGAAAGCTCAGGAAGAGCTGTTGATTGAAAAGCTTTAGCGATCAAAGTTGGTGTTTAATGAGGATAATGGTGTTTGTGTCTGAAGGATTTGGGTCCATCACAGCTGAGTAGCAGATCTGACACTGGGCAGACTCCACTTGTGATTCAGCTGGGACTTCCTCTGTTCTGATGCATTCCTTCTTTTCTGCCCATTTTATTTTCTCGGCATCTTCTCCTCAGGTCTCAGGTTCAGGGTGTGCGGTTACCGGGTGTGTCATGGTTTGAGAGGGAAATGCCTCAGGAAGTAGTTAAGAGAGGTTAGACACGCCTCTGAGAATACAAGGAGTTAAAAGAAGTAAGAGTTTCTAAGGGGATCTCTCTCTAGTTCTGGCAGCAGGTGAGGAGGTGAGGACACCTCTGTCCCCCCCAGCTCGCAGGGCGGGGGGGGGGAAGGGGGGAGATCAAAGAGGGAAGGGTGGAAGTGTCTTCTGTTCCTGTTCTACCCCCCCTCCCCAGAAAGATATCAGTACTTCGGAAGCAGCTGGCAGCGGAGAGCGAGAGTCAAACAGACGGAGAGAGTGCCAACTGTGGAGCTGTGGGAGATGTGCCAGTCTAGCTAGGAACTAAGAACTTTTAACTTCTAAGCAGAGGGGAACCTTTTCTAGACATTTATTTCTCGTAGATAGTGGTTTAAGAGAGAGAGAGACAACCTCGGACTGAGATGTTAAAGGAAGATAAAAAGAATCACAGATGGGCAGAGATGAAGAAGAGTGGCTTTAAAGCTAGACTTTTCTTGCATAATATTAGCCACAGACAAACCTAGATTTCTCCTAGACTGTGTTTTTTGGGTAGATGCTTAGCTTGAGCCAAAAAGGACTGCGGCAGTGACTACTATGAGAGAGGAAAAGCATGAATAGAGAAGAGGAGAGGGTGTGGTGGAGCCCTCTGTCTTCATGGACGAAGATCTCTGTTCTCAGAACCCTTGGCCCCAGACTTGAAATCAGTTCTAGCCACATGTTAAGCTAAAACCAACTTCCCTTTATTCTTTAGGAATGGGGTTTAACTGTTGTCACAGAAGTTGGGAACTCCCCCAGTTTTAATTTATWGTAGTAGAAAATGTGCTTTATTACAAACTATAGCAGCTCTGTGTCCTGAAAGGTGTTTTCTTGCCTGTGGGTTTTGAAGAGCAGGGGAGGAACAGGCTGGGCAGTTGGCCTGGGATGAGCTGTGACTGTGGGGTRAAGAGCTGCTGCTGGTAATGGACTTCCATTGATCCCATGGATGGAAGACGGGAAAATGGGAGAGATTGAAGTAGTTAAGTTTTTTGGTACTTAGCTGAGCATCCTTAAAGAGCCCTATATGCAGTGTTAGTCCATAGATGGTGGTGAGAGCACCAGACACAGAGAGAGTGTTATCATGGGTGACATAGAAGCACAAGAGGGTAAACCTGTGTATTTGTGATGAAGAAGTCTATGGTGCAAGAGAGACTCCTCTCTCCCTTGCTGAATTGAAGATTAGTTTTTTTAAGAATGTAAAGCAAGTAAGATAGAAGGGAATGAGCAAGTGAATAAGTTTGAGTATGGGAAGGTTGGAAACCGGGAAGAAGAGGAGAAAAAATGTTCCTGAGAGTTTTCATTTCTGTTAATCTGTAGTTTAATAAATCTTGTTCTGTCTTCAAAGTTTAAGCCTACTCTGCTCTGTTCTTACTCACATCCCACAGTAGTTGCTAAGAAATGTATATTCATAAGTACACTGGCCTAGTACCAGGGCGAACCTATGACGTTTTTGGTTCCCTGACTGGGAAATCGAATTTTTAAATTGAAAGTGTGGGATGAGACCAAAGAAGAACAAGAGCAAAGCATGAATTGAGTAATGAAGTGAATTTATGAATGTGTTAGTAGTATTTGTGATGATTTTTAAAATGTGTATTCTCAGAGGCCCTGCAAGTTAGCGGGGGGACAGAGGTGTCCTCACCTCCTCACCTGCGGCCGGAACTAGAGAGAGATCCCCCCGGAAACTCTTGCTTYTTTTAACTCCTTGTATTCTCAGAGGCGTGTCTAACCTCTCTTAACTACTTCCTGGGGCATTTCCCCCTCAAACCACGACATGGTGTTACAGGGTTAGGTGACACTGGGAGTGGAGAAGGCATCCCTGGGGAGGTGTTTGGGGTAGAGTTGGAACACCTCTGTGAGAGCCACATGAACCCACACTTTGTGCTCTCCCTGGTTTGCCAAGAGCTGCTGCTTTTGTAAAGAGCTTTGGCACATGCTGAAAATCCCTGGGAGCTGCAGGCACATCTCTACTGTGCCACAGTAGGATGAAATCAAATAAAGAACCATGATTCAGTGGTAGTTTAGACACAGCTACTTTCCATGCAGGAGAAAGGACTCACATGTGTCTTTGAGGGGAAAGAACTGCAATAATTTAGCCACAGGATCACAAGCCATGTCTTGCTGGAGTCCCTGGATTGCCCTGTACAGCTCCAAAGATGTCCATCAGAGCAAAGGAAATCCAAGTCATGGTGTTTTCTGACTTTACAGGCCTCTGAAATCCTGCAAGATAGAGAACAAAGTGCCAAAGTGGAGCAGAAACACGAAGATCCCTGTGCAGATGCAAAGATCTATGAGGAACAGATGGCTAAAATAGTGCTTTTGGAAGAACAGATCAAARACCTGAGGGAAGAACAAGAACTGCTGTGGTAAACCTTAACAAAGCCTGTAGGATTTTCTGCTTCTTGTCTTTGCTGACTTAAGTTTTGAGTCTTTTCCAACTCCCCATGGGGCTGCTCCTGGCAAAAATGGACCTGGCATCTTCATGTTGTCCTTGGGGCAGCATCTCTGATTTTGGTGACTTTCCTCAGTGCCTTCAGGATCAGCCAGGATTAAAAAATTTTTTTCTGCAGCTCTTCCAGATTCTGAGCAGACTAAATGGGAGCTGCCCTTAGGGAGGAGGATTCTTCCCTTGAAGTTGGACTAAGGGGGTCCTGTTGTGGGTTTGGGCTCCTCAGGGCTCACTGCTGGCCGGAGCTGGCAGTCCTAGTTCCAGTGGAGATTTGGGAAGTCCTTGGAATTTGGGTGTCTTTGGAGGGGAGATGTTAGCAGGTGTTGATCCGACATCCCTTTTTGAGATCAGGACAAATCTGGAGCTGGAGCATCTGGGCTCAGGCTGTCCTTTAGTAAATAAAAGCTTGGATTAAATCCAGTATGGTTACAGACCTGGGTTACTGGTAATGGGATAAAGTACAACCAGGGGAAGGCAGTAGGGAGCTGCTAAGGAATCATGGAATCATTCAGGCTGCAAAAGCCCTCCAAGATCATGGAGTCCAACTATTTCCCAGCACTGCCCACGTTCACCCTTAACCCATGTCCCCAAGTGCCACATCCACAGGTTTTTTGAACACTTCCAGGGATGGTGATTCCAGCCTGGACAACCTGTGCCAGTGTCTGGACATCCAGGACATAGAATCACAGAATTTCAGACTGTCCTGGGGAGGTAGGGATCTTAAAGCTCATCATGTTCCACCCCCTGCCATGGGCAGGGTGTACTGGTTTGAAAGCAAAAACCAGTGAGAGACTAAGTCAGAAATACAATTTAATAGGAAAACTATAAAATAAAAATAATAGTAAAAGGAACAAATGAAAAGACCCTTGGCAGAGTCGGAATAGAACCTGACACCCTGTTCGTTAGGGTAGTTGTAGCAGTCTGAATAAAGCAGCAATGATCCTGTAGAAAGATCTGGCAGCTCCTGTCCTCGGGGAGTCCAGTCAGTGCCTGTGCTGTCCCAAAGTGCAAATTATATCCAGGTGGGAATGCTTGGCTCCTCCCACTGGGCAGAGCATCTCACAATGGGCTGATAACATTCTATGAGTCATACAATGGGTCCTTGATTGCCCATTAAGCAGAGATRGCTCCTGAGGGGAGTCACCTGTGAGTCATTGGGCAGGGCACTGATGGGCCATTAGCAGATAGTCCTGAAGGAGGGGGGGCAGGGAAAAAAACACTGCCTCACCTGGCTCCAACAACCCATGAAGATGGTAATAGAATACACACTTTTAGCACATCTTACATTGCAACCTAGGACACAGGGACACCTTCCACTCTCCTGAGCTGCTCCAAGCCCCGTCTAGCCTGGCCTTAGACACTTCCAGGGTTGGGCCAGCCGCAGCTTTGATCTTGGATGGAAAAAATGGAGATGGAATTTGGGTGAAGACAAGCCAGACAGCTGGATTGGGAGACCTGAACCCCTATTCCAGTGCTTCCGTGTGGCTTTGAGTCCAGAGTAGATCCTGTGCCTTTGTGAGGATTCCTGAGCCAGCCTGTAACCTCCTCCCGGAGAGAGCTGAGCCCTTTGGACACACGTGGTTTTGTGGGAAGTGTCCCAGGGAGACTGACCCTTGCCCAGAACTGCTGCACTCAGGATTGAATCCCCTTTGGGGCCTCCTAAAGTGCTTGAGTGTTTAACTGGACTGTCGTCTCCCAAGTTTTTCCCCTTTAAGGGTGTTTTCCCTGGATTTGTGTAGTTATCTCTCTTTACTATTTTTTCTTCAAGCTCTGAATTACTAGAGAGCAACAAGAAAAAGGAGGAGCTGGAAAAGCAGGTCAAAGAGAGCAATGAAGAGAAAAGGATGCTGCTTGAAGAAATTGCCCAGCTCAAGTGTGATGTCCGGAGTGCCTGGGAGCAGGGCCCCAGTGGAGACATGAGGAGGATGACCCCAGGCTTGGAGCAGAGGGAGAACAGGTTTCTCCCATGGCAGATCTCAGCAGGCAGTTTAGAGGGGAGCCTTAAACAGGTATGGGCAGCTTTGCCATCTGTACCTTGCTTTTTGTCATTAATTGACTGGCAAAACATAGTTAAAGTCAGCTGGAAGCCAGTCCTGTGGTGTGAGCGATGGTTGGAAATTAGGAATGTGTTAATTTCCTTGTGTTGTGCTTTTGGATGTGGTGGGGACTTGGATAAACTGAACTGAATACACGTGTAGCAATCCACCCACACCCACAGGTGTTACCGTATTAGGGAAGGATTTGGGTTTCATTCTTTGTTTCACTTATAAGGCAAAGAACCATAAACTTCAATGCTCTTCTCACCCTATTTGGCCAAGTGCCAGCACAAAGGTACCTTTTGCACAGTTAGAATGTACCTCAAGACCTGTTACTATTTCTACTGGGCAAGATGTCAAAAAAACCTCCTCCTTTATGTAGTTACCTACTTAAAGAAGTGCACAAAGATCCTCAGTGTATTTTTGGGGTGTCTTAGCAGGTGCAAGGGACCTCCCCACACCTTGTATGGCTTGTACTCTTTTGTTTTGTATGGTTTGTTGTTTTCATTTTTATTATAACCTTTTGCTTTTCTAAACACCTCCAATCACGGTGTCTCGCTAATTTTTACAAGCCATTTCTGAGGCTGCGGGCAACCCTTAGGAGCTGATGCACCTTTATGGGGCTAATAACACTCTGGCCCCACACAAAAACACATGGCAGAAATAAGTGATTTAAATGGAATTAATTTACCTTTCTCACCTTGCAAGCTGAAAGAGAAGGGGAGGTGCCAGTGTCCCTGCCAAACAGGGAGAAAATGATGGAAGGACTCAGGATGGGGAGACTGAGAAGGAGGTCAGTTTCTGTGAAAAGATCTTCTTTGCAAAGAGAGAAGAGAGGACAGGGTGGAATGAGATGGCCAGGATAGGAAGTAGAGGATTGCAGTCCAGTTGTATCTAAGAAGCAGCAAATCACCCAGGTGGAGTAGAGCAAGACACAAGGAGTGCAGTGGATGTGGGAAGGGATCCTGATAGAAACAGGTGGGGAAAGCCCCACAAAACCAATGGAGCCAATGGACCTCCAGGAAAATTGACCCTGCCAGATCCCACAGTGCTGGATCAAGACTTTTCCCAGCTTGGGAAGTTATCTGGGGATTATCTGAGAAGGTAGATACGGCCTTCAGGGACCAATTCCATCTGGTCCCAAGAGCAGAAGTTGAAGATGCAAAGTGGGAATGCAGATCCAGAGATGGCTGAAAGTGATGCTGGAAAGAAAGGCTTTGGTACAACCCAGGCTTTGGTGTGCCAGAAAGGTGAGTGAGCCAAGGAGATCAGTTGTCTCCCAAGAGCCATCACAGACTGTCAGTGACACCTGCCAGTGTCCTGTTGTGTGCCTGTCCCACAGCCAGGACTCACCTTTTTCCTGTTCCTGATCCCTCTGGGAGCTGGGCTGGCTATGTTACTCCTGCTTGGATGCCTGAGTGAGACTCTGGTATAAGAATCCAAAGTGACCTAGTGGCTTTACTTTGATTGGACAGGTTTGTTTTAACAGGGATTTGTTCCCTCATCCAGGTTATCACCTCTTCTCCCTTGGCCTTAGGAGTTGTATTGGCTTCTCTGAGGTGATGGAGAGAATAATTGAATCTTTGAGCTTGGAAAAGGCCTCTAAGATCATCAAGTCCAACTATTAACCCAGCAGTACATGTTCACTGCAAACCATGTCCCCAGGTGCCACATCCACATGGCTCTTAGAACCCTGCAGGGACAGGGAAGGGAACAGAATATGGTGTAGGGACAGAGAAATGCCAGGCTTTATGCATCTTCCTGCCCAAATGTCCTTAAATTCTACTGGCTTCTGCCTTCCTTAATCACCTTTATCTTGCCTTAAAGTTAATTTCCATGTCACTTCTGCTGTTCCTGCAGGGTCTGTCTGAGGAGAGGTTCCAGCAGCAGGAGGAGAGGCTACAGCAGCTGCGCCAAGACCTGCGGCGGGTGCAGAACTTGTGCAGCTCTGCTGAGAGGGAGCTCAGGTATGAGAGGGAGAAGAATGCTGACCTCCAGAGGCAAAATCTGCTGCTCCAGCAGGAATGCACCAAGGTAGGTACAGAGCCAGGCTCCCCAGTGTGCTCTGCCTCAACTCCATGGGAATTATGGCCATGAGGGCTGGAGCTCATCTGAAGCCAGGCTGGGAGAGCTGGGGGTGTTCACCTGGAGAAGAGAAGGCTCCAGAGAGACATCAGAGCCCCTTCCAGTGCCTGAAGGGGCTCCAAGAGAGCTGGAGGGGGATGTGGGACAAGGGTCTGGAGTGCCGAGACAAGGGGGAATGGCTTCCCACTGCCAGAGGGCAGGGTCAGGTGGACTGTTGGGAGGAAATCTGTCCCTGTGAGGGTGGGGAGGCCCTGGCACAGGTTGCTCAGAGAAGCTGTGGCTGCCTCATCCCCAGAAATGTTCCAGGCCCAGTTGGACAGGGCTTGGAGGACTGTGGGATAGAGGAAGGTGTCCCTGGCCATATATGGGGGTTGGAACCAGGTGATCCTTAAGGCTCTTTCCAACCCAAACCGCTCTGAGAGTCTGTGACAAATTTCATTGCATCCAAATAAAATATGCTCTGCTTCCTCTGTGATTCCTCTTTTTCTCATTCTAGAATCCTGTTCCCCTTCCCTAGCCAAGCCATTCACACTTACTTATGCTAGAGTATAAATCTGATTTCTTCTCTGGGATCTCAGGTCAAAGCTGAGCTGAAGCAGGCTCGGGCCAAACTCTCGGACACCACGGAAACATGTTCCTCTCTCTCAGTACAGTGGGAGAGGAGCCAGCAGAAGGTCAAGGAGCTGGAACTRGAGCTCTCCAAGTGCTCCCAAGCTGATAAGCTCCAGAGCAGCCTCCAGGAGAGGCTGGCCCAGGAGAAATCCAGAGCAGGAGAAGCACAAAAAAAGGTGAGTGTAAATTGGGGTGTGTTTGACAGTTCTGTGCAGCTCTAGTGCAGAAAAAACCAGGTTTGCTTCCCCAAATCCTTTTTTGTGATTCCTCGGCTTAGTATTGTAGGAAAAAAGCCCGTAATTAGTGGGAGCATAATCAAGGCAATAGAAGCCATGTCTGATAACACAATATCTGTGAAATACTGATAGTGGGGCTGGCAGGCACAGGGAACCCCAATCTTGTTCTTGCTGAGATTTCCTACTGTTTACTGGCTGGAAATCTCCAAAAACTTTGTGCTTTCCATGGCACTGATTCTGCCATGCTCCTGCAGAAATCATTGGATTCTCTTCCGAAGTGTGCAGGATCAAATTGGGTTGACAAAAGATTGTTGGGAATTCATGACATAGTGTTTGGTCCAATATCTGGTAGCCATTCCAAAGGTTTTGCTTTTAATGGACTTGAGAGTTACAACAAGGAAGTATTTCCTTCCCATGCTTCAGACTGAGGAGTCAGAGGGATCTGATTCAAACATTCGTCTGTACATTCAGAAAGTTTAATCTATGTCCATTTTAATCCAAGGTCTCAAAACTCCAGCAAAAGCTGAAGGATTCCCAGCACCAGCTGCTGCTGGCAGAGGCCCGTGCTTCCAATAAGAAGCTTCTGGAGGAGGAGCTGAAGGAAGCTCGGGAAAATGAAGCTCGAGTGCAGCAGGAACTTCATGAGGAGCAGCTGAAAAGGTCTCTGTGCCATGTAGGGGCTGTGCCAGCCCTCCAGCAGCTCCTGGCTGCCCTGGGAGGGTTCAGGGAGACCCAAACCACTGCCTTGACCTCTTGTCTTCCCTTTGGACCTGCCTTATCCCTGGAATTCTCCAGGGATTCTCCTTTCCTGAGATTTAAAAGATTATTGGAGGTTTCATCTGCTTTGGAAGGGCCGTGGCCTCTCCTGTCAGTGCAGTGATACCAACAGCCCCTTTCCCTGTGCAGCTGGGAATGATCCCAGTATATTATTCCCCCTTTCTGTGTCACTGGGACATGGGGACAATTGGGATGTACTGATTCCTTTGTCCGCTCCATGCCAGCTGGGGCAAGAGGAGAGCAGGGGGTGTTTTGGGTGACAGACACCTTTGGGGCAGGTGGCACATCCCCCTCCACTTCTCACTGTCACCCCATTGTGTTTCCAGGAGGCTCCTGGAGCAGCAGGTGGAGGAGCTGCGGCAGCAGCTCCGGCATTCCCGGGAGGCAGAGGCGTCGCTGGCCAAGATGCATGTGGAGCTCCAGGCCAAGACCCCGCATGTCCTGGAGGATGAGAAGAAGCTGGATGCTGGTGAGGTGAGTGAGGGGGTTCCTCATCATACAAGGGAGAGCAGGACCATCATGAGCTGGAATCTGCTCCTGGGAGCTGCTGGAATCAGGTACATCTGATCAGGGGCTGAGCCCTTGCAGATCTCACTGATTGCAATAGGAGCTGGAGGAAAAGCAGTGTCCTATTACCAGCCGGTTTCCTGGGATGCAGCTCTGGGCACAGGAAGGCTTGGTGGCTTCTTCCTTCCCTTTATCTTGCAGAGCTTGGAGTTTTTGCTTGGAAATTTTGGCAGAGTCCATTGTTGGGGAGGGTTCATTGCCTCTCTCTGCAACAAAATCCCACGGCTTGTTAGGGGGAGGAGGGGAGTGGTCTGGGGGGCTGGCTGGCTGGCTGCATGTTGGCTGCAGTGGGAACCACTGGGATTGATGAGAGAGAGTCTTTGGAGACCAGACAGATGGGAGGCAGAGGGCCCCCTCCAGCTGGGGCCACACACACAGATTAAAAATAGCCCTTTTCCAGCATGTGCAGTGCCAGAAGGAGAACCAGAAGCTCTCAGAGCAGCTGGCACTGCTGAAGGAGGAGAACAAAGCCCTGTATGAGGAGGGTGTCCGACTCTTGAACCAGAAGGATCTCTATGTCAGGTAATGCCCAAAAACCTGCCTGGGCTTGCTATTGGATTTGGCCGTGGTGTGGACTTTCCTGTCCTGTGTTCAGGCTTTTAGCACTAAATCCACTAGCCCTGTGTGCAGTGAGCTCACCCCCCATGTCTGCTGTCAAGGAATTCCAGATAGGTTTGAATGGGAAAGGACCTTAAAGCCCATCCTGTTCCACCCCCTGCCATGGGCAGGGACACCTTCCTCTATCCCACGTTCCTCCAAGCAACCTGTCCAATCTGGCCTTGGACACTTCCAGGAATGAAGCAGCCACAACTGCTCTGAGCATCCTGTGCCAGGCCCTCACTATCCTTTCAGGGGAGGATTTCCTCCTAGTAGCCCATCTGACCCTGCCCTCTGGCATTTCCTCTTGTCCTGGCATTCCAGATCCTTGTCCCAAGTCCCTCTCCAGCTCTCTTGGAGCCCCTTTAGGCACTGGAAGGGGCTCTGAGGTCCCTGGAGCTTTCTCTTCTCCAGGTGAACACCCCCAGCTCTCCCAGCCTTCCTGCTCTCCTTGGCAGGTGAAGGCAGCACAGGAGGATGGTCTGCATATTGGTTGGGGTCTGATGTCAGCAAAGACTCTCCTTGGAGCTGCTCCTTTCTCCCCAGGGCCCTTTTGGTTAATTTGAAGCAGAGTAACTTTTTTTATCATGAATTTTGAGCAAACATGGGCAAATATCCCTTATATAGTAGAAGTTTATCTTCTTTTTTGGTATTATTTTCCCTTCTATCCCAACTGGATAAAAATAAACAAGAACTTTGCCCAAATTGACAAGAGAGGAAGAGCAAAAATCAGAAATGTCAGAAGGGAAAAATATTTGTCCCCAGTGTCCCAACTCAAAGAAGCTCCCACTGAAGTGGCTCTTGGCCTGTCCATTGCTGTTTAGAACTCTGTATTTTCCAACCAATGTGTGGATGTGGCACTTGGGAACAGATTAGTGGGTTGCCCTGGCAGTGCTGAAGGAATAGTTGGACTTGATGATCTTAGAAGGTTTTCCTAATTTTTTTTCCCATTCAAAAGTCATTCCCTTAGCCATACACATCCCCACCTACAAAACCAACTTTATCCTTGTCTTTGAACTTCCAGTTTTGGTGCCCTTTTAATTATCTTTGTTATACAGACCTGGGAGGGACAAGCACAAGGATTTGTAAAGCTGGGAGTCACTTTTGGAAATGCTTTGGATACTTTTCCTTTATCAATTTCCATTTGGTTGACACTTAAAAATTAAAATTTCCAGCAAAAACACCCCCAAACTGATCACTGAAAGTGTCCAGACAGTCCATGTGCTCATTCTGGGCAGGAAGGAGGAACTGGGGGATGGCTGAGACTCTGAGTTTGGACTTTGAGGAGCCTGAATAAACCCAGGACATTCTTGCCTGGATGGTGACCCTGAGCAAAAGTACCTGTCACAGCCTGATGGTTGTCCCTGCTTTCCCAGGAAATACAATGAGATGCAGCTCCGACACAAGGACAAGATCCGCAGGGCCAAGGAGACCTTCATCCACGAGGTGAAACAGAGAGACAGCAGGATCAAACAGCTGGAAAATGAGCTCAGTGAGTCAAAGCTCCAAGTGGAAAAGGTGAGAGAACACATCCAGGGCTTCTCCTGCCAAGGGGAGGCTGCAGGGGCATCACTGCTTCCAAAAGTATGGCCTGGTGGCCAAGAAGGCAAATGGCACCTGACCTGGATCAGGAATGGTGTGGCCAGCAGGAGCAGGGAGGTCATTCTTCCCGTATACTGGGCACTGGTGAGGCCACCCCTTGAGTGCTGTGCCCAGTTCTGGACCCCTCAGTTTAGGAAGGACCTTGAGACGCTTGAGTGTGTCCAGAGGAGGCAACGAGGGTGGTGAGGGGCTGGGAGCCCAAACCCTGTGAGGGGCTGGGAGCCCAAACCCTGTGAGGGGAACACAAACCCTGTGAGGGGCTGGGAACACAAATCCTGTGAGGAACGACTGAGGGAGCTGGGGTTGTTCAGCCTGGAGAAGAGGAGACTCAGAGGTGACCTTACCACTCTCTAAAACTCCCTGAAGGGTGGCTGTAGTCAGGTGGGGTTGGTCTCTTACTCCAGGCAGCAACTGACAGAACAAGAGGACACAGTCTCAAGCTGTGCCAAGGAAAATACAGGTTGGAAATTAGGAAAAAGGTTTTATAGAAAGATTGATAAAGTACTGGAATGGTCTGCCCAGGGAGGTGGTGGAGTCACCATCCCTGGATGTATTTAAAAAAAGACTGGATGTGGCACTCAGTGCCATGGTTTAGTTGAGGTGTTAGGGCATGGGTTGGACTTGATGATCTTCCAGCCTGGTGATTCTTGTTGCTGCCCCGGCTCTCCATCGCCGCRGTAACCCCTYGYGGCCCGCCGCGCGCTGGGACAGCACAACGGGGCTCGGGATTTCCCTGGCTCTGAACAGCCCGAGGCTCTCACCTTTCAGTCAGCTGGGTTTATGTGAAAAGACGAGACGGGTTCTTGTCCAAGTGTCTAAGAGTCCGTTTATTGGGGGCTCACACAGCTGACCAGGCACCCCTAGACGCCGCGTGGACAGGAACCCCGCCCGGCCTGAACCGGYGGGTTTTATGATGTACAATGCGGGGCGTGGTTACCATTAGGCTCCGATTACCAGGGGGCAGGACCTGCCCCTGACCTCGCTTGGGGGAGAGGCAGCCTCTGCCTCAACTCCTCCGTTTTTATTTACTTTATTTTAAATTGACTTATGGGTTGTGAGCTTATTATGTTCCCATGTATACATACAGCTTATAAGATATTTTGTATGCATGGACTCTCAGAAGTTTAACAACAAGCAATTGAACAATACTAACATGACAACACTTTCATAACTAACAAATAAATCAATATGCTGCACAGACAATAATACCTAATAATCAAAAGAAAGTACTTAAAACCATAAAGCAAGACCTTTTTCAAATCAAATACAGTATAATACTGAAAACCTAAAGCACTGTAAATRCAATCAAAACACTTTTAAGTAGAACAATAAGTTTTTCAAATCAAATATGGTATAACATCAACAACTCAAAGCTCTGTGAATGCAATTAAAACATTTTAACTTGCACAGTCACATTAGGCTGCTGGTTTTAGTCGTTGGTGATGCTGGTGCAGGTATGGGAAGGGACAGGACTCAGGTTTGAGGGAATGGGAAGAGAGGTACAGGGAAAAGGGCTTGGGAAAGGGCTTGGGGGGCTTTGGAGTGAGGAAGAGGGGACATCCACTTAAGTCTCCCATATCAGCATCCAGTCACCCTCTCCGGGAGGGACGCACCAGGCGATCAATGGGGTGATGTCGCAGCCACAACACCCCCACCCAAGCCACCCAGGCAAAGGGGAGAAGGAGGGTCCGGGGGTGTCCGGGAGATTCGGTAGCAGCCCGGCGTGCTCTGGCGGGATACGACCCGCGGACTCCCCCTCAGGCAGGGAAACAGAGAAGAAGAAGGGTCGGGGGGTGCCTGAGGAGTCGGTAGCAACTCAGTACACTCTGGCGGAACGCACCCGGCGATTATTCCTCAACCAGGGAAACAATGGGGAGAAGGGAGTCGGGAGCCGCTTGGGAGTCATTAATGACCCAGCGCGCTCCGGCAGGACATGCCCGCCGACTCCCTTCAGCCAGGTAAACAGGGGGGAGGGGAAAAGGGCTAGGGTTACTGGCTGCACCCGCCAGCGACCTTTGTCTCAAGGCCGTGCCTTACGTGACTGCGGTTAGGGGGGGAGGTGGGGAAGGGAAGGACGCCGCCACCCTGGGGGGAGCACACCAAGGGGCGGGACCCAGCAGGGGACCTCCAGTTCCGCCTTCGGAGCGGCCGGAACCAGAGGTGGGAACAAGGGATGGAAGAGGAGATATAGGGCGGGGAAACTTTTTCCAACTGGCGCGGCCGTTGCCATGTTGGAAGGGAAGGTCCAAGATGGCGCGGCCAGGGCCATCCCGGACCGAGGACTGAGGAGGGTTTGGGGAAGTCTGAGGGGAAGAACCTAAGGGGAACTTCACAGAACTTAGAGAGGGGTTTACAGGAAGGGTGTCCGACGGCAGAAGGTCTTGAAGCTGTGCACGCTGCAAGGTCTTCCCCCCGATGGCACTGAAGGCGGTTCGCACACGTGGTGTTGCCACATCTCCCAGAACAGTCACACTAGCCCAGATCGAGACAGAGTCAGTGGGCACGTTGGGGAGAGTGGAAAACTCCTTCCCATAAGAAATTAAAAGAAACTTAAAAAGTTTAAAAGCGTCTCGTGGGCGAATGGTGGATGAAAGTCCCATTTGCCTGGTCTTTCCCGATTTCAGCCTCTGCGTCTGGGAAAGACCTTTTCCCCGCAAGCACTTTTCCCCCCCTCTTCTCTTGGGGGGTTCCCGTGAGCGTGGCCTGAAGCTGCACGGGGGGTTGGGATCCGGATCCACTTTACCTGAAACCTCAGGGTTGACAGTGTTTCTGTCTGTAGCTTGCGGGCCAGCTGACCGAGAGCCGTCTCCACCGCCGAGAAAGCTCGGCTCTTCTCCCCCGGCCTCTGCTGGCTAGGAGTGGTGAAAGTCCGGGGCTGCTTCCCCTCTGCCTGGGGCCTCAGAGCCTGCCCGCATTCTCCACCATTTGTTGCTGCCCGGGCTCTCCGTCGCCGCRGTAACCCCTCGCGGCCCGCCGAGCGCCGGGACAGCACAACGGGGCTCGGGATTTCCCTGGCTCTGAACAGCCCGAGGCTCTCACCTTTYAGTCAGCTGGGTTTATGTGAAAAGACGAGACGGGTTCTTGTCCAAGTGTCTAAGAGTCCGTTTACTGGGGGCTCACACAGCTGACCAGGCACCCCTAGACGCCGCGTGGACAGGAACCCCGCCCGGCCTGAACCGGCGGGTTTTATGATGTACAATGCGGGGCGTGGTTACCATTAGGCTCCGATTACCGGGGGCAGGACCTGCCCCTGACCTCGCTTGGGGGAGAGGCAGCCTCTGCCTCAGATTCTGTGAAAATAATCATGGATTCAGGGAATGGTGTGAGTTGGAAGGGACATTAAAGCTCATCTTGTCCCACCTCCTGCCACAGGCAGGGACACCTTCCACTATCCCAGGTTGCTCCAAGCCCTGTCCAACCTGGCCTTGAACACTGCCAGGGATGGGGCAGCCACAGCTGCTCTGGGCAGCCTGAGTCAGGGCCTCCCCACCCTCACAGGGAAGAATTATTTACCAATATCCCATCTAATTCTGCCCCCTGGCAGTGGGAAGTGTCAGGGTCCGCAGCTGCTTGCTGAGTCCTGATAGGTTCTTTTAGGGATCTCAGAGCGCAAAAGACACAGCAGGGGACAAAACCAGTTTGCTTATACAACTATGCACCTTTATTTAGTGCCAACAACAGTATGTGATAGTGGGAGAGAAATAAAGGATAGAGAGAGAGAGAAAGAGGGGAAGGGGATTATAGCTGCCAATGAGAAGAGACGGAAGTCCTCGAGGCGATGATCTGCCCATAGATGCGTCTTCTTCCATGGGGTGCACACGAGGTGGTTATCAGTCCTCACAGTTTTTATAGGCCTTCTCAAAGCGGGGGGCATTTAGCCAAGGTGGGGGCTGCCTGGCTGCATGGTGAGTCGAGGCTAGGAACAGGATGCAGTCCGTTGTAAACAGGACATCTGCTGTGGCAAGTCCATTGTTCTTTGTGGCTCCAAGAACCAGCTGCAAATCGTACCTGGCTACTGGTCCATGGTGGGACAGGTCATTCTGGCCCACACAGCAGGAACTGAACAGACCAGTCCAGAGAGCCAAGCATTGGCCCAGTCCATTGTTCTGTCACTGTGTTCCCATGGAGACCAGTCTCTGGTTCGGAGCACACACTTGCAGGTATACTTTGGCAGGCTTTCCCCCCCCCCCTCAGCCAGGCCAGAGCTCCTCTTCAGCATCTGGGCGTCCCAGCCCCTGGGGTTTCAGTCCTTGGAGATGGTCGTGAGGCAAATCAGGGATCTTGGACTGACTCTGACAGGAAGCCATCCCTCCTTGTCCTGTCACTTCAGGCCCTTGTCCAAAGTCCCTCTTGCAGGAAGGGATCAGGGGCACCAACCTTTAGTAACAAAAAGCCAAAAGGAAATCCCCGGCTCAGGATTGCCCTTGGGGGAAGCCACATTCTCAAATCCCAGTCTGACACTGGCTGAGCTCCATGTTCCTTTGCTTCAGCAAGTCCTGCTGGGAAGTGACCCCAGAGCCTCTTTTTGGGGTATTTTACGTCAAACAGGGTATGAAATTGCAGAGTCATTGAGATTAGACAAGACCTTTAAGATGAGGATCTTCATCTAGTCCAACCATGACTAAACCATGTCCCCAAGTGCCACATCCACCTGGTTCTTGAGCAGGAGTGGTGACTCCATGGTTTTAGGAGCTGGCACCCTTGATGGTGGTCCCTTGGGAAAGCCCTGAGGTTTGCAGACAACAAAGAAGAATGAAGAGTAACTGGTTGTTCTTTCCTTCTCCAACACCCTAAGGGGAAGGTGCTGATTGCCCAGATCACTGCTGAGAATGAGAAATTACTCCAGGAGAGGCGACGGCTCCTTCAAAAAATATCAGACCAGGATGAGTCCCCTTGTAGCCTCTGGTCTGGGATTCCCTCCCTGCAGAGCAGGTAGGCCCCTGCTGATGTTCATCCCTTGGTATTCTCCCTTTTCCTGGTTTTGTGCCTCTTTCTCTTAAGGATTCCAGAGGAAAGTCTGGATTGTGCCCCAAGCCACTGTTGCAGTGGCTTTCATGGCTGTAATTAAGGATGTAATTACCCCGTTTTCCCATCCAAGACCTCGCCATTGAGCTGGAGACTGTGGAGAGCAACAGCTCTGAGGTTGGAAAAGAACATTCCCATTTGAAAATGGAGCGTGGCTGGAAGGAAAATAACTTGTGCTTTGTGCCAGAGGGAAGATCCTAGAGGAAGAGAATGCCCAGCTGCAGGACAAGCTCCAACTCTCCAGCCATGGGGCCACCTCCCAGCGCCTTGCCAGGAGCAGCCCTGCTCCCAACACAGAGGTGAGACCCCAGGATGGCTGGGATCAGCAGGAATTACAGAACCTGATGTCTGAGGGGCTAAGGAAGAGCTGGATCCATCCCTTGAGATGGAAAGGGCTCCCATATGGGAGGTGGTGACAGCTGTGGTGAGGAGAGGCTTTGTGAGGAGCTGAAGGCTCCATACACTCAGCCCCTGCTCATTCCTGAGCTGCTGCCCATGGGATCCCCTTCCACAGTGACAGGAATCTCACTTGGCACATTTAGAGCTGTACAAAGGCCTCAGTTGTAAAGTTGGCTCTAGGAAAGGGGAACCAACCCTGCGTGTGAGTTTGGGAATGTTCCTCCTGCCAGGAGGAATATTCCTCCCTCAGGTCAAGCTGAGCAATAATTCCTAAGCTGAGTGGAAGTATTGGCCATGTTAATGAAGAACTCTGGCAGGAGAATTGAAGAAAATCCAGGAAATCAGAGTTTTCAAATAACCAGGTGGATTTAGGAGTTTATTGGGACTTTTAATTTGGAGAGAACCCAAGTAGGTTGGAAATGAGCTGTTGAGGTGGGGAAGGGTTGTTTGGGCTTACCTGGCCTTTGTGGGGCTTGGTTTGGATTTTTTAGTATATACCAAAGGAGAACCTAATCCCTGATTAGCTCCTCTGTGAGGCTGCAGTTGGTGGACGGGACTCTCAGTGAAGCTTGGGGGAGAGCTTGGAAGACCAGGAATTGTTGGAATTTGGGGTCTGACCTGTACCTCCTCCTCTCAAAATATCTGTTCCTCCTTCCAGGACTCAAAGATCATTCATGGCTCTGAACACCAATCACAGAGGAAGATGTTGCCATCACCACGTGCCAGGTACCGTGGGGGGGAAAGGAGGATCCAGAGAGGAGCCACTTGAGCATTTTGGCTGCTCCACCCAGTGCTTTCACCTTCCAGAGGCCTTTTTTGTTAGTTTTTGGTCAAATTTTAGGGAAAACGGTATTAAAATGGCATTAAAATGGTATTAAAACCAGTCAGCAGATGGGATGGAGAAGTCAAATTTTCAGAATATTTTGGGGAACACTGTGGGATTTAGGAATCTTGGTGCTCAGAGGCTTTGGAGGAGTCTTTATACAAGAGGTGGTGAGACATGGAGTCCTAGTACGGCCAGAGCTGTGTCCCACATCGCTCTGGGATGTGTTCCTCCATTTCAGTCCTCCAACCAGGTGAGGGAAAGACAGAGGGACCCTGCAGCTCTGGACATGCAGCTCAGGGAGTTTGGTCGCAGCCCCAGGTGCTGTTGGGGTGAAGGATGGTCCAAGCAAGTTGTGGGCTGGGTGTCCCTTCCTTGTCTGGAGGTGGAGCCTTGATTCAAGAGAAGAACATCAACATTGTCTTGTGCTGCTCAGAGGTGTTGGGTAAGGGTCACCCAGACTCCACAGAATGACAGAAAATGGAAATTTATTTCCAGCTTCACACCCCGCGATCTTCCAGAGCCCCTTGGTGCCCTGAAGGCCCCACAGAACATGAAGCCTGAGGGAGAGGCTGAGAGTCGGGATTCTTCCTTCTGCCTGTCCCCCTTGCAGCCTTCGGAACTCGGGTACCTGAATGTGGCCTCTCCTGGGGACAGCACGGCCCCCACAGCCTCACCACTGCAGGACGAGAGCCGCAGCCTCGGCTCTGAGAACTGAGCTGGGAATGTTGGTGCAGCCCTACCTGAACTGCAGCATTTGGGCTCCTGGGGCCATAGAATGACAGAGCCTGCAAAGAGAATTGCCAAATGGACTGACCCCATGATTTCTGAGATATATTCCAACCAAATGATTCCACAGGTTTGGGTTGTTATTTGTGGGTTTTTTTTGGTTTTTTTTTTTTTTTGGCCAACTGTGAATGTGTGTGTGATCCCAGATCCACTGGAGGCTGGAATTTGTAGATAAACTCAGTACAGTGGTAGAGGACTGGGGTGAAGGGTGTTTTCCCTCAAGCCTTAGGCCCTGTCCAGTCCAAATCTATGAATTTTATAAATAAAACTTGAAGAAGTTCCTTTTTACCCTGTGCCCACAGTCCATGCCCACACACTGCCATTCCCCTTTTTCCATGCTCTCAGCATTCCCTTTGCTTTGTGCAGAGGTGAATAGGCTATCTGTGCACTGGGGAGAAGATGGGAATGTGTAGGGAAGGAAGATGGGAGGAAAGAGAAGCTCTGAGGGCAGGACACAATGGGCAGAGGGGTCAGAAGTGAAATAAAAGGGAGATGGAAGGGTAAAGGGAAATGGAGTAGGGGCAGAACAGAGGAGGGATATGAGCATCCAGGAAAGGAAAGGAGATATATCTGCAATAGGTGATCTCTGAGGATACTTAGGTGGGAGTGGGAGGGATCAGGCCATGCAAAACAGGGAGTGGAAGGAGTCTGAGGATGTCAAGACAGAAGCAGCAGGATCAGAACTGCAGATCAGGTGGGAACAGAGCATATCTGCGCATCTCCGTGGGCCTTTCTGTGCTTCCTGGGCTCTCCCTATGTGTATTGGGGAGCTCTGGACCCCTTGGTGTGCCCCCTCTGCACCCTTAGAGGGTATCCCAAGCCCTGATATTAATTTTGGGGGTATCCCCACCCCTTGGTTTATTTTGTGCCATGCCCAGGTCCCAGTGCTACCTTTGGGTGCCCCTGGCCCCTGGCTGTGCCTGTTTGGGCTCCCCACAGCCCTCAAGGAGCCTTTCAGGGTGCACAGAGCCTCTCCATGGGATTTTCTGTGTCACAGAACCCCAGGTGTGCCTTTAGGCTCCTCTGCACACCCCAGTGTGTGTGAGCATTGCCTGGGGGAATTGAGTGCATCCTCAGCTCTCTGGCTGTGCCCTGGGCCACCCCAGAGCCCCCACTGAGCCTTTGGCTACCACAATCCCTAGGGGAGGTGTCAGGAACACTCCCATGGAGGGCTGACAGGTTTTATCCCTTCTGATGGGGCAGAACTGGCTCAGCCATACTTGGGGAGAGGCAGAGCCAGGTCTTAAAAGAGGCACAAACCGTTAGAGACCCTGAAGGGCCCACAGACTCATTTCTGGGCCTTCCACCAGAGCACTGGGAATGACCCCAGTGTTACACTGAACTGTGTAAAACTCCTGTCCCCAGGGAAGGTACCTGGGTGATCCCACTGAGCCTGAGCCTATATTAACCCTCTGAACTTTGTGTTTTTGGAGCTTCCCCTGCCTCTGATGGATCCAGACTGTGACCATCACTTTGACTGTGAATACTGAAGTTACAACAACCAAGTCTTGTCACTGCACCCATGGGTGGTGAGACCTTTCCTCTCCACACTTTACTCTGATCCTTCCTTTTTTTCTTTCTTTTCCTCATGTATTTTCTTCAGTGTTATTTTTATACTTTTATATTGGTATATTTCTAAAGGAAATAACCAAAATGGCTACATAGGTGACTTCAATTGCAACCAAAGTGTTAAAATAAATGTGACATATATAAAAATATGTATGTATGTATGTGTGCAAACACCAATCATTCAGTGTCTTTTCATCGATTCCAAGGGATCTATTAACCCAAGAGCCTGGGTTATCCCACCTCACAGATGGCTTGGAACAGCTCCATCATTTCTCCCTCACCTCACAGAGCTCTGTGCTCACACAACAGAATGGGCACCTCCAGTGCCTCGAGGTCTGTCTTGTAGCGAGGGGCCCAAAATAACCACAGTACTTGAGGTAGGACCCCCCAGTGCTGGAAGCATGAAATAAAGAAGAAGATGCAAAGCTCAAAATGTGACAGGGCCCATAGTGCAGATACAGACCCAGAGGGAAGTCCTGTGTTTTGTGTTGTTGTGGTATAGAGAGGAACATGGAGCAGGGTGTGGCCTCATTCTTCTGCTTAATGCCCAACAACTCCTACCAAGGAATATTCCATACACTGGGACCACAAAGAACAGGAGGTTTGACCACAACCCTACCCACAGCACTTGCACGGTCATAGTATGAAATGTACCCCAATTTTGTACCTACCTAGGGGATGAGAGTTCAACCTGGAATTTGGAAGGACAGATTGATGGGACTGTACCCTTCATCCTGCCCAGAAGGGTTGTCCCTGGGTAAGGCCATGCTGAGTGTTTGACAGGAAATGAGTCTCTGTAATGGCATCGTTGGAGCTCTCTGGGGCTGTGCTGCAGGTTTGTTTTCCTTATGCCCAGCATAGGAATGGATCTGTTACAGGGTAACTGGGATCCCTGTAACTGGTAATCATGGATCCAGTTAACTGAGATCACTTGTCCTGTATGTCGCACTCAGTGGACCCTGCTCTGGGTGAGCCCCACCAGAACTACACTTCATGGACTGTTCCTGCATCCAGCATCAGCCCTATGGCTGTTTTTGCAATAACCTATTGTGGTGCATCCTCCTCCCCCCTGCTCTACGGGAGCCCCTGACAAGCACCTGGTAAAGTGAAGTGTCCCTTGACCATGCCTGGAGCTCCTGAGTATAACAGGAACAGCAGCTGTCTGTCCAAGGTGGGGAACAAATGATAATGAGTCATTCCCTGACAGCCTTGGAACAGTCCCTGCCCGAATCAGAGCCTGCGTGGAATAGCACAATTGTTGCTAGAGTTTTGAAAACAATTTCCAAATGTCTCGGATGACTTGGGTTCTGGCCAGGATGGAAACCTACTGATGACTGAAGCCAGTTATCTCCTCATCCTGCAAACACCAGTGCCTTGGAGGTCTCCGGTGCTGCAGCTCTGTGCCTGTGTCGGACTGAGGCCCACAGTCTGAGGTAAGGGATTTCCATGGAATATGTGGTGATGGAAGTATCTGGGTGTGATCACCTGCTGGGGGTGATGGGTTATCAGGCAAAGGCTGGAATCCTTGGAATCTGCCAGGTGGAAGAGAGAGTGCTGCTCAAGGTGCCACATTCTGTTCTGCCCTTGCCAAGACCCAGAGCCTTTGTATGTCTCCCATTATGACTCTTCATATCCCTCACATCCAGACAAATTGGATGCTCCTCCCTCCTCCCTTAAACCATGGACACCCCTTAGTAAAGATTTATGTTCTCCAGGTGCATCAGAGAATTCCTGGGAACATTCATCCTGTGCAGCTTTTGCGGGTCCAGTGCATTTATCACTCTCAGTCTAACATGAGTCTGCTGCTCCACTAAACTGCACTGTTGGTGAATTTGTGTTTGTGAAAGTTACCACTGGATGTGACCAGACCTGCTAGGTGGAACTGGCTCCTATCAGGAATTCAACCCTGCTGCCCCCAGCCCCTCTGATCCCTCAGGACCAGCTGGGACTCGGTTTGTTTTCTGCCAACTTTCAAACTTGTAACACAGCACTATTTGTGCAATCATTCTGAATTGGTTTCAATCCGATTTTTCTGTGTGCTTCAGCAGYGGCTGTGGGAGACTCATCAGAAAGTGTCGTGGCTTGGGGGGGGGCAGTCCCTCAAAATGATGAGTGCAGCCTCCTTCCTCTGCAGGGCGAAACGTGGGGGAAGAGGTTGTCTGTGTGGAGCTCTGTAGCCCCTTGGTGACACATGTGAGGTCACCATGGGACATTCTGCCTCCATGGAACCATAACTCCCAATTCCCTGAGAACTGGAGACCAGCCCAGCTGTGGTGCCCCACTGTCCCACCAGGCCTCCTGTCCTAAGGCCACGGTGGGATGGACAGGAGGAGAGGAAGAAGTCGGTCAAGAGGAGCTGCAGCCATGACAGAGCTTTTTCCTGGCTTCCTCCTCGCACTGTCTCTGGATCTTGTATACTTCCACAAGGATGGTAAAGCCTTGAGATTCCCCGAGGTCCAGGCATCCTCCTGTCCCTGGGGATGGGAATGTATTGGTGGCTTTGCCCAGGGAGAGAGTCCCTTTGGAGAAGGGGATCTGACATTAGGAAGGTGAAGGGGGGATGACAAACTTTGTAACTTCAGTATGGCCCTTTCTCTTCCAACAGAAATCACGGAAATTTGGGATTGTGTGTCTGAGTGCTGTCGCCCTCTGCCAGGCACTGTGACTGAGCCACCTCTCGGACCACCTGTGCCCTCAAACTCCTGGGGATACAGCCATGGCCTTGGGCAGCTTTCCATGGTCCTGATAGGTGAACCTGTCCTCCTGCTCCCAGGGAATTAGCCCTGGGCTTTGGCTCCTGTGGAGATGCTGCTGGCGTGGCTTTGTTGTCCCAAAATGCCAAGGTGGTGGAGATGTACATGGATGTGGGGTGATGTAGGGGCACAGGGTGATGGAGAGAGAGCTGGGGGTGGGGGTTTAGGAGGGGCAACTGGGGCTGGGAATGGAAGAGAGGTTTTGTGCCTTGTGAACAGCAGTGCCTTGTAAATTCCCTGTGGATCCTGCTGTGTCTCTGTCCCTGTTGCAGTCACCAAATCTTCAGCTATTATTCATAGCCAACACGGAAAAGGACTTTTCCCAGATTCCTCCTGGAGGTGTCTTTGTGTTGCCACAGTGAGCGCAATTGTTTCTCTACATGCTGGGGTGATAACTAGCAATACCTTTTGGTCCTGGCTTCTCCTATGTGGGAGGAATCCTTGGATGTATTTAACTTCGGAGGTGGAATTGAAATTGTGCAAGGTCCATGGCCAATCTGGCTTCTTTGGGGAGTGTCTTTAGGTGGGTTCTCTGGGAAAAGGGCATTCCCTGCTTTACTTTCTGTTGGGGGGTAGATTTGTTTCTTTCTTTTTTCCCTTCTGGAATTTTTTCCCTCAAGTTGCTAAGACACTAAGGACCAAACATTAGTCAGTGTAAGGAGTATGGAAATCCCAACTGAGTAATCATACAACTAAGTGACTGTTATAGTTAAAATCTGTGTTGAAGCCTGCGAGCTTCATTGTGTGTTTGAGTTACTGTTGCATTCCCCAGTTCTAACCCCCTTGTCAGACTCTGTAACCCTTTGTATCAAAGTTGTTGTTATATTCCCCGGTTATACCCGATTGTATCCTTAAAGCCTATCCCCCATGATTGTTTCCACACTGTAACATCCTAAGTTTCCTATCCCAATTGCCCCTTATCCCCTAGTGTTCCCTCCCTTACCTGTTTGAGCTGCYGCTCCCACCACTTCAGGCCGCCTCAACTGCGTCCGCCATCTTAGATTGCCTGAGCTGCTTCCCGCCTCCTTGCTGCTGCCAATCTGCGAACGTTCCCCCGCCCACTGCTCCGCCTTGCCACCTGCCGCTGCCAATCACTAAGAGGACACCCCGTCTATGCAAAAATAGAGCCCCCCCGGAGCATGCTGGGATGGAAACCTCCAACAAAATCATCGATTTCCAACTAATTACCCCATGACTCTGCCGACCAAAGGGGAAGAGCATCTAAGGAGAACTGTCAGAGACCTCTATAACTACTCCACTGGACACACCCTTACTTAAAAGATAGTTGACAGTGGTGACACCCCCAGACTTTAACGAGCCCAATTGAGTTCCTGGGACTCCCGTCGTGGGCAAACTCCCAGCACTGYGGCAGCTGAAGCAGCACTGCTGAAGAGGCCCACTCCCTTCGGTGGAGCGGCGGCGTTGGCTTTCCCTAGGGACATCCTCTAATAAAGGCATAAAAAGGAGTTTAAAACAATCGTCTCCTGCCCTGTCTATTACAGTCAGTACTTAACCAAAGACAAAAGAAGTCAGGGAAGAGAAGACAGAACCTGGTAACATGAGATTTGGGGTAGCAAAGGGATGGTGGGGGGGGGGGGGGGCTGGGCACTCTTCCCCTTGGCACTTCGAGGAGAGGATACCAGGCTGTTTGCTTGCTGCGAGAGGAGTTTCACTGTCACCATCGACTCCGCTGTGGGGAAACCCACCACCATCTGCTCATGTGCCCAGGGATTCCTGAGCTCGCCTCCTGCCCCATTGGAGTGGGCCCGACCCTGTCCCGCCACCACCATTTTTCTGGCCCTGCTTTGAGGCTTTTTGCCTACGCTGCCCTCACACCCCTGTTCTGCCAGGACATCTCTGCTGCTCCAGCCACCACTGCAGAACTGCCCATCTACCTCATCACCAGCCCGGGATCTTCCACTGTTACAGCTTGGTGCCTCAGAGCCACGAGGATCAGACTGCCCTAGGCTTTGTGGTCCCTTGAGGTTCTTAGTTCTGTTATATTATTAATGCTGTAGCTGTTTGTTTGTTTGCTTGCTTTGTTAAATGTATATATATTAATAAAAAACCCTGTTATTCCCATTCCCACATCTTTTTGCCTGAAAGCCCCTTAATTTCAAATTTATAATAATTTGGAGGGAGGAGGTTTGCATTCTCCATTGCAAGGGGAGAGCTCCAGCTTTTCCCTAGCAGATGCCTGTCTTTTCAAACCAAGACACCTTCCCACTTTGAGAATAACGCTGGAGGCACAGTTGGGGGCCATGGATGATATAAATAAACAGGGCAGGAGAGTGTTTTTACTACTTTATAAGCCTTTATTAAAAATCAGATGGCTCAAGGGGTTCCAGAGATCTTGCCTACACTGCTGCTCTGCCAGGGAGGAGGTGTTTCGGGCCTGCCGTACGGCACAGGTCCGGGAGTCCAACCTCATGGGAGCTGTAGGAACTCAGTTTTAGCTCGGGTGGTCTAGGGATGTCATCTTTATTAGGTTCTTTTTAGGTCATGGCGAGGTGGGGAGTGTGTGGGCAAGCGGTATCTATATAGACACTAGGACCCTGCCCGTATGATGGTACTCTTTATATTCTCTAATTTTGATTAGGCTTGTTGCAGTTGAGGTTTTTGGTCTGGATCACAGTTCTGGGGGTAGAGAGGCTTTTGGGAGCTSTGGTGATTTCCATACRGGGCAGTGGTCAACAGGCATCTGGGAGGCGGAAATGGGCGGCGACTTCCCCTCAGCGGGAGCGGCGAGACCACATGGGGACATCGGGGCGGTGACACTGAAGCTCCACGGCCGCAGACACCGGGGGCGGGGGGGGTGGATGGAGCAGTCCAGCGGACTGGCGGGGCAGGCGGGAGGGGAGGGACCCAGGACCCGGCCTTCGCCGCACTGGGGCAGAAGCCGGTGGTGCCGGCCCACACCACGTTGGAGGGAAAAGCCGGGACTCAGCTCCCACGGCTCCGGGACAGGGGTCGGTGCGGCCGGCCCCTGCCGTGCTGGGGGGCAGGGGGGAGGCGGGCAGCTCCACCAGCGGTCCCCTCAGCAGCAGGGAAGGGAACCCTCCTCCCCTGCTTTCAGGGCTCTAGGGAGGAGACAAACCCCTCCCTACTGCAGGGGTTCTTAAAACTGGGGTACAAATCTCAAAACTGGGGTACAAATTTCAAAACTGGGGTAC
This sequence comes from Alauda arvensis, assembly GCA_902810485.1. Classification (NCBI taxonomy): domain Eukaryota; kingdom Metazoa; phylum Chordata; class Aves; order Passeriformes; family Alaudidae; genus Alauda; species Alauda arvensis. Next base: position 800,928 of record CADDXX010000332.1, read on the forward strand.
AGAAAAAAAACTGGGACAGTCTAGCCCCTTAAAAACTTTTTAACATACACAGCTATATCTCAACACAATATTCTAATCTTAGGGCTCCTGTATCCTGCCCATCTCAATGGAGCAGACAGCTTCACCATCTCCTTCCTTTTCCTTTGAGAAAGATTAAGAACCAACAGGCCTCAAAGCCTGGGACGTTCTCAGTCACTGCAGGTTTGTTTACCCTAGAAAGCATCTCTGACAAGTGGATCCCACACCTGGCTGAGTGTTATGTTTCATTCGGAAAATTGGATGCCTGGAAACAGCTTCTTCCCAGAGGATGCCATGGACTCTGCTGCCCTTATTCAAACTGACATCACCATCTGCTTTGCAGCTTTGTGCAGGCAGATGGGAAGTTCCAGCCACATCCTGTAAGTGCTTCCCTAGAAGGCACTGGACCACAAGGAAAACCAGCACCAAGCGCCCAACAACTCAGTGTTCCCTCCTAGGAACTGACAGCCTCCATGCCAAAGGGAATTCTGTCTTCTGCCAGAAAAGTGTCCCAGCAAGTCCCTCTTTTTCTGAATGGGGACCCAAGGAAGCAGTGCGACAGGATCATGGAGAAGCACAGCCCTAAGCACTGGGCTGGGACCTGAAGGCTGGGGTATCCCTCATGCCCAAAGTGTTCTGGAGATGCAGTTGAGAGGAGCTTCCTCTTTTTCTTCTTCAGGGAACCTTCCCAGCCAACTTCTTTGTCCACATCTTTCTCCAAGTCAGATATATGATAAGAAAGTGATGGGAAGAGAAAAGAAAAAGGCTAATGGTGGAGTGCAGAGAGGGAGGAGAGAGTCTGGGAGAGCTGGCTTTAGGTAATTCCATGCCCCTGGACAGGTGTGAGGAGCGGTCACCTTTGGCCATGCCGCTTGTACTTGTGGAGAGCAGATATGGGCACATGCCCAAGGCCTTGGCCCTTCCTGCGTCATGGGAAGTGGACAGTAGTGTTTTGAAGGGGCCTGGAAAACACACCTGAGGAGATGCTCTCACTGTTCTCAGACAAAATGCTTGTGTGGTGTGTCTTTGCAGTTTGCTACCTCCAACTGAGAACTCTGTGAAGAAGGGCAGAGCCACCAAGGGGATAGAAGCACCCAAAGCTGGGCTTCTATCCACCAAGGGGATAGAAGCACCCAAAGCTGGGCTGGCAACTTCCACCAGGCAGGGAAAACATGTCCAGGTATGTGACATGGATGTAGGATCATGTCCTGCATCACTGCAGGGAGGCTGTTGAAAGGATCGCTTTGGATGTGTCTGTTTTGGGATGTCTTTTGGGTCCTCCATTCAGTCCTGGTAATGACTTCATCATTCTGTACTGTGTTGCCAGAAATCTTTCTCTGAACTGAACCTCTGTGGTGTCGAGACTTCTTCAGGAAGCACAGGGTCACTGCCAAGAACTCTGGGGGAGAGAGGAGGGATCCAAATTGGGCCTTGGATCATGGGCTGCAGGATGGAACCCTTATTGTCAAAATGTCTGAGCTGCCCTCCCTTTGCTTCATGTAACAGCTTCCCCCTCTGGCAGAGCAGAGGAGTCTGGAGAAGGTTGCTGCTTTCTCTCCTGAAGGATCTGAAAGACTAAGGAAGGAGAGAGTGGCTGCTGTGGCAGGAGTGGCTGCTGCTTTGTCCCCAGAGAGAAAGGAGAAGACACCGTTCTCTTGTGGAGGAAGACCACAGCCAAGGTAAGAGTGTGGCAGCACCTGTCAGGGCCAGGGGGGTTGAGCAGATGGGAGGGACCTCTTTGGGATCAAGGAAGTGGAGCCCTGAGCACTGGGCTGGATATGGTCCTTTGGACATCCCCTGACATGGTCATACCCTTGGGGTAGCCCCTGATCCTGGTGTCCCATGTGCCCATGCTGAAGGGGGTGGTGGGGCCAAAGGGAACATGGTCACAAGAGCAGCAGGAGCTGGGTCAGGCAGGATTCTAGCCAGGGAGGGAGAGGGGAATATGTCCCTGCCTTGCAGGACCCCACTAGCAAAACAAGTCCTGCTAAATCTGCAGCCATACAAAGCTGCCTGGGAGCAGAGCATGAAGGCCTTGCAGATCAACAAGTTACAGAAATGGTCCAATGACAATTCCCTCGGTAAGTATTTCCAAGCACTGGATGCATTTTCCTGTGGCAGCACATTCCTCCCCTGCCTGGTAGCAGCCAGGAAGCACTGTCTGTGCTGCTGGGTGGGTGTGTGAGGTCCTGGAGCTTTCCCTGAACCAGACCTGCCTTACTGCCCCAGGTGACAGCCTCAGGCAGAATGGGGCAGATAGGGACATGGGTGGGTTCCTCTACTCTCTGGCCTGGCCTCTCCCAGGTCTTGGGCTGATGGGGCTGGGTTTGCAGGGCTGGGGTGTCAGGGAGACTGCAGAACCTCCAGGAGCAGACCTGGTGAGCAGAAGGTCTCTGCCCTCCTCCATGTACCTCATGAATCCTGAAGAGCTCCTGGATCTACCTGAGCTTGGTGAAGCAGCTGGAGGTCCACAAAGAGAGAACAGCAGAACTGAGACATAGGGGCGGCTCCATGGGACCATGCAAAAAGGAATAAACACCTAGAAATACATCACCTTGGTGTGTGAGATGCTACTCCACATGAGGGATTGGGCCCCTAGTCAGGACAACAGTTTTCTGGTGATCCAGATGGGACTGGTGGACATGGATGACTCCAGTCACAGAATCCCAGGACAGGTAAGGTTGGAAGGGACCCCAGTGGCTCATCTGGTCCTACCTTCCTGCTCCTACCATCCCAGAGCACAATGGTACAGGATTGTGTCTGGATGGTCTGAAATATCCCCAGTGAGGGAGACTCCACCCCCTCTCTGGACCACCTGTTCCAGGCTCAATCACTGCACAGCAAAGAATTTCTACCTCATGGTCAGCTGGGACTTCCTGGGCATCTGTTCCTTCTTGTTCCCCTTGTCCCATCACTGAGCCTCCTGGTGCAGAGCTTGGTTCCTGTTCTGAGCCCTCCCTGCAGACAGGGACAGACAGGGATGAGGGTGCCTCTCAGTTGTGTCTCCTCTCTAGGCTGAACAGCCTCAACTCCCTCAGCCTTTCCTTAGCAGGGAGATGCTCCAGATCATCTCCGCAGCCTCCATTAGCCCCACTCCTGGAGCTCCATGTCCCTCCTATCATGAGGAGTCCAGAGCTGGACACAGCACTCCAGATGTGCCTCCCAGGGCTGATCAGAGTGGCAGGAGCACTCCCTGACCTGCTGGCAATGCCCTTCCTGATGTCCCCTGGATCCCATTAGTCTCCTTGGCTCCCAGGACACTGCTGGCTCAGGGAGAGCTCAGTGTCTCCTGGACCCTCAGGTCCTTCTCTGCAGAGCTGCTCCCCTCACCTGTGCTGGTGCCTGGGGTTGTTCCTCCACCGATGCAGTACTTGCATTTCCCTTGTTGAGCTTTAGAAGGTTCTTCCCTGCCCATCTCCCCAACCTTGTTCAGGTCTCTCTTTGGGACAACCAGACCCACCTTCCAGCCCCAGGACAGCCACAGGCAGGATGGAGCAGGTGGGGACACGGATGGATTCCTCTGGTTGGCTCTGGCCTCTCCCAAGTCTTGGGCTGGAGGGGCTGAGTCTACAGGGCAGGGTGTCTGGGAGACCACAGGACCTCCAGGAGCAGACCTGGTGAGCAGGTCTCTGCCCTCTTCCCTATACTTCCAGCTGAAAAGTTCCTGGTCCCCTCTGAGCTTGGTGAAGCAGCTGGAGCTCCATGACCCCAGAGAGAAGTGGAACTGGGATGTGGATGTGGGGTAGTGGCTTCACATGGATTTGCACCATGACACTGAGGGGGAAAGGGGCACAGCAAAGCCACAACACCTATCTCTCTAAATTGGAATAATTCAAATATCATGGATGGATTGCTCAGGGGATTAGGATTTGGTYGGATGGCCACATACAGGGTAGTGGTGAAGGGCTCAGATGGAGTTCAGAGACAAAGGGGTATTTCTTGGTCCAAACTGGGACCAGCGCTTTTTAATATCTCCATCAACAACACAGGCAGGGGGGTTGAGGGCACATTGCAGCAGCACATTGCAGACGACTCTGAGCTGAGCAGTGTGGGTGACACACTTGGGAGACAGGATGCAATTCACGGGGACCTGGACAAGTTCCAGAAGTAGGCCCAGAAGGATGAAGGCAGCCGAACACAAGGTCCTGAAAATGGGTTGTGGCAACTTCAGTATCAGTCCAGAAGTGAGCTTGTCCTTCTCTTGTCCTTCTTCTACCCCTAGTCATGCTATCAAGCCCTTCATTCCCAGCCTGGATTGAGACTGGGGGTTTTCCCTACTCATGTGCAGGACCTAATGAAATTCCCATGGACCCACTTCTCAAGCTTGGCCAGGTCCTCCAGGATGGATACATCCTTTGGGTGTGTCACCAGTCCTGCTCAGCTTCCTGTCACCTGCCAACAGGCTAAGGGTGTGCTTCACCTCTCTGTGTCTTTGGTAAGGTATCAAAGAGCATTGGTCCAAGTCAGGGCCCTGAGGTACACCACACCTCACTGAACCATTGACTACAAATCTGTCTGGGTCTGTTGGTTCAGTATTCTTGTGACACATCTCCAAAATTGCCTGTCAATTTATTTTTGTTCTCTCCAAGGCTGGACTTGATAATTTTCAGTCCTAACAATTCACTGGTTCTCTCCATGCCTCCTTAATTTGTTGTTTACTTTCCACCAAGCTGTAGTCAGAGCTTAAAGGGTTGAGGATAAACCAGGTTTTGGAGAAGAAAATGTTTGTAAAAATTCCCAAGGAAAATGTTCTCAGAGGAGATTTTTGCTCTGCCCTTCGTTGTTCCACCCTTGACCCACAATAAAGTAATTAAGGGCAGAGGCTTGAGCTGCTGTGGGGTTGCAAATGCTGTTGGCTGCTAGCCAGGGCAGGAGAAAGCAGAGAAATCATGATAGTAGAGGAAACAGGCTTGTTTTGTTGGAATAAAGATCCTTTCAAGGGTTCAAATTTTGTGGATGAGGCTGGTAGAGAGGAGAGAAGCAAAGTCTGTCAGCTCACACTCTGCATTGTCTGCTCAGCTTCAGCTCTACAGTAATTTTTGGGTTAGAGTGAATTAGAAAAGTCCCATTCCTTCCCTCCAAGCCCCCTGACTGGGGACTTAGCTGCTTTGGATTCTGGAATTTTACTCCAAGCAGAAAGACAATTTTTGCTGTTACAGCAAGAACTGGAGCCTTTGGGGTATAAAACGCCGCTGAGATTTGAAGAAGGTGCTCAGTGGGTATACTGGTTTGAAAGAAAAACCAGTAAGAGACTATATCAGAAATACAATTTAATAGGAAAACTATAAAATAAAAGTAATAGTGAAAGGAGCAAACGAAAGACCCTTGGCAGAGTCAGAATACAACCTGACACCCTGTTCATTAGGGTGGTGGTAGCAGTCCAAATAAAGCAGTCTTGTTGAAGCAGTGATCCTGTAGAAAGATCTGGCAGCTCCTGTCCTCTGAGAATCCAGTTGGGCAATGTACTGTCCCAAACTCCAGATTATATCCAGGTGGGAATGCTTGGCTCCTCCCCCCTGGGCAGAGCATCTCACAATGGGCTGATATCATTCTATGAGTCATACAATGGGTCCTTGATTGCCCATTAAGCAGAGATAGCTCCAGAGGGGAGTTACCTGTGAGTCATTGRSCAGGGCATTGATGGGCCATTAGCAGATAGTCCTGAGGGAGGGGGCAGGGAAAACACTGCCCCACCTGGCTCCAATAACCCATGAAGATGGAAATAGAATACATACTTTGGGCACATCTTACATTGCAACCTAGGACAGTGGGTGACTGTTGCCCTCTCCTGTTCTGCTGGGATCAGGAACATTGTTCTTGTGTCCGTGTTAATCCAAACCCACAAAATTCCAGAAATCATTTACAGATTTAAGGACATGAGCTTGACGTCAGAACTGACCTCAGGCACGTTGGTTCTTCTCCATTCATGTGGCTTTCCCATGTTTCCATATAAGCATGAAGGAAAGGGAGAAATGGATTTGATTCCTGGCAGCCTTTACCCTTAATGACACCACCCTAACCCTAACAACCGCCCCCATGCCCGTGCCTTTTAACACATGCATTTTAATTAGGGGCTGCAAAGAGCAGAGATGATGTTTTACTGCTGGGCATGTATAGGTACAGGCTGGAGTTCTCTGCCTTGGTCCTTTGGTCTCTCCAAAACCCTGACAGGAGGGAGGTCACAAGGGACAGGACCTGGGGAAATGGCCTCAAGTTGTGCCAGGGCAGCTTTAGGTTGGATGTTGGGAAAATCTCTTTGTGGAAAGGGTGGTCAGGCACTGAAAGGGGTTGCCTAGGCCAGTGGTGGAGTCACCATTCCTGGAAATGTTACAAAAATGTGTGGATGGGGTATTTGGGGTTAATGGTGAATAACCTACGATCAGGTCCTGGGTTGATGGTTGGACTCAATGACCTTAGAGAGTTTCTCCTTTAACAACTTTAACAATTCCATGATTCTGTAATTACACTCTGAGTTCCTGGAACTCACAGAACAGGCAATTGACTGGATAAATTTTTTTTCTATCTTCTTCCAAACTTCTTTTTTTACTCCCCAGCTCTGCAGAAAGCAGACAGAATTATGGGGACTTTCAGGTGTTGCCTGAGCTGTCTCCACCATTTATTTATTGCAGTTTGGAATGTTTTGCCCACCTGTGTCACAGCCAGTGTCTCAAAGTGGGAGCAACTCATAAATCCCAGGATCTGCCTGGGTGTGACTGAGCAGCTGTGCTACTAAGCAGATAACTGACAGTCCTCTCAGGGTTTATGATATGTCAATAAAAAGTTTGGATTAATGGATTACCAACCTAATGCTGTGTGAAGTCTTTATAAAGCTCTGACTGCTGGGCAGTCTGAGAGCTCTGGAGAAGAGAGAAAGTCTGAGAGACATAAAAAAGGAAGAGAAAGGCCAAAGGCAGAGGAAATAAAAATCTGTCCAGGTCAAGAGAGGCTTGGCTTTGCAGGCACTATGAAAAGCTTTTTTTCCTGGACAGTCCTGGCAGTCCTTGTTCTGGTGCATGCCTCCCAGGCAGTTTATGTTCAGGTGAGTTTTTTCTCTTTCCTTTGTTGGTATTACAAATTCAACAAATTGCTGATATTTTTTAAACTTCTGGCTGCAACAGGGGTCTCGAACTACATTAATAGGCCTGAATTTTTGCTTTCCTCTGCCTTGATTTCCACCTGCATCTCCCTAGGCTCTGGGTGTTCTGTAAAACACTTCAGGTACCACTAAATGCTGCTGCTGTTAATTGACCTTCCTCAGCCATATCTCTGCTCTGAAATCCCTTAAGGACAGAGGTGTTTTATGCCTGGAGTTTTCTCCTAGACCTAAAGCCACGTGCAGGGAAGGTGCTGACTTTACAGAGTGATGCAAACAAGGTGTGACAAAGGTGAAATTGTTTTGTGTTACCTGGTTCTAGGCAGGAAGTTCTTTGTGGAATTGATCTGTGAGTTAATGGGATGGAGTCTGTAAAAAAAGGGCAAAGAAGAGCTTAGCTGAATCCAATTAAATATTAGTAGGAGAGAAGTGATTAGAGGAACCTTTGTGAAATCTTCCAAGTATGCAGCACCTATGGCTGATATTCCATGCAACATGGAAGAGGTTAAGAAGGTACTTCAGGGCCCTGGTCTGTCCTTGGAAAAGTTTTGGTGCTCTCTGCACTCATTCTGAGACAGTGTGGGAGATTTCAGTCTGATTACAATGCAAACAACTTCCTCTGGGGACCAGGAAAACTAATACTTGTAAAACAATTATTGACTCTCTGTGCAGCAGGTTTCCAGGGATAAGGTATCTTCGTGTCCTGGACTATTCTCTTTTTTGTCCTTTGGATGACAGAGACATCCAGAGGGAGCAGGTTTAAGCTATTCCTTTCTCTCAAACCATTCTTCAACATTTACAGTCTCCAGAGGAGCAAACTGCTTTCTACACAGTGAAAAACATCCCAGTTTTCCACTTGAAGCCATTAAAAAATACTAATAAATGAGAATGTCTGCTTGTAGGTTGCATAAAAGAGTAGGAAGTGCATCCCTGGATTCCAGATTGAGCTGGAATTCTTCTCTCATTAATCATTAAATCTGTTTCCCTCACTGTACTTGCAGTGAACTCTGAGTGCGCTGCACTCCTTTCACTTGAGTCTTTGAGGTCTGACTGATTCTTTGATTCTTCACTGCCAACAGTTGGCTTCCACTCTTCTTTCCTGAAACTTCCACTCTTCTTTCCTGAGACTTCCCTTCCTTGTCCCATAGTATGTCAAATTTAGCTCTCTCTAATACGTTTCCTACTTGAGGTGGCAGAGTTTTGTCTCTGTTTTGCTGTTCCTTTTTTTTTTCTTTTTTTTTTTTCGTCCCCAGGACCGGCAGATCTCAGGGTTTGTTCCCAGTTCCTGGTTTATTTGAAATTGCACCTGTGGAAATCCACTATTTTTTTTAGTTCCATGCGTTTTTCTTCTCAGTTGTGTGACCAACAGCTGAATCTAGTGCTGTCTTTATAGGAAAAGTGAATTTTTCATAGGCAGCCAAGGCTGATCACAGAATCAGAAAGTTGTTTAGGTTAGAAAAGCTCTTTAAGATCATTAAATCAAATCATTCCTCCAGCACAGAGAGATCCACCATGTCCCCAGGTGCCACATCCACATGTTTTTGGAACACTTCTAGGGATAGTGACTCCACCACTCCCATGGGCAGCTGGTGCCAGTGCCTGATTAACCTTTAGAAATAATTAACGTCAGAAAAGATCTCTAAAATCATTGAGTTCAACTGATAACCTAAGTAAGATCATAAACTGATTGCAAGAGAAAAGAATTTGACTTAGTTAAGTAAGTGCATATCCAAAGTCTATCTGATTGGGTTTTTTAAACCTTTAACGCCAAAATCATATGATTCTGTAAAAGACCCTCCAAAACCCCAGTCAGAATCAAATCCTCTCCCCACTTACCTCACACCATTTCCCATTGGACTCATGGGGATGTGAAACAAATGCTAATATTTGGTCTTGTGCTGTATCAGAGTCACTGAATTTTATTTCTTTGGATGAGGAGCTGTTACTCGATCCCAGAATCCCAGGATGATTTGGGTTGGAAGGGATATTAAAGTTCATCTTGTTCCAAACCCTGCCATTGGGTTGGAACCACCCACATCACCTTACTGACTACATTTTGRCCATGAAACCATGGTAAAACAGCAGATAAAAATCAGTTTGAAAATGCCTATTTGTCTTCTAGGCCAAACTCTGATTATCTGGAGATGGGTACAGATTTTGTGCATTTGGTTAAACAGCTGCAACACCTGCAACTTAAATTTATGACCTCAGAAAGGGGAAATCTCTCGTAACTGAGGAAATAACCCTTAACCAACACACAGGGAGAAGCAACTAAAACACAAAGTAATATTTCTCAGAGTCCTGTCCGAGCTTCCTTAAGTTTCTGGTGTGAGCTTTGAGTCAGAAGTGTCATATTTATGTTTCCAAAAACTTGTTTTTCATGAATTCTATGGGCAAGTTTTACATTGGCACAGGGTGGGATTATTGGACATCTATGTAAGGCCAGGAACTGGAGTCAATGATCCCTGTGGGTCCCTTCCAGTTTAAGAGATTCTGTGATTTTAAATTAATGGAAACTGTCCACAATGTCTTGGGGTGAAGGGTTTAAGCCCTCAATAATGCGTGGTGTGAAAGAAGAGCTTCTTTTGTGTGGCCACGCCCTGTCAGGTCACAGCCAATACTTGATGCTTCCACTGCTGTGTTAGGAGAAAGGGTGAACCAAATGAATTCCCATTTACCCCCATTCAAGTCATGATTTTGTAGATCTCTACTACATATCCCTGGAAGTGCTGGAGGGAACTTGGAGCAACCTGGTCTAGTGGAAGGTGTCCCTGCYTGTSACAGGGGGTGGAATGAGAAGAGCTTTAAGGTCCCTTCTGGCCCAACCCATTCCAGGATTCTGTGATATTGCCCAGTCATCTATTTCCTAGGCTGAAGATTCCCAGCCTGGATCTTCCTACCCCAGATTTTGTGGGTCTGCCTCATGGGGATGAGCCAGGCCTGGATTCTCCCTCTGTCTACAGCCTTCATTCAGCACAAGGTTTTATCTGGGCTTTCTTTCAACACCATCTTTTCCCTCTGTTATATTTTTTGGGAGAGCTCTTGGTTGAAATAGAATGGATTTGCCAAAAACCTATTCCTGACACCTTTTTTTTTTTCTGGTTCTGCACAGGATGGAGACTTGAAATTCCCCCTGGAGTCTGTGAAGAAGCTGAAGGAGCTCATGGATGGGAACAGACACATCAACCCTCGCATGATGGTTCCCATGGCCAGCTATTCCCCATGCCAAGAAAAACACCTCCCTGAGGAATTTTGGCCTGTATGCAAGAGGGAAGATGCACCCATGATTTTCAGGAGGCTGAGTATGTCGTTCATATTTCATAGTTTTCATTTTTACCACGCTTTTCAACCTTAAACATTCCAACAGCAGGAGGCAAAGCCACGGAATTACTTCTGTGTCACTTCTAGGGCAGCAGGAGGGTTTGTGCTGCCTTTGTGCTGCTCTTTCTCCTGCAAAGGTTGGCCTCCATGAACCCCCTAAGGAAAATTCCTGCAGTGCTGAGCTGAGCTGTTCCCATGGCACATTCCACTGCTGTCACCATGGAAAAGTTAATCCAAGTAGAATAATGGAATCACTGAATGGTTTGGTTGGGGGGACCTTAAAGCTCACCCTGTTCCACCCTCTGCCATGGGCAGGGACACCTTCCAGTATCCCAGAGTGCTCCAAGCCCCATCCAGCCTGGTATTGGACACTTCCAGGGATGCAGGTGCAGCTATGGCTTCTTTAGGCAACCTGTGCCAGGGCCTCCCCACCTTCTCAGAGAGGAATTTCCTCCCAATATCTCATCTAAGTCTACCCTTCTCTAGCTTAAGCCATTTGTCCTTGTCCAAAGTCCCTCTGTCATGGGCTGCCTGCTGCAGTGTTTGTTTTTAAGTTATTGCATTGTATTTATCTACTGTCCAGTAAAAGGGACACTTTAGGATGAAATGTTGCCATGTCCTGTTGTCCTCTTGCTTCCACATATTCCCATTGCTTCCTAAGGAATTCAGGTTTGATTTCATTMCTTCAGCCATATTTTAGCATGAGCTATTTTTATTTAGAGCAGTATATCTATAAGGGTTTTTCAAATTATAAAATAGGAATGCAAAGGAGTCTCCAAATGCTTTGACAGTGGCTCTGCCCTCCTGGCATCTGACTGAATCCATCCTTTCTCCTGGCCAGGCTTGGCTGCTGAGGATGACCTGTGTGAGATCTGTGCCAATGCTGCCTGCGCTGGCTGCTTCTGACGAGGTGGAAAAACCCATGCAAGACATGTCCAGCTGGGAAGTTTGTCCATTCCTGTGGCAAGATCATGTACTTTCACCAATCAATATTCCTGGGCTTCATCTCCCATCCAGACAAACTGGAGCTGCCAGCTCATGTGACATTCCTGCACTCTTGCAGCACCTGGATCCAGTGCGACTACGAGAGCAGTTGTGCCATCAGGGAGGCTGTGACACCTCTGAGAGGTGGAGGTCCTGCAGAAGTTGTGTGACACTGGAATGGAAATGCCCCATGTTTCATTTCCCACTATTTTGCCTGGATTTGAACAAGCTGGGTGAAACTCAGCTACCACTGCAGCCTTTTAAATAGCTAATATTTAATATCTAATATTTAATGTCCAATAAGTAGTATCTAATAATTAATATCTGCTTGTGATTTGGCCTCCCCTACACACCACATCACTAGGTTACTCCCTTTCCCAGTCCCTCTGGGATCTAGTGTGTTGGATCCCTTTCCCTTCCACCTGTCTGCAGGTGACACCTTTGAATTTGTAGCAGAACTGCAATAAGTAACTTGAGATAAATTCTTGGTTTTTAGGAACACTCTGAGAGGCAGAAATCAGACTGTTCCTTGTGCTGATTGTTGTTGATTTAGGGAATGGGTGTAGAGGAGCACAGGAACACTTCTTCCCTAGTGTTGGATGTCAAGGTCTTTTAAAATCTCTTTGGGAGAAAGGAGTTCTGAAGTGCAGTGCTAGAATCACACTGAAATGAAAGCATTACCTGTTGTTTTATTTATTGGTGGCAAGATTGTGAAGAAATGATCTGCCCATGTTTATATGCTCTACAGGCAATAAAAACTAGCAATAATTTGGATTGTTTGTTTGTTTGTTATTGCTGGGTTTTGGGGTGGTTTTGTTTTAGGATACTCTTCTTGCCTCCTTTCTTTTTCCCCATATAAGGCGTTTCATGTCTGCAGCTTCTCTGAATAAAAGATAACTTTTAACAATATCCTGAACTTAAATCAATTTGTAGTCACAGAATCACAGAAGTAGTTGGGTTGGAAAAGCCCTCCAGGATCATTGAGTCTAACCTGTGCCTGATCCCCATCTTATCACCCAGCTCAGAGCACTGAGTGTCATGYCCAGTCCTTTATTGGACACTCCAGGGATGGGAACTCCACTGCTGCCCTGGACAGCCCCTGCCTATTCCTGACCACCCTTTCCATGAAGAAATTTCTCTTGATGTCCAGCCTAACTTAGCCTCCCCTGGCACAACTTGAGGCCCTTCTCTCTCATCCTGTCTCTGCTTCCTAGGAGCAGAGCCTGATCCCCCTGCCTGTCCCCTCCTGTCAGGGAGTTGTGCAGAGCCCCTGAGGTCCCCCCTGAGCCTCCTTTTCTCCAAGCTGAGTATCTCCAGGTCTGTCATGGTAATGCAAGTCCATATCAGAGATTTAAATTTTTTCCCTCCTATTTGTAACTGTTGAACTTTTATCTCCATTTTTATATATGAAACGGAGATAATATGCTGAGCCCTCAACTCAGCAACCAAGTTCCTCCAAGACTCTCAGTGCTGCAAATCTGTATCCTCAGCCCTGGACTGTGTAGCGTTAATCCAGAATTGATGTTAGAAAATTATCATGAGGAGCATAAATTCCTACTTCATTTGACAGGAAAACTGTGAGGGTGTAAAAGAGGATTCTTTACATACAGTATTTTTACTATCCCAGGACAAAACACTTCCAGAGCAAACTCCAGAGTCCCTCACTAAGGCTCTTCCTGCTGCCTTGAAGATGGTACCTCTGGGAAGTGGGATTTCCTGACTCAAACACTGCAGTTGTTTCTCCGAATAAAGAAGGGACTTATTTTCCTTTAAAATGAATGCAACAAATCCTCAAGTCCCAGCATAGCAGCTTGGACCAGCTCCTGTAGAGAAGAAGGTTATGGATTTCGCAAGGGAGACTTGTTGGAAACAGGATTAGAACCAAGATCCTGCTGAAACACTACCAGTGCTCAGGTGGGGCAGGAGGGCTGGACTGGAGACTTTCCCATGAATCTTCTGCCCCTTTGGATCTGGGGCCATCCCCAGTGACATCCCAGGCTTGTTTAGCCTGGTGTTAGAGCACTGCAGAGGGGAAAAGGGGACAAAGGAGGGCACAAAACCTTCATTTTGTCCCTGCTGGCTTTGTGATTTGTGATTTTGGGGGGTTGGTTTGGCAGCAGGAGGTTGTGTTGTTAGGGAAGAAGGGGTGGGGGACACACAGGAAAATAAATGAACATAGAATGGCCTGGTTTGGATAATAATAAAGATAATGGAAAAGATGACAAGTAAAGGAAGCCAAGAGCCCGTAGTGGAGATCTAATTTCACAGTAGGCTTAGAAAGCCTCTCCAGAACCCAAACATGGAGGGCTGTGTTTGCAAGCTCTCTCTGGGAACTGGAGCTGTGGCTCAGAGCTGAGCAGGGATTTAATCAGGCTGGTTACCAGCTCAACCATCTGCACAGCCTGTGGGAATCACAGAATCAGGGAATTGTTAAGGCTGGAAAAGCCCTCTGGGATCATGGAGTGCAACCTTTAACCCAGCACTACCAGGGCCACCAGCAGCCAGACCCTGCAGGTTTCATTCTGTGCAGGAGTGCCTGGCTGATGCGATGAACTGCTAATGTTAATCATGGGATAGAGAATCACAGAATATCCCAAGCTGGAAGGGATCAGTGAGTCCAGCACTGGGATGTACCAGGTTCTGGGGGGGGGGGGGGGGGGGGGGGCGGTACCTGTGTTAAACAACTGGGTATTGCTGCTTTACAGAGAAGATTTATTTGCTTTAAGAAGTAAGCCCTGGCTTTAGGATTTATTTGCTGTACTTATTTAGGAAAATGTGAAAAGTGCTTCTTGCATAGGGAAGCTGCTGCCCCTCTTTCAACCCTATGATGTGCCTACCAGCATCAACTTCAATGCACACCAGGGAGTGAGGGAAGGAAAGCCATGATGAATTTCAAGGAAATATTTGCTGGCTTTCCCTGCCTTTATTTCAGAGATAAAATAAAGCCTTCAGCTATCACAGCTCAGAGCAAGGAGCTGCTGTCTGAACTCTGTTATCTCACCTGACTTTCCCTTGCCAGGGACGAGGGGAGAACCTGAACTGGAGCATCAGACAGCCTTCCCTGGTACTGTCAGGTACCCTGAGATCAGCAGTATATTTGTTGTCTATTTTTTTCTCCCTCAACCCCTCAGTAACTCACAGACAACCATGGGTTTATGGCTGATGCCTGTGAATCCATGCAAACCTGCTGCTTTCTCAGAGTCCCACTCTCTGACATGAGCCACCGAGGTGCTCATAAAAAACCTTTATTGGAAAGTCTKGCCATGGGAATTACCTTGTATCCTTGCCTGTTCCAAAGCACAGAGACCAGGCTGGGAAAACAGATTCAGAGTCCTGAGACCAGGCTGGGAATATGTGAGTCCCAGGTACTTGGAAGATTCTTCCATTTTTATAGCCCAGCATCAACATCTGTATTTCATGGCTGTTCTTTCATTTTTATTCTTAAATCCACTATTAGACCACTATTGGCAGGGAATTTTGTAGATCGGTGTAAAAATTGAATTTTCACATGATTTCTTGGACTGAAACCTGGGTAAAGGAACAAGTGTTAAGCAAATGTTGCATAAGATCATTCAGATTTTCTGGTCAACATAAAGCAACTCCAAACAGGTTATTATTGTGTTCTGAAAAAGCACATTTCAAGGTCAGGGTGCAACACAACTTCATCTAAAGACATATTGATCAGGTTTAGGAAAGAGTAGTCATACTCTTTTATTTGCAACTATCAAGGGACAAAACCATGATTTTTAGAGTATGAGTTTGTGAGGACCTTTGTGATACAGGAGCCTGATACTAAATTTAATATTAAATAGAATATATAAACCAATGAATTAAATATGAAATATTTAATTAAAAACACCCGTGCTCTATTTAGATGAGGAGACTGTAACACCACACGTTGTAGAGAACAATGCTATGAACTGGTCATAGTATCCTCATTCAGGAGAGGAAATAAATAGACTTGTAACAAAAACAACAAAAAAAAACTTCTCAGGATCAATGTCAGAACCTCAAAGCAATGTGAGACGTAGTATGAGACCTTAAATAGAACCAATTTAGAAGAATTAAAAATAGTCAGGTAAGTGCAGTCTTGAGTTTTAGTATTTCCTCCCCCACTCCCTGTCTTTCCCCCAGTTTAACTGTGCTTGGCCTACAGAAGATATTTGAGTGGAAAATTTCCACGCAGGACCACACAAAGATCCACTAAAAGCCTTTTGAGCAGCCCAGTGACAGGGCTGGACCTGCTGCCCTGCACAGTGGGTTTTGTCAGAGCTTTGGGGTCCTTTCCAATTTATGGCTCTTTCAGAATTGAAATTGTCTCCTTTACTCTACTCCCTGTGATGCCAATGCTCACACCAGAGAAGGAAACTCATTGAAAAGTGAATTTAACTCAGGACTTTCCTGCAACGAGCTCTTCTACCATTTCTAATGCTTCTGTTTAATATTCACAATCTTTAAGAACAGATTTTACTGCACTGTTTAATTCTGAGCTTAAAATGGGATTTAAATTTTAGTCTAATAGTGGATTTAAAAAGGAAAATGAGAGAACACCCAAGAAATACACATTATGGTGCTGGTCTGTAAAAATGGAAGAATCTTTTGAGTACCTGGAACTACCCAAACTGGGTACATGGCCTTCTGTGCATGAGATTGAGGAGTTTTCTCTTTTGTGATCTTGTCAAATATCCATTGAGATTTGGGGTTTTCCTGAAAGATCTACCTCCTGGATCAATGGGACTGGAGAGGACTTTTACTTTGCTTGAACAGGAAAAAGTGAGTGGTTTAAGATTTAGGGTTAGAGATGGAAGGTTCAGGTTGTGTCTCAAGCACACATTGGAGCAAAAATAATGTCAGAATTTTGTAATTTTAAGGAAACCTGAGAACTAGTGGGTCAGGATCAGGGTTGGTTAGAGTGGAGGTGATGAATGAAAAGCTGTCAGAGGGGACTGCTCAGTGGGTCCTGATCCATCAGGACCCTGGAACATGCTCTGCCTGGAACCTGCTGGCTGGTTTAAAGCATTTCACAGCCCACAGAAACACAAGTCTGTGTGAACAGGGTGTTTTTAAACCCCCCAGAGTACAGAACTGAAGCTGACTTTTCCCCTAGCACAGAAGCCTGGCAGCAATATCTGTTCTACATCCTGGACACACGTGGAGAGCAGAGCCCCTCTCCAAAGACTGAGTTCCAAACTCCTCCCTTGTTGTGCCTTGCCTACATGTGAACCTGGCTCTCAAGGAGCTGAGAGGGAGTGAGAGTAGATAACACATACATCTGATCTTGGTGAAACCTCCAGGGGGTGGAAAGAGAAGCAGAGATAAATAAAGACAACAGGGAGAAATATTCCTGTGTCCTTGCAGATCCAGGTATCAGGTCCCCCAGTTCAGCAGGTCCTCATCTGAGCAGGGAGGAGCAGAACTGGGAACACCTAAAGGAGATTTCCTCCCAAACCCAAAATGTGCTTCACTCCACGGAAACGTACAAAACATCTCTATACTTGCATATACAATGGTAAGCATTCCCCCCTCAACCCCGGCTGCCCTTCCCTACATGATTGTTAGGGGTTGGAAAGGTCTGCTGGCATTCCCTGTTGGGATTTTGAGGGTTTGGAGGTTAATCAGAGAAATATTGTTCCACATAGAGCTGTTATCTGCAGAAGGTCGCCACATGCCAGGGGCAGCTCTGCAGGAGTAGCTGTGATTAACAGATTCACAGAATCACACCACCAACCCAGCAGCACCATCAGGCTGGGACTGGCTGTTCCTGGCCCCAAAGAGCAGCCTCTGATGGTGCTCCCCACTGAGCAGACCCTGCACTGCATTTTTAAGGTCTTCTGGTGATCTTGTTTGCAGCCCTGAGAATACCGAGGGAGCTCTAATGGACCTGAGGTCACCTGCCCCTGGTGTGCATTTCTGTCAGCTCTGGGCTGTGTTGGAGGGTGCTGTTCTCTGACACAGCCAGGTACCGGAGGGGTGCTGGTCCCCACCACCTGTGTGGGCCTGGCCACAAGCCAAATGATCAGGACACCAATCCAAAGACCACAACTCTGGCTTGAGCTGGAACCTGTCTCTTCATGATGGACCTGCCCGGTGATCACAGGGCTCTGTCTGATCCTCTTTACCTCAGTTAGTCCTTGACTTGCACACTGACTTCCCAAATTAACTTCAGATTTGCCTCATTCAATGGATCCTTAAAATATGAACTTTTGTTTGAACCTGAAGATAGCGTTTGTCTACCCTGCTCAGTTCATCCAAGTGCTGTGGGATGGGATTGGTCTCAGCTCCCAGCCCCCATCCCACAGAGCAGATGGATCTCACTGCTTTGACAACACCTCTTGATATGTATGTTTATAGCCCAAATGCTGAGCTGAGTGAAATTCCACATCAGAAAGATTTTGGCATACCTGAATTCTAAGCATCAGGTAAGAGTACAAAGTCCTTCCTGAGGGGTCCAGTAGGAGATGCCCCTGCCAGGGGCTGGAACTAAATGATCTTTGGGGTCCCTCCCAACCCAAACCATTCTGTGATTCTATGATTCTTTAACACTTCAGTCCCTGAAAAATGAGCTACAATGAATTTTCTCATTAGTGATTCAACTGGGTAATTTGTATTTTGAGAAAAGATCATGTTGATTCCCTATTTTTCATCAGACCATCAGGCTTGTCTTACCTCACACCCCCTTCTTATTTCTAAATCCATTCTTTTCCTATTCCACTTTTTAAAAAGTTCATTACCTTTCTCCACTTGTGTTCTGTAAGTGACTTCTGAATCCCAGTGTTTTTGTGGGGATGGAGAGCCAAGATTAGGTTTGGAGTAACCTGTTGGAGTGGAAAGTATCCCTGCCCATGGTGGGGGTGGGATGGGATGGAATATGATGGGATGGGATGGGCTTCAAGGTCCCTGCCAACCCGGAACAGTCTGGAATTCTGTGATATGACTGATTCTCTGATTTGCTATTAATGTTTAATCACTAATGAGAGGACAGAAGTCAGCCTGGTGCTGATATCTTTCTCCTCTCCTCATATGTGATTTCACTGACCCTAACACTCCTTTGTTGCCAGCTCCCAACAAGTGGAGCTTTTTTGCAGCTGTTGAGCACTGAGATGACAAATTCCACCAGTCCAATAACTCCAAGAGCTCCTTGAAGCACTGGTTAATCCAGAGTCTGACAGCTCTTCCCTGTGTCCAGCACTCCCAGCCCATGATACCCCTTGTCCCTTTGTCATTGTGTAATTCTGTGTTATGATGTTCACAGTCATCAGGAAGGTAGGATTTTCCCCTTTCTCCCCATTATTATATGCTCAGATTTTTGTGCTAGTTCTCCCTTAAATTTGCCTCACATTTCCCCCCAAATTTCTCTTACCTTTCTCCTCACTTTGCTTGGCTCTTACACATTTCCACATTATCCACATTATCAGGCCTTGCCTGATACATCCATTTATTCTTCTTATTGGCTGCCAGATCTGGTCCTTCCTACTAGTATCATCCTCAGTCTCTAATTTTTGGAGTTCAGGTTGGTTTTTTCCTCCTTGATTCTACAATGTGGCTCTTTATCCAGTTTTCATTATTCCTCCCCTTCCATTCCTGCCCCATAACTCTCTTGGTCCTTATGGGATTTCCCTGCCCATTTCTCCCTCTATTCTGCTGAAGCTCAAAATCCCCTGGACTGATCATTTTTTCTTAGTTTAAAATATATAATTTCTACATATTTCTCATAGTTTAACTCTCTTTTCTAGTTCTAGTCACCAGTGTTCTCAAACAGCTAGCTTTAGATCCTATTAAAATACTAATCCCATCACTTCTTTCCAATTCCCACCCTGTATCCCTTCTATCCAGAAATGTGTTTATCTGCTTCTATTGCTATTAACCACTGGCTTCCCACCCATCTGGCAATTATCACATCCTGGTTTGCTCATATTCTTCCTGTATTTCAGAATGTTTGTTAACCCCTGCTTTTTTCCTTCCCCATGTCTCCTCATCTATCTATCTATCTATCTATCTATCTATCTATCTATCTATCTATCTATCTATCTATCTATCTATCATCTATCTATCTATCTATCTATCTATCTATTTTAGTTTTCCATAAAGGTATAAATCCAGACAGCATTTCAGGCAAGCAGAAGTTGTTTTAACAGCAAAAAACTTTCTTCCTTTCAAATGTACAAAAATATGAAGGCTGAAACCCATTTCTTCACAGAATACTGGAGTAGTTGAGGTTGGAAGGGACACTGGGTCATCCAGTCGTACTTCCCTGGGACCCAAGTGCCCAGGACTGTTTCCAGATGACTTTTGGATGTCTCCAAGGATGGAGACTCCACAGCCTCTCTGAGCAGCTCATTCCAGTGCTCAGTCACCCTTCTTTTTGTCTTTTTGTTTAATATCAGTGATTTGCTGACTTGCTCCCACCTAGGAAACAGAAGAACAGAAGTATTTGCTAATTTCAAATGAAACTCTCTTTTGAGAAAATGTCAATACTTTTCCTGGAAAAAATGCAGGCAGTGGAATAATGGGGTTGGTCTCACCCCTGCCTGGGTCTCTGCTCCCACCCCATGCAAATCCAAGGATCCTGGAGTGCTCAGCAAACACTGAGCACAGATGTGATTGTCCTTGGGGTAACATTTTAACTAAAGGGTCAAAGAAAGTACCAGCAATGACGTGATTTGGTTTATAAGCAATAAAAAGTCCATAAAAGCAATGACACACCCAAGGAGAATTTGCATTAAATATTTTGCATATTCTGATAAAAAAATGTCAGGGTGGAGATAGAAACACTCTTAGAGTTTTCCAAGAGCTGAACTTGGCTTTTTTGTTTCTTTTTTCTTTTTTTTTCCCCTGGGAATCTGAAAGACAAATCCCATGTTGTCCTCTGCCTGGGATAGTTGCACTATCAGGCACTGGAATCAGAATTGCTGATAAAAGTATTTTATTGCTGTTTTCATTCCTGTCATGGTGAGACACTTTTTGATCAGATCAGCAAATGTTCTGCTTTGCTGTTTCAGTGGATAAGGTGACACAGTGAATCCCAATATCCCTGTTAGCATTAATCTGCTTTGAATAGCAAATGCCCTGCAGTTTGGTGTCTCCCAACTTGGAATTTTCAGTTGTCTGAGGCATCTCTGACTTTTTGATAGCTCCTGATAGATGTCCTACCTCTCTCCTGGGATATGCCTGTGAAAAAAACTAGAAAATCCAGTGCAGGGTAGCTGAGGTGGTGTGGGGTCTGTGGCACATCAGGTGCGGGGAGATGAACTTCTTAAATCTGGGAGCAAGGAGAGGAAAAGGGTGAAGGGGGAAATTGTGAGAAGCAGGTTAATCATGGAAGGGTCTCTTATTTTCAGATCCTTCACAAAGGCACAGACAATGACACTTCTGTTACACTTCCAAGGATCTATGTCTTAGTTTGCTCATGAGCACATTGACTTTTAATAGGTCTGGAAGACTTTTTTTATTATTTTGGAAGCTTGTACCAAGTATGGTGCATATCTGTTGGTGAGAAGAAATATTTATGATTATTCTGAACCCATTGCCTGATCATTTCACTAAATTTCCCTTGTCTGACATAATTTGGCTTTTTGTACTCTAAAGCTGCCCCTTACCTTTCATCTCTTGTTGACTCAGACCTTTGGGGCCTTCTTCACCTTCTTGTGATGGCTCTGAATGAAGTTGGCAGCTGTGGCTGAGAGAGCACACAAAGGCACAGAGAACAACAGAGACTTGCAGGAATAACAAAGGTGCCACTCCGGCAATCCAGCTGTCGAACAGATTGATTTTGGGAAGGGTTGAAGGTCTGAATCCTGATAAGTCAACAGCAGAGATAACTCCAATAACTCAACTTCACAGAGTTGAGCAGAGAATTCACAGAACATCACACAAAGGATTCTCTTCCTGTTGCATTCCAGGAACAAAACAGATTGTGGCAAGGGAGTGTACTGTGGTTACTCTGGACATCTCATACACATTGGAGATGCAACCAAAACCTTGTCATTGCCAGTCAGCAAAGGTCTCTTGTGGTAAGATAGGTAAACATAGTGTGGGGAAACAAAGAGAGTTGGTACTAAAGGTAATCTTGCCTCTGATGTATTACAGCTGAGTTAATTATCCTAGAGGGAACAGCCTTGCTCTCCCAGCTATGGGTGTGATATAGAGTGAGCTGGCTGCAGGGGTGGGCTGTGTTTGGTTGCTGTTGTAGCTCAGTTGGAGTTGCAGTCTGCTGCTGTGCTGTGAAGACCTGGAGACAGGAGGCTGTGCAAGGGACAGATGAGGCGAGACTTTGTACCAGGGACTGACAGGGATAGGTGACCAGGCCAGGGACAGGAAGGAGTGGGCTGGTACTATAAAGAAGGAAGAGAGAAGAAGGAAAACTGACTGACTAGCTGTTTGCATAAATGGACAGACCCTGAGAACTGCTTGGAGATGTCTTTGGGAATTAAGATAGRGACTGTTAAATAACAAGGGGTTGGTATGTAAAGCCTTCTGATAAGTATGAAAGACTGATAAATAATACAGTGATACTTGGAGCCCCTAGAAGTTTTTAATGAAGCACTTTGTGTGTTTTCACTGTCTCAACAACCACATGCTCTGGAGCCAAGCTGGGAGAGCTGGGAGTGTTCACCTGGAGAAGAAAAGGCTGGACAAAYGAATGTAAATAAAACAGGAGCCCTGCCTCGAAGAGTTTATGGCAGGAATAATATTTATTCCGTATGAAATAGGGGCAATTGCAGATCCTGGTTCCTGTGGCTGAATCACTCAAAGCTGACAAGGACTGGGTATAAAACACTCGTTTGAGGTGAAGTTTTATGAGGGGATGTGGGTATTCAGTCAGATGGTATCCAGCTTATTGGGGCTTTCTTTCCCACCAGTCTTTCATCTTCTCCTTCATACAAATAACAAATCCATTCCAGCAACATACTGGCAGACAGGGCTGAGGAGTGTTAATGTTTATTACCTGTTGAAGCTCTGCACGGGACAGTGACATCAACTCTGGATGTTCCAAAAGATGCTTCCAGAAGCTGTGCCTGCTGTCCCCAGGTGGGTAAGAGCAGTCAGCACCCCATGCACCCCAGGATACCATCCTTCACTGTGGGGATCCTCTGGGGACCCTGCTCTGGAAGTGAATGTCCCACACCTGGGTCACAGGTGTCTCTCCAGGACAGAAGTCAGTGGAGGATCAAAAAAGCCTCCAGCTAGAAAATAAGCCTTGGGAGAGAGAAAATCCCTGGGCTGATGACAGAAGCATCTGAGGCAGAGAAAAGTGAAGGAAGAGATTTGCACAGGGCTGTCTTGGTTTGAAAGACAGGTGTCTGCTCGGGAAGACACATGTCTCCCTTGGAATGGAGAATATAAACCCCCCTCCCTCTGGATTATTAGAATTTTGAAATTAAGGGGCTCTCAGGCAAAGAGATGAGAATAGGAATAACAGTTCTTTACTAGTATGTATAACAAGGTAAACAAATAACAGTAACTATGGCACTAGTAACAAACTGAACCAAGAACCCCGTGACCCCTTCTTGGCCGCAGGCACTTTCACCTTTGGTGCAGTTCTGCTCACAGCCAGCAGGGGCGCTGGCAGGCTCCCGGTGTGCAGGGCAGGTGCAATGATCCCCCGACGGCTGGAGGGGGTGCTGTGGCGTGGGCTCGGGGAACACACGGTTGTGGGGGGGTTGTTATTTTCGATTTGTATTGGTTTGTTGCAAGCTACCCCCTTTTGCTGTTTGCCCTTGGTTCTGCCTGGTCTGCCTCCCTGAGCTCCTGCCCATCTCCCTTGTGCCCTCCCCTGGCAGCTGTCTGTTTCCCGTAAACCTGTCCCCTTGTTCTGGAAAGTTCTCCCAGTTCTTCTTGGTGATTCGTTGTTACATGTTTGTCCCTCCCTCAAGTTCTCCCCATTGCTCCCAGTTAATGTCTATCCTATCCCCTTGGAAGGGGGGGGGATTGTGTGGGAGGCAGCAGAGCCCAGACATGAGGAGACCAGACCCTGGCCCAAATTCCCTCACTTGCCAGGAGAATGGAAATCCAGACACAGACAAATAGAGCCAGAAAAGCATGGCCAAGCAGAGCGAAGCTTTGCTGAAAGGGTTTCTTGATCAGTCAAGGGAAATGGCCCTGGGCTCACAGGGCATCAGGGGGTCCTCCATGGATGATCATATCCTCATGCTGCTGGAGAGGGACAGGACATGGGTGTCATCAACATTTCCAATTCAAAAAGGCAGAGAGATGAAAGTGACACTGCCCCTGTGTGTACAGAGACAGGACAGGGTCCTTGTCCCCACCTGTCTCTCTGCAGGCACTGCTCACCTAGTGTGAAAAACGAGATTCACTTCCCTGGTAAAATTTAAAAAGTTTAATAAAAAGACAATAGGAGATGGAAATGAAGGATGTGCTTGGCATTCAGCCAAGAGCACATATATCATCTTAGGAGGTGTGCTTTAAATACTTTTCCCCTTACATCAGTCTCTTGCATATTCATAGACCATTATGCAGATTCATATTTTCCCACAAACTAGTTTGCATATTCTCAGAACCTTTTTGCATGGCCACTCCTTGGGTCAGCCTTTTCAGAGCATGTGTGTTTCTTGCTCTGGTTTTAATCCTGCTTCTTTATCACCTCCAGTTTGGGCTCAGGTCCATACTTCCTTCAGAGGGCAGGTGCTGATAGTTAACATATCAATAGCAGGATCTTCATCGTATGTTCACTGGATGTTATCCCAACCAAGCAGACAGTTCAAGCATATCAACTATTACCCCTATGCCTAAGTATTGTAAACAGCAGAAATAAAAACTGTATCTATACAGCAAAGCCATTTCAACATAATACAAATAACATTCATCTTAATACTTGTGAAAAGCCAAAATATTATATGTCTTAAAAAACCTAGGCAACTAGAGATGCAGTCAGATGCTTTGGTTGCATAAGATGCACCAGCTTTTCAGCCACAGAGGCTGGGGACAAAGACAGCCCTAGAGAAACATTGTGTGCCTCACACTGGGCTGGACTGGGAGGAAAGGAGGAAGCAAGTGGATCCATGGGAAAGGGTCTGCAAGAGAAACGGGGGTGCAGGAGCTACTGTGCCCCTGCCCAGAAGCACTGGGGTCCTGGCCAAGAGGTACAGCTGGGGCAGGGGCTGCATCTTGGGTCATCAAGGGGGGTCCTGGGTGGACAGGGATGGGAAGGCAATGGGAAAAGGAGAAAAGGGTTCCCTGGGAAAGATCCATGGGGCAGAGGTGTTGTCTGGAGTGTCAGCAGGGGTGCACTGGGCTGTGCTTGATTTATTAAAATATGAATATCTGTTTTCTGCCCACCAAGGGACGCCAGATGTCGGAGTTATCTCTTCTGAGATTAACCCCAGCAGTGTAAATTTTTCTTCTCACCGGCCCATGCTTGAAAGAAGGAATCGGAGAACGTCTGGGATGCAGACTGCAGATGTTTATTTTACAAATCTTATCTCTAAGTTCTTTTTGTCCAGCGTGAAGTTCACAAGCAGCTGGAAAAATGGTTTCTCTCCCGCCCACGACAGTGTCTGGGCTTTTATATTCTAAATTGCGTTAGCATTGTTTTTCTCTAAACACCAATAACTAAAACCCATGTCATGCAGTGAAATTTTACCTTTACCAATCCTAAAAACCCAAAACCCTTTGCAAAGAGGAAAGAGGAAAGGAAGACAGAAACATGTGCTCTTATCACACTGATCTGCCTCCATCTTTACCTCATTTATGTCTATGTAGTAAAATCTAAAAACCTTCTACTCACCCAGTGACATAACAAAAATCACACAAATCAAACCCTTGTGATCTCCAAATCCTCAGACAACCCTGGCAGTGCTTCTTCCATGGGCTGAGACCAAAATCACCACTGTTTCTGGCACAGGCCAGGGAGGATCATCCCCCTGTCCAGGCTCCTGCCCATCCAGGAGAACCAGAGAGATACTCTGGTTTGCCACAAATATCAACCTAATATCGATATCCAACTGTGATGGACAAAAACCCTCTAAGAGTTAAAGCTAGAAAGTGAATGTTTATTACAACCTCCTGTTCTCCACATGGAATACTAATTAACAAAAAGGCCATTAAGCATGAAATGGGTCGGTGGTCTTTTTATGACATGGTAGGTGGTCTTCTCTTCAGCATCCCACCACAGAGGGAAGGGCAGGGGGAGTGGGAGAAGGAGCAGCATATGGTTTGGAATGTTTCAGTGGGAGCACCATTGTGAGGAAAACTGGGGTGTCACAAAGGGCCCCCTGTGACCTGCCAGCTGCCCCTAGCAACAGCTGCCAGGCTTTGTTGACATAGAACCAGCCCCGAGCTTGCAGTGTCCGGCAGGACAGCCACAGGACAGGACGAGAGCACGCAGTTGGCAACAAGCCCGCAACTGCAGCTCACATCTTGCCCTGCAAAAGTCAGGAATTGACCAAGTTTTCCCCTTTTTCTACATTCATCCCTTTTCTCTATTCGGTAGAATGGAGAAGAGACTCACAAGATGGCCCAGGGATGTCGCACTGATGTCAAAACACGACACGATTGACACGAAAAGGAGCCAGGAACAAAAGAAGAAGATTTATTAGAAGTTGTGGTCTATTTATAGGGGTTTTGGAGGGAGCTGCTATAGGTTGCACGGAAATCTACATCTACACACACACTGGTTAATACACACGTTCGTCAAAAGGATCCATCCCACTAGAAGGAATGTAAACAACTGAGATATCTAGGTTGCAGCTGTTGTTTACAGGGTAAAAGCGTGAGAAAATTGACTCCAAGTTACAATTTATCAGAGGGCTTAGAAATTCAGGGTGACATCTCACCCTTTTTCCATTAAAAAAGAAAAAAAGAAAAAAGAAAAATGGACAATGTTCAGCGTCTGCTTGTGGAGGGGCCCTCAGAGTGATCACCCTCATCGTCTGCATCTGGTGGATGGGCCATCTGCCTGATGGCCCATCCACCTGATGGCTTTCAATTTGGTCACGGTCTCCAGCCTGTCTGTTGGCCTGATTCTGTCTCTGTGGTCGCAGGTCAGGGCGGACGCACTTCGAGGGTACCCAACGTGCCCCCGTATCTGTGGACACGCATGCATACCCACGCCCTGAAGCGATAAGGTCATAGGGACCTTCCCGCTGTTTGGTGACTAAATTCCGCACTCGGACCTTCGCTCGAGGCTGCGGTGTCTCGTCCGAGGCCTGCAACGAAAGATGATGGTTCAAAATGACAGGATTGTTAGAATTCTGTGGCACTGTGAGGTGATTAATGACATACAGAGCTTTTCCCAACCRACTGTGCGGGGTTTCACCCTGCGTTCCCYGTTTTTGTTTTTGTAGAACCCGCTTTAACGTACCATGAGCGCGTTCTACAATAGCTTGACCAGTCGGGGAATGAGGAATGCCAACCTTGTGTGACACACCCCACTGTAAGAACTGTAAGAATTGTAAGAACTGCCTCACCTGCTGCGAGGTGTAGGTGGGACCCTGGTCAGTTTTCACGGTGAGTGGGATCCCTAGAACAGTGAAGGCCTGCCTCCAGTGGGCAATAACATCACGGGCTTTCTCCCCRGTGTGAGCAGAGGCCCACATCGCGGAGGAGCACGTGTCCACYGTGACATGCACATACTTCAGCCGGCCAAACTCGGCAATCTGGGTGACATCRGTCTGCCAGAGCTCCAGGGCCCTCAGGCCTCTGGGGTTTACCCCTGCCGGCAAAGGTGCAGCRAGCGCATGGCAGTCATCACACGCCTCGACAATTTCATGAGCCTCAGTGGGCGTCAAGTGAAACTGCTTCTGCAAGGTATGTGYGTTTTGGTGGAAGAAACCATGCGAGGCCTTGGCCTGAGCGAGTGTGTCAGGCTGAGGCGCTACCCATGCGGGGTTAGCCAACTTGTCAGCCCTTGTGTTTCCTTCTGCTACGAACCCTGGCAGGTTGGTGTGACTCCTCACGTGCAGAACATAGTACGGATGAACCCTGGCCTGGATGGCACACCACAGAGTTTTCAGTAATTGAAACAAGGCAGGATTACTGACCTCTTTCAAGACCAAGTAACCCAGCCGCTGTACCATGKCGGCCACATAGGCAGAGTCCGTGACCAAATTGAAAGGTTCCTGGGAAAACTTTTCGAATGCCATGACGGCAGCCTTCAGTTCTACCAATTGGGCTGATCCATTTTCCTGACCCTCCAAAACCTGCCACTCAGATCCATCCCTCCAGGTCACAATGGCCTTTCTGGTCCTTCCCGAACCATCAGTGAAGACGGTGGGTCCTTGCACAGGCTCCTGGCTGAATGTGGGCCTCAGGGAAATTTTTGTGGTCTTTGCGACCTGAAGTAGCTTATGGCTGGGCAGATGATAGGTGATCTGCCCTGTGAAGTTTTCCAGAGCACTTTGCAGRGAGATGTTGTTTGCAAGACTCCAATCAAAGTCCTCCCGCGGTACCGGGAGTACAATTTTTGCRGGGTCCATGCCCATCAGCTGGAGACAGCGTTGCCGACATTTGGTTATCAGGCGAGCAATCAGCTCAAACAGTGCGGTCGCTGTCTTCTGGGGCTGATGGGGCAGGAAAACCCATTCCAAGATGTGCAAGGGATCAGACCATTCATCATTCCATTGGCCAATGATGCCTGTGGGATGCAGATCTGGGATGATGACGAAGACAGTGACATCAATGGAAGGATCAATGTGATAAACTTGGCGAGCAGAGACGGCTCGCTGAACCTCATCCAGCACCTGGTGTGCCTCAGGGGTCAACCTGTGGGCTGATTTCAAATCAGGGTCTCCCTTCAGCAGATCGAACAGGGGAGACAACTGTGAGGTGGTTAGTCCCAAGTAGGGACGCAGCCACGTGATGACCTCTATCAATTTTTGGGCGTCATTCAGCGCTTTCACCGAATGCACGAATTGCACCTCTTGGTGCTGGATTGTTCGTTCCAGAATTTTCACCCCCAAATATTTCCATGGGGATTGTTGCTGAACCTTTTCTGGGGCCACCTGCAGTCTGTGAGCATGCAAGGCACTGAGCAGCTGAGGCTGTATTCTCAGCAGTTCATCCTGGGTGGCCACAGCCACCAAAATGTCGTCCATATAATAGTAAATATGAGCATCAGGGAACTGCTTGCGGACCCCAGACAAGGCTCGAGCCACATACCACTGACAAATGACTGGCGAGTTCCGAAATCCTTGGGGCAATGTTTTCCATTGATATCGCTGTGCGGGCTCAGCGTTGTTAATTGCTGGCACCGTGRATGCAAACTTGGGCCGATTGTCGGGATGCAGAGGGATCGTAAAGAAGCAATCCTTCAGATCCACGATCAGGACCGGCCAGTTTGCAGGGAGCATGGCGGGTGACGGCATCCCAGCCTGCAGCACCCCCATGCCTTCCACCACAGCACTGACTTTTTGGAGGTCCTGTAGCAACCTCCATTTCCCAGACTTTTTCATCCTGCAGAAGACAGGGGTGTTCCAAGGGGTGGTGGAGGGCTCTAGATGCCCCTGTTCCACCTGCTCCTGCACCAAGGTCTGAAGGGCAACTAACTTATCATGAAGGAGGGGCCACTGGTTTTCCTAGATGGGTTTGTCCGCCAGCCACTGCATAGGAGGCGTGGAACCGTCTGTGCCCTTCATCACAGTGGCCCCCATCAAAAATCCGTCCTGATGCGCACCCCCCAGATAGCCAAGACATCCCTCCCTCAGAGGTTCACAGCGGCCTCTGTAATGTGAGGCCAGATTGTGGCCGTCTGTCCCTCGCAGTTTGTGATTGTCACGGGCTGCCGGCTCACGTAATGTTTTGCTGCGCCTCCCAAGACTGTGACGGCAGTCTCCACTGGATCCAGGGCCCATCCCACGGGCCAATCAGCGAGGGAGATGATCGTGACGTCTGCTTCACTGTCCAGAAGCCCCCGGAGGCGGATCTTTGATGGCTTTTCACCCGGAATGGACAGGGTGCACAGCATTTCGGGGCGTTTCTCAGTCAGGACAGCAGTCCAGTAAACTTGAGGCGGCCCGGTGGATCCAAATCCACCATCCCCTCGCGACCGGCTCTCTGCCCTGTGAACAGAAGACTTAAAAGGTACAAGTTGAGCAATTCGTGTYCTYRCGGGAATGGTAACAGGGGGAGTGAGTGTGGAAACCATGGCACAGATCTGYCCCRTATAATCAGCATCAATTAGTCCCATGTGTACAACGATGCCTTGAAGGGTGRCGCTAGACCTGCCCATGAGGATAGCACTCATGCCCTYACCCAGAGGRCCRAAGGCATCCAGGGGGACTTTGTGCACTTTGGGGGAATTCAGCACCACGGTTTCAGCAGTGCAGACATCTAAGCCTGCTGAACCACTGGTGCTGGCTGCGAGTCTGCATAGCAGACCTCCATTGGTTCCGGTCCCCGGGGAAGTACTTGTGTCCGAGCGCGATTCCCCTTCGTGCTGGGCTGGCGGTTTAACGGCCCCAGTAGTGACCGCCCGTCCACATGTGTCGTGGCTGTACATTCGCTTGCAGTGTGGTTAGGCCTTCCACACCGGGCGCAATAGAACAGTATATCTGTCACCTGCCGCGTTTTCCTACTCTGTTTTTTCCGGACCTGAATAGTCCTCTGCTGCCCTGGCCTGATCTGTGGCTTCTGCCAGGCCAGCTGTGCGGCAGTGACTGCAGCAACCACCTTATCACCTGTGGTGCCTATATTTAAGCAGGCTTTGGCCATATCAGACACACATGGATCACCCGGCATCGCTTCGATGACCCTTCTGCACCGTTCATTGCAATTAGACCTAGCGAGATATGTGAGCATCATCATTCTCGCATCTGGGTCTTGCACCTGTCTCTCAACAGTGGTAGTCAATTTACTCGCGAATTCCAGAAAAGGTTCTGTCTCTCCCTGGACCATTTTCACGCAAGAACCCTTAGGAGCGACCATTTCTATAGTCTTGACCAGTGCTGCCATGCCTATCTGCTGGGCTTGTTCCAGGACCAGAGGGTCAAATCCAGCTTGCCCTTCGGCGGAAGAGTAATTACCTTTACCCAAAAGCACATCGGTCCCTATGGCACGCCTGGGATCTCATTGGCCTAATCTGGTATTCCTTTTCACTGTCCTGACAGCCAGCTGAGTCCATTCAGACTCAAACATGTCATATTCGAGAGTTGGAAAGATAGTCTGAGCTAGGGTCCTTATATCGTGGTGTATGAGCGGCTCCGAGTTAAATACTCGAAGCAGCTGCATCACAGCCTTTGATCCTAACCCCTGTGTGTCAGCCTCTCTTCTGATTTCCATGAGGGCTTTAAATGACAAAGGCTGGTAGGTCTTGTTGGAGAGCCCCTTAAGCACGGGAAAAGCCTGTCGACTTCCTGGCACGGCACTGATCAATATTCGCCCTGCAGGCCCCACAGGGGTGGAGGCAGATGCCCTAAGAGAGTGGTGGCGCCGAGGTATTTTGGCCTCAATTGCATCTGAGGAGGAGGTGGACGATTCCTCATCGCTATCTAGGGGGCGCCGTATGCCTCTCCTTTCAAGCATCTTCTCGACCTTGGCTTTTACCTTTTCCCAGAGTCAGTCTCGGTCTTGCGGCCGTACTGCTACCTTACAGGACGGTAACGTCCATGACTCCGATGATGTGGACGTTTCCGTCCGCCGTTTCTTTTCCCCCCGTGGCCGCTGCCATTCCCCGGCCGCGGCTATCTCCGTATGAATTTGACCCTGCGCCGCGCTTGGCGTACTGGTGATTCTGCCCGAGCCAAGAGTGCCCCCCTGCTTTTTGGAGGTAGCAGCTGTGTCTGCCTCGTTCCCCCGTGATGTTGCGGGGAGACGGGAGGCTCGAGGCAGCCCCCCCGCAGTGCCACTCCGCTTTTCTGTCATCAGCGCGGTTTGCGCTCCGCCCCGCCCAGATAAACCCCGGGACGAGGCAGCTCCCACCCTCCGAGGGGGAGAAGGGGAGAAGGGGTGGCTGCCCCATCGCGAGGGGCGGCCAGCGCGGCGCGGTGTGCGTGTGGGCGTCTTTCGGGGGGGGGGGGCGGTGAGGGGGACAGGGAGCCGTGGTCACTCCACTCCCAGCTCCTGGCTGCGTGCTGCGCCGCGCGCGGCGGCGTATTCCGGGAGGGGGAATCTGTGTCGCTCCCGCTTCCCCGGGATCGGCGCGCTGTGCAATGCGCTGCGTGCGCAGGAGTCCTCCGGGGAGGAGAGGGAGAGGGAGTCTCATCTTCGCTTCCCCAGGACCAGCGGACCGCGCGCTGCGGCGCGCGTGTGCGCGCGCGCCCGCACGGGAGTGCCCCCTTGGAGGGGGAACGGGAGCCCACATCGTTCCCGCTGGCACGCAGCAGCGGCCGCGGCTCGGGGGAGGAGCTTTCCCCCCGGATTTTCGGGGCTCTCCAGGCACCGCGTGCCTGTGGCTCCACGTCGCCCCCACCGTCCGTCTCGGACAGCAGCGGCTCTGAGCTTGCTGGAATAGCTCCCAGCATTGTCTCGCCTGCGACGTGAAGCCCCAGGGCTTTTGGCATGCGCTCTCTGCGCGTGGGCGCGGCTGCCGGCTTCCCCGCCAGCACCGTCTCCCCATATTCTGTTGGATCTGGAAAGAGCACCGTATCGCCCAGCACCCACGGATATTCAGTGGGAATACTGCAGTGTTTGCATCTAAAAGTGATTCGGTCTCTTTCTACCAGGGGTGACGGTGGTGGCGGCGACCCAGCATCTTCCGCCAGCACCGGAAAGGCATAGAGATGGCCTGAGTCCCTCTCCGCCTTCCGGTCCTCTGTCCCTGATGAGGGTTCGGCCGCCGCCCTGAGGTCCTGGATGGTGCAGGCGTCTCCGCCTGCCTCACCGTCTGAGCCTGAGGCATCCGAGTGAATGGCGCGCTCATCAGGTTCTATGAGTTCTAGCTCAGAAAAACTCCCAGGAGGAGTGTATTCCTCCCTTGACACATGGGAGCCAGAAGTGCTCCCTGGGAGTTGCATCTCCAGGCGTTTCAGGCTGAGTAACAGCCTCGCCACAGTTTTATCATGGTTTTCCATCGAAAGTTCAAACATGAGCATCCCCAATTCAGACCAAGGTTCCTTTGTTAGCAAATCCGTAGCCTCAGAGAAGAACCCATATTTCCTTCCGAACTGGTATAACTCATTTAGGGTGTCTCTAGACACTCTGGCCCGCTTTCTATCTAGCACACTCTCCCAGATGTTTAGGGCCAATTCGTGCTCTGTGGGTGGAGTAGGAGTCATTTCTGCGCACTCCTTCCAAGGCCCCCCCCCCGGCTCAAACTGAACCAAGCAGTTACCTGCAGTTCCACACCGGGGTCACCAGATGTCGCACTGATGTCAAAACATGACACGATTGACACGAAAAGGAGCCAGGAACAAAAGAAGATTTATTAGAAGTTGTGGTCTATTTATAGGGGTTTTGGAGGGAGCTGCTATAGGTTGCACGGAAATCTACATCTACACACACATTGATTAATACACACGTTCGTCAAAAGGATCCATCCCACTAGAAGGAATGTAAACAACTGAGATATCTAGGTTGCAGCTGTTGTTTACAGGGTAAAAGCGTGAGAAAATTGACTCCAAGTTACAATTTATCAGAAGGCTTAGAAATTCAGGGTGACACAGGGTGGCCTGGGCAGAGGTGGCAGCTCCTCAGGAGAGCACCTCTGCAGCAGAGCCCTACGAAGTGACCATGGTGCAGCCACTGCAGCCCAGTGAGTGAGGGGCCCTGAGGGACTGGGCAGGGCTGGATCCCCACGCTGGGATCAGGTTTCCCTGGCACGTGGGTGGGCAGTGGGGATCACATGGATGGGAGTGATGCCGGAGTGCTGGAGCTGCTCAAGGCAGGATGCCAGACCTGGCACAGGCTCTGCCCAAGAGGGGGACAGCACAGGGGCCCCAGCTCCTGCTCCTTCCTCTGCTCTCTCCTGTCACTGCACCCTCAGCAGCTCTCCCTTCTCCCCCTGTGTTAGATGCCGTGTATGTCAAGGAAGCCGTGGATTTCATCCAGGCCTTTGCCAGCAGCCCCCAACAGGTACCCACAGCCTGTTGGACCATGGCTGTGCTCAGCCAGGGTGCTGGCTCTGACAGCAGCAGCTCCCACAGGGYACTGCACCCCAGAGCTCTGGTCCCACTGGCTGGGTGTCCTCTCCTCATACTGCCCTGTTGTGTCTGTCCCTCAGCTCCAGGACAAGGACCTAAAGCTGGAGTTCCTTGAGAGCATCTGCACGCTGTGCAGAGCTGCCAAAGACGACAGCTTCTCCCAGGATCTGGATGATTTCTGCCACAGATACAAGCTGGGTGAGATGATCCAGGTGAGGGGGCATGTGGTGCTCTGGGGAAGGGGCAGCGACCCCCAGCAGCCTGGGAGGGCAGCACTTGGGCAGGGCAAGGCTCTGGTGGCAGTGGGTGCTGGGAGCTGCCAGGTTCTAGCCAAGCTGTGCTCTGCAGGTGCTGCTGAATTTGGAGCCCAAGTATGAGATATGTACCCAGGTGCGGCGGCTTGCCATGATTGCTCTTGCTGGACTGAGGTACTGGGCCAACAGTCTGCTGAGCCCTGCCCAGCTCCCCGTGCCCACCTGCCCATCCCTCCTGGCAGCCCTGCCCCAGTGCTGCAGGAGACATTAAGGTGCTGCTCCCAGCACCAGGGTCCAACTGGGCCCCTCTCTCTTTGCAGCAAGCTGGGGATGATGCTGGAGAACAGAAAGCTGTTAAGAATCTGCTTCGACAGCATCTTTTTCCTTCATCCCCACAAGGAAATGCAGAGCCTGGAAGCGTCCCTCTATGCTCAGGTAAGTGTTGGGTGAACTGGAGGAGCCTCCAGCCCCTCTGGGCTGCTCCTGGCCTCTCTATGCTACCTTAGGACCAAAGATCCAAGGAAAGCTGTGGTCCCAGCTTCACTTTCCTACCCTCATCCCTTCATCCTCTGCCATGCTCCAGCCACATGCAGCAATGCTGGCTGCTCTGCTCCCAGCACTCAGCCTCTTCCTGGGTCCCTCCTCTCACACTTGAAGTTCTGATCAGAATCCTGGGGGTGGGGAGGGACAACAGAATCACAGCCTCTGCTCTCTGTCATCCTTGCAGACCCTGCRTGCCATGGACACCATGCTGGAGGTGATGGTGCTCAGCTCTCCTGCCTCCAAAACCACAGAGAAGCTTCAGGACATCTTGGAGGTCTGTCCTGTGCACAGAGTTGGGGGCGGGGGGGTATGGTCAGAGGACTGTTCCTCACTCTGGAGGGGAAGGAGCCTGGCATTGTGTCCAGTCTTGTCCTGGCTCCTGCCAAAGGAGGAGCCCCCTGGCAGGCATTGCTTGAGGGCAGAGAAAGCCTGGAGGGATGGTGCAAGTGTGTCTCAGGAGCGCAGCTGAGCCACTGCTACTGCTGGAGTGGGTGTGTGGTTATGGGGCTCACCTGCAGCTGCTCTCTCTTCCCAGGTTCTGCTGGACTACTTCTTCTGTGACCCAGTGGCAGTACAGGAGAGGGTCTTGGGCAGGGTTAGGCTGCTGAGCCATTTGCTGGCCGACTCTTGCACTGTGCACGTAAGGACCCACTGCCCTCCAGCCAGGCCATTCCTGTGCCCTGGTACAGCCCCAAAGTGCCTTCAGGCCTCAGCTGCCCTCCCTCAGCCCTTCTTCTCTTCTGCCTGCCTCTCCCAGGTTGGTCAAAATGAGGACAGTGATGATGTCAGTGGCCAGATGCAGATTCCAGTCCTGGGGAAGCTGCTGGGCCATCTGTTTTTCAAATGGCTCAGGCAAGAAGAAACCAGCTCAATGGCCCTGGATATCCTCTGCTCCTGCATGACCTTCCTCTCTCGGCATAAATGTAAGAGAAGCTGTGGTGGGCTGCATCCCCATGCATGGCCACATCCCCAGATACACCTGCTTGTCTTCCTGGGCCTTGCAATGGCCCCTTGTTTTTGGTGCAGGTGCCACCATGTGCCCAGTGCTGCTGTCCCCTCTCTTTAGGTGCCACTCTGCCTGAGGGTCATGCCCAGCTCCCAGCATCCTGGGAAGCTGAATTCAGCTGCCTGCTGGATACGCCAAGCAGTGGGAGAGTTCAGGTAAGGAGCCCTCCCCCTTGCTGGGCCTGGCATTGGTGGCATCAGCAGGGATTTGTGTGTGTAAAGGGGTGCAGAACCAGTGGGACTGACCCTGGTGAAAATGAGAATTGGGAGAATTGCGAGAAATTGTGGGCGGGAAGTGTGAGGAGGGAAGGGTGAGAAACGTGAGGGGACAAAATGGCGGGAAACATGAGGGGAGAAAAGGGCAGAAAACGTGAGGGGAGAAAAAGGTCAACAAATGTGAGGGAAGAAAAGGGCAGGAGATATGAGGGGGAAAAAAGGGCAGGAAATGGGAGGTGAGAAATGTGGAGGAAAGGGTTCCCACTGTCCCCAAGCAGGCAACACTGCGGTGGCCCAGCAGCAGCAGCGCCACAGCCCTGCTGACCACCAATGAGCCGGTCTTGGAAGGTCCTGTGCTGCATGTCCAAGAGCCCAGCCCTCCTCCCTACCCCCAGGCCCTCCTCTTCCTCCCCTGCACAGGAACTGTGGGCTCTGCTGTCAGCTTTCCTGTGGCCAGTGCCACCAGCACTGCCTGGCACCTCTGGCCAGGGCTGCTGGCACTGCCCAGCCAAGCAGCACCCTCAGAGCACTGGCTGGCACTGGCCTCTGCTCCCTTCCTTCCTGCCACAGGCCTTTGGGAGTTACCTCAGGCCTGCTGAGAGGACAGGCATCGTCCTCGCCGCCATTGAGATCTTGGAACGCTCCAGCCTCCTGGACAAGAAAGCGCCAGTGGAGTTTCTGGAGGTGGCCATGAAATCGCCTGAGCTGTGGCTGATGGATGTAAGTGGCCTGTGGCTGGGTTGCCCTGTCCATGAGTTCTGTCAAGTTCCTGCCCCCCTTCCTCCCAAAGCCAGGTGTGCAAGACTCCTGAAGCCACCTTGAGGCGGCAGAGCAGCTTACTCAGATCTGCCTCACCAGGCATGGCGTCTTGTTTTTGCTGGCTGTGCTTCTCCCACAGTCTGCACAGAGGCATTTTGTCCAGTGTGCTGATTCCGAACCTCTGTTCAGACCTGGAATTAACACCTTTCTTTTTGCCATCTGTGCCTGGTGTGGTGGCTTGTGTTCCCTCCAGGTGCAGAACATAGTGAGACACATCTTTCTCTATTGCAATGAGAAAAACACAACCACTGCTCACAGCTTTCACATGCTGCTTGTACTGATGGCCAATAAGTGGCCTGGGCGAGTCGCGGCGACAGCTCTGGAGGTGGCACCGATATTTGGGTACTGGCCCTGACAGCTCAGAGGGCTTGTTCCCTGTGGGAAGAGGGGCCCCGAGACTCTCTGGCTGCTAGACCCAAGGAATACTGCAGGACCTCCAAAGGGAGCAGGGCCCTCCATCCCAGCAGGTTTCCTAGCCCAGGCCCACTGCAGCCAAAGCTGGCCAGGCAGCCCAGACCCAGTTGGCTGCTCCCAGCCCCACAGGGAACACTCATCAGCTATGTCCACCTGCCTGGGTAGGCTCCCTGGGCACCCCGAGTCCTGCAGGGCTGGCCCAGGCTGCACTGCAGTGGCTGAGGCAGCTCTGCTGATAGTGCTCTGCCTTGCAGCAGCAAAGTCAATCTGTGGGAGGCAATGTTCTCTGTGCGCCAGACTCTGGAGAAGGTTTTGATGCAGCTGCACATGACATTCTGGGACAGGAATAAGAACATCTTCACTTGGCAGCAGAAATCCTGCCTCACTTTCTTGGCTGTGAGTCAGCAGAAAAAGCCCAGTGTGCCCTTGCCCTCAGCTGTGGGTGAGAAGTGGGAGCTGTGCCAGGGGAGCCCTGCCAGCTCTGCCCTGGCTCTCTGCTGCTTTCTTACAGGTGCTGGCCTCTGGTGATGTGCTGGTGAAAAAAGTGAGCCCATTGTACAAAAGCATGAGTCTTCGGAAGTCTCCAAAAATGGAAATGGTCTCTCTGGTGCTCAGGGCCCTTGTGACGCTGTCGGAGAGTGCTGAGACGGTGAGCAGGCTGCTGTCAGGGGCAGACATATGACACCTGCCCTCTGAGGTCTTAGGGAAGGTGGTGGCTTGGCCTGGGCTGGGAGTCRGGTGCTGGGGTGACTGCTCCAAATGCCCTTCCTGCCCTGGTGTGGTCTGGGGCCTGCCTGGGGACTGAGCAGGCACAGAAGTTCTCACACAATGGTATCTGTCTTTTACACAGGCAAGGAAAATGAAGGAGCTCCTGCCCGACTTGCTGAAATTCCTGAGGCATTGGTCTTGGGACATTTCAGTGATGGCCATGGACACCTGCTGCTATGTGCTGGGGCATCTGAAGAAGAGTGAGGCCAGCCCCATGGCTGTGAAGGTGGTGCAGAGGCTCTGGCACCTCTTTGATGTGGTAAGGTCCCCCTGTAGGACACAAAATAAAAGATGAAAGACTCCAACTTTGGAAGGCAAAAAACCTAGAAAAAGGCTTTATTCTTTAATTTCATTCTGTTTTTATAATGTGTTCTGATACAGACTTAACATGATTGGTGAGCTGAAATGACACATCTCTAATTCCATTAGATAAACTAGAGAAACAGGAAAAACACCACCTGGTGGGAATTGTTTTGAGAAAGAGAGTTGTTTTGCCAAGGTTGTTTTGAGAAGAAGCTTTCTTTCCAGAGAATTTTTCCCTTGGGAATAAGTTTAGCAGGCTAAGATCTCTCAGACTCAGAAATACCAGGCCCATAGTAAAGCTGATGTGGGAGCCTGAGCCCTGCACAGGGACCCTGGGCAATGACAGCTGCCCTGCAGCCCAGCCCTGCAAGCAGCACTGAGAGCAGGCCGTGCTCCCCTGGGCTCTCCTGGGATGGATTTGGAGGCTTGCAGCCCAGCTCTGCTTCTGCCCACTCTGGCCTGGGACCCTAGAGCATCACCCATTGCCTCAGCCACCTCAGCTCAGCCCCTCGTGGCCATGGGCAGGGAGTTGCTGTGTGTGATGCTCACCTTTGCTTCTTCCTACCAGGAGGAAGACTGTGTGCGGGAGCGCTCCATCTGCCTCTTCAGAGACCTGCTGGGCAAAACGGCATGGAGGGACACCAAGGCCATGAGGAGAAACTCATGGAGGGCCCTGGTCCGGCTCGTCCTTCACATGAGTGACCAGGCCCCCAGCGTGGCCAAGGTACCGATGTGCAGGCTCAGCACTGACCCAGAGACAGGGGCTGACACCCCATGGGGGTCCTGGGTATTGGGCTGAGGGCTCCTTCCACAGGCCCTGGTGCCACCTCCCAGCTTCTGTACCACAGGCCTCCAAGGAAGCCGTCATGGCTATAGCTGAGCTGCTCAAATGGAAAGAGCTCAAACACCTGGTGCAGACAGAGTAGACATGGAGGATGGGCGAGTGCTTGGTGAGGCTGATCCCCAGGCTGGGCCAGGGCTGCCCAGCACACCGTGCTGGGGCTGTGAGCTCTGCAGCTGGGCCTGCCCTGGGCTGCTGTAGTCCAGGGCCCAAAGCCTGGAGCTGCACCCTTGCTCCTGTCTCAAGGACAGGAGTCTCCTCCATGCCCCCACCATGAGGGAGGGCTCTGATCCACAGGGGTACTGGCAGGATGGGCTGCTCTGGCCAGCTGGGGACCTCTGAGAAGTGCCCACAACTTTGTTCTCTCTGCAGCTGGCCAAGGACAGCAGCAGGGCTGAACAATTCGTTAAGGACAGCGAGCCCTACCTGTTGAGCCCTCAGGCCCCCATGCGAGAGGCAGCTGTCAGGTTCATTGGTGAGTCCCAGTCCCCAGGTCCCTCTTGGGGCTGCCTGGCCCTGTCCCTACCAGTCCCAGGGCTGCCACAGGCAGGGCCTGGGCCTCCCTGTGCCCACTGTGCTCACACAGGTGGCTTGGATGGTCACCTTGCCCAATGCCACCCCAGGCTGCTGAGGGGCTCAGGCAGGGCCAGGGCCATGCTGCTTGGGAGCATGCTGGGCAGCAGGGGCTGATGGAGCTCTGTGCCCAGGGCTGGCTGCACGGCACCTGACAGCGCAGAGTGAGGACACCCTGGCTGCGGTCCTCTTGGGTGAGTGGGAAGTCAGGGTTTGGGAAAGCCAAAGGGGTTCCTGCACACACAGGGGCTCATCTGGGCTCTCTTTTTGTTGTAGAACTTAAAATACTGCAAGCAAGAGACAAGGATGCCTCCATCYGTTGCCTGGCAGCTCAGACCAGCTTGATCCTGAATTCTGTAAAGAAGAAGCAAAGATCAGGATTCTCCCTGCGCAGGCTGTGCTGCTGGTGCTGCGGAGCAGAGAGGGAGCTTCACATAAGTCTTGTCAGGGACACAAACTCTAACACCTGCTGAATCAGGAGGTGCTTTATGGCTCTGGATGGGCTCTGCACCCACTTCAAGTCCATCTGTCAGCACAAAGGTGAAAGAAGCTGTGGTGGGCTGCACCCCTGCACACAGCCACATCCCCCGATGAATCTGCTCATCTTCCTGGGCCTTGCCATGGCCMCTTCAGTGCAGACACGGGGGCTGATGTGGGCTCTGAAATATTGCAGGCCAGAGAGAAGGATCCTGGGCGCTCAGACCTGGCTGTCTAAAATCCTCGGAGAGGAGTCAGTGTGCCTGGATCCAACCAGCTACAGATCTTTTTGAAACCAACTCTAGTTTTAGAATGCTAATTACCTTCYACATATATACATATATATAAGTAAATGAGAGATTATGAATATAGATAGTATATGAAAAAATTTGAGTTATTTTATATATTATATAATATATATAGTTATTATATATATCATCTCTTGTATATAAATTCTATGTATGGTGAATATATATTATATACGTATTTGTTAC
The DNA here is from genome assembly GCA_902810485.1 of Alauda arvensis. Classification (NCBI taxonomy): domain Eukaryota; kingdom Metazoa; phylum Chordata; class Aves; order Passeriformes; family Alaudidae; genus Alauda; species Alauda arvensis. Next base: position 841,082 of record CADDXX010000332.1, read on the forward strand.
AAATATATTGGCTTTATAAATAAAATAAACAATCTACTTAAATCGATTACAGAAGTGATAATGACTTCACCACACAGGTAGCTGCACCTATGGATATAGTGCAGCACTTTTGAAGCCATACGGAAGCACTTATGTTAAAGCTAGAGGAGAGACTTGGGGAGGAAGAGCAACAGTTGCGGGTGGGAAATGTGAGGGGACAAAAGGGCAGGAAACATGAAGGGGACAAAATGGTGGGGAACGTTGCAGGAGAAATGGACCTCTGTACACCGACCCAATATGGTTTCACATAAGCCGTTTATTGTTTACAATAAGCAACAGTTACAGATTTTAGCATAGCATATTCACACACACACACATTATTTGATTGGATCCTCAGCCTGTCCATGGGGCTGGCATGCACCCCTCAGGGCACCTAATTGGTCCAAGTCCATCCCCAGGCTGAGCCCACTTCTATCTGAAGTTTGCATTCTCAATGGTCAGTTCCCAGGCCTTTTGTTCTTATTTCAGTCCTGTTTTTCTCTCAGCGGCCTTCATGGATTCCTGAGGTTTGAATAACAAAACTGCAGGTGTCCTGAGAAGATCACAAGGAGTTTGGATGGTACAAAGAATAACTTAACTCATGCAAATACATTGCTACAAAACGTGAGGGAAGAAAAGGGTGGGAAACTTGAGAGGAGAAAAGGGTGGGAAATGGAATGCAAAAAAAGGACAGGAAGCTTGAGCAAAAAAGACTTGAAATGAGAGAAAGAAAGGGTGTGAAACAGAAGGGGAGAAAAGATGGGAAAGGTGAGGGGAAAAAATGATGGCAAATGTGAGGGGACAAATGGGCAAGAAGTGTGAGGGAGAAAGAAGAAGAGGAAACATGAGGGGTAAAATAGGAGAAAGATGGAGGGAAGATGGCTGCAGAAGATACAGAGAAAAAATGCAAGCAACATGAGGTGAAAAATGACAGGAAAAGTGAGGAGACAAACAGGTGGGAAGTGTGAGAGGAAAAGTGGTGGGAAACTTGAGGGGGAAAGGGTGGGAAACAGGACCTGTGGAGTCACTGGAGCTGTTGCTGTGAAGGGGCTCCAGTGCCAGCAGTTAAAATCTCTGGCCATGGGAGTTCTCTAAGAGAGTCTTGGCAATGGTCACACTGGATCATTTCCTTAGCGCTGCTGTGGCCACACCAAATTCTTTCACCATTGCTTTGGGTGGTTCCCTCTTTGTCCACTCCCCTCAGAGCTCATGCTCTGTCCGCTCTGGCCAGCACTGACCTGCTCTGATTTCCCCCTCTGACAGCAAAGTATCCTCAGGGAGGAAGTTCTGGGGCTGTGCACATTCACCACAGCTCTATGGGCTTGACTTCTTGACAGAGTTGGGCTGTGCAGGCCTGCTTTTCTCACTGGTGCACTTCTGCCAAGTGTGAGAGAAGAGGAGGCTCTCTCAGGGGCAGGGACTGACCATCATGGCCCTGCAAAACATCTCTGATCAGAGCCCAGCCTTTCATTTCTCTTTTCCAAGGGAAAAGCTTTTCTTTGTGAGCTGCTAATGAACAGTCTTTCCTGCCTTCCAGGTAACAGCTGTCTCAGGGAACTGTCACAGGACAGCTAGTCTGCAGCTGGACAGATAAATCTGGCTATAATAAGAAACCAAATTGAGCTCTCCTACTTTGAGAAACAACCCGAGTGAGATCCAGACACACCACTGGCCAGAGATCTGGGCGGAGAGAGATCCCAACCAATCAGCTCTCTAAACCTGGGAGATTCAAACCTCCTATCAAAAGGGCAGCCATAATAAACCCATTGCTGTTTGTTGAGGACCCCTGGTGAGTTCATGTCATCTCTGTCTCTGACCAATGACCCCTAATGTAGTAGGGAAGATCATGGGGGAGGAAACAACAACCAGAACAAATGAAATCTGAGTAAAGTGTGTTTTAACCTAAAAGTGCAGAAGTGAAGATGTGTTAAGCCTAAACCTGTTCTCATTTACAGTTGTCCTGAGCTCGTGGTAAGGACAGTGGGTGCTGGACTCAGCTGCTCACACAGAAACCACCTGGGAGAGCAGAGCTATGCCAAGCTGTCCATCCATGCAGGCCCAGCTCTGCTGCACAGGAGAGCTGCCACACCCACATTTTGAGCTCAGTGTAGTTGGAGGTGTTTCTCAGGTTGATGAGCCAGGACATTTCTCCTTTCAGGGGCTTCACTGCCACGTAGGGATTTTGGAGCAGAAACCTGAGGCCAGATGAGTCACTCAGGGCATATTTAGAGAATCACACTGAAACCTTTGGAAACTTCCCTTAGGAAAAGCACGATCTAATGCAATTCCATTTGTCTACAAAAGATGCCCTGGCCCCTCTCAGACCATGCTCTAGGCCATACTAGGAAAAAATGTAAAGAAGATGAGAGATTCAGCAGCAAATTGAGGCACAGGGTTTGTAGCCTCACAGGAATTTCGTGCTGTGATGACTTTGCTGAAAGTGTGAGCCAATGCTGTTGAAGTGCAAACCGAGCCGTGTGCAGCTGGCTGCTCCCTGCCAGCCTCCTCTTTCTGGCAAGAGAAGAGACCCAGCTGCCAGGGATGAGGGGCATTTGCTGATTGCTTCCAGCACCTCTCATTGAAAGATGCTTCCCCAAAGCTTTGTTGCTGGGGTAAGCAGCTACCTTGCATGTACCTGATCCTAGGCAAGTGGGGACAATCAGCCCGACTGGAGCAGTGGGGTTGGAGCAGAGGAATTGCAGAGGTAGCTCCAAGCTGAGCCAGTGTGTGAAACAGCCCCAGGGCAGAACTGGGGCCATGAGAGGCTGTGCAGGAGGAGCCCCTTGCAGAGGTCTCCTCTCTGCTTTGCTGTGTTTGTGCAGGCTGGCAGTGTGGGGAGGAAAACCATAGAAGCAGGGTTGTGCTGGGCCCAGCAGCTTGAGAGCAGAGCTTCTGGCCAGGGAATGAGCTGCTTTGGCTCTGGTTTTGCTGTAAGCAAAAGAGACCTCAGCCATTGTGAAATTTTAAATATTCCCTGAACTTTTGCATGAAATTTTAATAAATTGTATTAATATTAATTTTTAAAAATTGCTTTCTCTTTAGATTTTTGCAATGTGTTCCACCTTCTTAATTTCACTTAATTGCAATTTTTCGTCTTGGTGCAGGGAATGAAAAGACTGGATTTCTGAGGCATTCTCAGATGAAACAGGAAGGCTGTCATACAGAAAGAAGTAAAAACTTGAATTAAAACAAAAATGAGGAGGCAATGCAGGAGAAACTGCAGGGAGCTTCTCAAGCCTGAAACTTTTCTAAAATGTTAGTGAAGATATGCAGAAATGCAGTGCACTGTGTCAGCAAACTCCCACATGAATGTCACCTGGAGTTGGCACCTCTTTAATTTTAACTCAGGAGCTCTCCCTTGGCTCCTCACCCATTCCCAGGGTAGCTTCATGGACTCCAGCTGCTCTCTCACATACTGAACAACTCTGCTGCTGCTGCTGCTGCTGCTGCTGCTGCTGCTGCTGCTGCGTGAGTTGGGAGATGGCTTTGCCTCGGGGCTCAGCACTGCAGGGCTGCTTAGCAGGGCAGGACAGGGCCCATTCTGAGCACAGGGCAGGACCCCAGGGAAAGGATGTGTGCAGCACTGAGGGGCAGAGCTGCTTTGGGGAGGTGTCTTGGTTTGAAAGACAGTTTCAGTCCCAGATGAGAGAGGATGGAAGGGATGGATCAGAAACTGCAGAGCTGTGGCTGAAGGGATGGAAGGTCTCGGCAGACAGGGTGTGCGGGCCATGGAGCAGCAGAAAAGACTCAAAACAGTGTTGAAGAAACAACAGAGGGGTGGGACAACAGCAACCCTGCTCCCAGTGTGGCAATAGGTCCCTCCTGCCATGAGGCAGGGGATAGCAAGGTCCTGGCTGCTCCCAGGAGCAGAGGCTCACTTCACACCAGAAGAAACAGGATCGAAACTGGACTTCTGCAACAGCACAACAATGACTTCTTTTCCTAAGCAGCAGCTACACCAGCACTCTGATGTAGTGAGTGGCTCTGATCCAGTGAGTGAGGGAGTCTTCCCTCCTGGCTGCCTCAGAGCTCTTAGCCATCAGTGCTTCTTAGCAACACAATTAGAAAAAGTCTACCAGTAACAAGTAAAGAAATGAAAGGGAAAAAAACACAACCTCAACCCCCAACATTATCCTCTCGAAATTTTTCCCATACCAACATGTTACATCAAATTTAAACCTTTAAATTATATACATACATGCACTACCTTAATTATATACATATATATATATATAGGCAGATACAGATACAGGCACAGTGTCATGGGTAGTTCACCCTAAATCAAGGTCCCCTTGAGGTATGCATGGGGTCTTTCCATTCTTTTGCATCACCCACCAGGTGTAACCTGGTCCCTGAGCAAAGACAACCCCAGAGATGGGATTGTCTTTGCTGGAGGCAGAATTAACCCAAAGTTTTTCCTAGCATACCCCTCATGTGTACCACTGGAACCCTATCTCCATCTGTTGTTCTCAGGGGCTCTGATTGGGCAGGGCCTGCTCAGTTGGTGGAACCTCAAGTGTTCACTAACCACATGGTCTTTGCTAAATTAATCTCCCAGCTCTTAATAGTCCCCCCACCTTCAAGTGCCTTCAAGGTGGTTTTATGTCGGAACCCAGGACATTCCTCTAGCTGCTCCAGGTGGTCCGAGACCTTGGCACAGAGTCAAAAGTACCCATGCCTTTGATTTCAGTCCTTGGCAACGAGTGCCAACCCTGTGTGAGGATTTGCAAACCACAAGACTTTAATTAGAGTGATAGATAACTTATCACAAGGTGAAAGTAGAATTTTGGGGTTTTAGAATCAGACAACATGTTCAAGAGGAAAATAYGAAGGCATTTGTCCTTCTTCTTCTTGTCCTCCATCTTCTGCTGTGCTGGTGGCACTTTTGGATTGGATTAGAGATGCACTGTCTAACATAGGTAATAGGTATTGGTAATTAATTGTAAACATAGAGCACATAATGCTTAGTATAAAGAGTTAACAATGCYCTTGGAGGAGGTCAGTTCTGGCACTCTAAGATACTGCACAGACCTCAGCAGGGCAGAAAAGAATGTAATAGATAAGAAAAGGATAATCAACCTTCAAGAACAGAGACAGCGACTCCGGACTTCTTTTCTGGCACGGGGCTTGGGAAAAAAGACTTTTCCTGACATCTTGGGAGTCAAATTTGACACAGAAACCCGAAAGTTTACACCATTACACCTTTCAACTTCCCCAGCCACTGGTACGTGATAAGGAATATGGTACACCCACTCAATGCCATGTTCTATGGCCCAGGTGTTTGTAAGGCTATTCTTGAAATATTAGCCTTGAAATTGAGTCCCGTTTTTGGACTCAGTCCTCTCAGGGGTACCATGCCTCCAAAGAACTTGCTTTTCAAGGCCCAGGATGGTGTTCTGAGCAGTAGCATGAGGGTAGGTTTTCAACCATACAGTGGTGGCTTCTACCATTGTGAGCAAACAGTGCTTGCCTTGGCGGGTTTGGGGCAGGGTGATGTAGTCAATCTGCCACGCCTCCCTACAGTTATATTTGGATCACCATCCGCCATACTATAGGGGCTTCACCTGCTTGGCCTGCTTGATAGCATGTCTCACAGTCATGGGTAACCTGAGAAATACTGTCCATGGTTAGATCCACCCCTCAGTCTCGTGCCCACTTCTAGGTGGCATCTGTATCCTGATGACGTGAGGCACTATGGGCCCATTAAGCTAGGAACGATTCTACCTTGTGTTGCCAATCTAAGTCTATCTTTGACACCTCTGTCTTTGCTGCCTTATCTACCTGCTTGTTGTTCCGGTGCTCCCAATTAGCCCGACTCTTGGGGTCATGGGCATCTACATGACGGACTTTCACAAGTAACTTCTCTACCCGAGTGGCAACGTCTTTCCATTCATCATCAGCCCAGATTGGTTTTCTCCTTCACTGACAGTTGGCCTTTTTCCACCTTTCCAGCCAACCTCACTGAGTATTGGCTACCATCCACAAATCAGTGTAGAAGTAGAGCTCTGGCCACTTCTCTCTTTCAGCTATGTCCAGGGCCAGTTGAACAGCTTTGAGTTCAACAAGTTGACTCAATCCATCTTTTCCTTCACTAGCCTCTGCAACATGTCATGTGGGGCTCCATATGGCTGCTTTCCACTTCCGGTTCATCCCTACCATGCAATAGGAACTGTCAGTGAAAACAGTACAGCATGTTTCTTCTGCTGGCAGTTGGTTGTACAGTGGAGCTTTGTTCAGCGTGTGCCACTTGCTCTTGTTCTTCTTTGTCAGTGAGACCAGTTTTCACCTTCCGTGAAATTCAGTTTGGAATTATTTCTAAAATCCCAGGGTGATTTGGGTTTCCAATACAGGCGCACTGTGTGATGAGTGCAGTCCATTAGCTCCATGTGGCATGGTGGGTAGAGGGATCTTTTCCTTTAAACATCCACCCCAGCACTGGTAATCGGGGTGCTTCTGTGCCAATCACCTCTGAGGCAGCTTGAACTCCTTCATAGGTGTGGTGGTTCTAGGGTTTTTCTGCTGTGAGATAGGATTAAGAGAAAAAGCAAAGCAGGCTCAAACTTAAAAGATATAAAGACGGTTTATTCACACACACTAAAAGGAAACAAGGAGGGAAAAAACCCCAAAGAATCAAAATGAAACTTTGAAAACACTTCTCCCGCCCCCACCAGATTCTTTTCATCCTTACAGACATTTATAAAGGCAAGAACTCAGAACCTAAGGTCTGTACCCCTTATAGAATAATCTTTTATCAATCTCTCCAGAGAGAGAAGTTTCTTCTGGTTATGGTAACTCTCCACAAGGACAGAAACAGTTTACTCATGGCTCTTAGCTCTCACAGAAGAAAGCTGCCCAGAAACAAAATTCTGTTTCTGTGGTTCTCCCATAAAGTGCAGTTTTCCCTATCAGCTGCACTTGGGTCATGGACTCTATGCATTCTGGGGTGTTATTTTTAAAATTAACAGTTCAGGTGCAAAGGATACTCTTCATCCCATTCTAGGGCAGGAATATCTCTCACCTTTATTCAAAGCACTAGTGCAGAGGACTTCTATCACATCAAACATCTCACTCAGATGCCTCAGGGGACCACAGGGTCACTGCTTCATCTATATCTACTTAGTCCATTAAAAATACTTCTGCTCAAAAATTACCAATCTGAACAATTATTTCCCCAGTTCATATTCTCCATGGTTTAAAGATATATTCTAGCATAGTTTGTTATCACAATTCACAAAAGATTTTCAGCCTAAGGGCATCTTCTCATCTCCCCATCCCTTAAGACACAACACCTCTTTCACAGACCTCAGTATCTTCATGAAGCCTAAACAGAAATGTCTCTACCATGACATCTTCTTCACTCCCTAGAAAAAGATCAGTGTTCTGCAAGCTTCACCTTGGCAAGGACAGAGTTAACTGCAGCTCAGGGATGGTCTCGTGCTCTCGGCTGGGCGATGGCGGCAGCTCTCGAAAAGCTCTGAGGCCACATGGTGGAGGGGGGTTAGGGAAGAAGCAGGAACGTCAGCTGAGGTCTTGATGGCTCCCATGGTGGTAGATGCAGCTATCATCCCCTAAACCCCTCAGTCTCCTTCGGGGTAAGCTCAACCCAGGCTCGGAGCTGCTCCAGGTGGAAGGCAGTGGAGGGGGAATCAGCTGCAGTCTCCCCACTAACAGCAGCTGGAACTCAGTCCAAGCAGAGCCAGAGCACACACCTCTCCTTCCCTCTCTGCCCAAGAGTCACTGAGCTTAGCAGATGCCCCGAGCTCGGCCGGGGCTCAGCAGGCCCGGCAGGGCTCAGCAGGCCCCTGGCTCCCCCCGGCTGGAGGGAGACAGGGCTGCCTCCTACCTCTCCAGAGGCGAGCAGTTAAAAAAGAGAGCGGAGTTCCCAAAATCCCCAGCTTTTATAAACGTGCTCATTCACAAAAACGAGCTCACTTTCTTACTGGCTGAATTAAGTGTCAATCTAAGGTCCTTGCAGACAACTATTTCCCTTTTTTAACTAAAAGCTATGCTAAACCATAACAATAGGCAGCCAAGATTTCCTTCTCTGTGGGAGTGTAGATGGCCTTGCCTCCTCTGTAACTTTGGCTCCAGAATCCCAATAGTCGGCCTCAAGTCTCCCTTGAGGCACCTTCTGCCAAAGACTCCAGGACAAACCATTGTTCCCAGCAGCAGAGTAGAGCACATTCTTCACCTCTGGTCCTGTTCTGACAGGGCTGAGGGTTACCACATAAGCAATCTCCTGCTTAATCTGGGTGAAGGCTTGTTGCTGCCGTGGAAATCATTCTTCTTGCAGGTAACCTGGTAGAGAAGGCTTACAATCTGGCTGTACTCAGGAATGTGCAATCTCCAAAAACCTATGGCGCCTAAGAAAGCTTCTGTTTCCTTCTTCCTGGTCGGGGAACACATTGCAGTGATCCTATTGATGACCTCAGTGGGCTGTGTTTCCACCCTCTGGGGCAGTCGGTTCCAGGTGTACTGCAAACCCCTCCAGGTGAAAGCAAACTGAGGCTTGCATTCTGCAGCCAGAGGAGAAAAATGCATTGGCAACATCAAGAGTGGCGTACCATTTTGCTGCCTTGGACTCCAGCTTGTACTGGAGTTCCAGTATGTCCGGCACAGCAGTGCTCAGCGGTGGAGTCACTTCATTTAAGCCATGATAGTCCACAGTCAATCTCCATTCCCTGTCAGACTTGCACACAGGCCAGATGGGGCTGTTGAAGGGTGAGTGGCTCTTGCTGACCACCCCTTGGCTCTCCAGCTCCCAGATCATCTTGTGGATAGGGATCACAGCTTATTGATTTGTCTGATCCTGCCAGCAGTGCATTGTCAAGGTGGCAACTGGTACTCGTTGCTSTTCAACTTTCAGGAATCCTAATGCAGATGGGTTTTCTKACAGTCCAGGCAAAGTGTTCAATTGCTTAATGCCCTCTGCCTCCACAGCAGCTATTCCAAAAGCCCACTTGAGTCCCTTTGAGTTTTTTTAATTATCACTTCCAGAGGAAGTTAATGCCCAGAATACACAGGGCCTCTGGGAAGTTTCTGCCACTCCTTCCCACTCAGGCTCACCTCGGCTTCTAACAGTCAATTGCTGTGGTCCCCTGTCACCCTGGCAGTGGAAACAGGTTCTTCTGCTCCCACACATCCTGATGGCATTAGTGTACACCGCACACCAGTATCAACTAAAGCTTTATATATTTGTGGCTGTGATGTGCCAGGCCATCAAATTCACAGTGTCCAAAAGACATGGTTTTCCTGTGCCTCTTCCTGGCAAGAGGCAGACCCCCTCTAGCATTGGTCATTATTCCCTTCTGGGGCATACACAATTGAGGTTCCTTCAAGGGGATCCAACATATCATCCTCACTTCTATAATACCTGGTGACTCAGTCGTGGGATGCTGAGGCTACCTTCATTTTAGTGAAATCCCTCAGTTAGTTTTCCCGCCTTGAGTTGACACATCCAATCATGCCAGGACAGAAGTGGTTTTCCCATCCCACCTTCCCATGTCTTCCCTGTGGTACAGAAAGAACCACAGGTCAGCTCTGGGGGTGCACCCTCTCTCTCTAGCTGGGGGACTTTGGGCTCTGACTCTGAGGCCTGTAACTCACACTGGTGCCACATGGGAACTGTTCCTCCTCATCTCCTCCCTCACCTCCCTTATCTCCTCTTTGAGTTCCTTAACCACAGCAGAGACATGAGTCTGCGTTGGGCCATTGATCATACTCGCAATTCCTGAGCCTGTTGGTGACAGAACCCACTGTCTCTCAGTTGGTATCAGCATTGATTGTGGCAATGAAGGTGGCTTATTGAGAGGGCCCTTTTTAGTTGTCAGATTCCACAACATTTTCCCTGTGCACCTGACTTTGTCGGGTCATTATCATGCTGTCCAYCCCTCCCAAAGAGTACCTCCAATACTGCCACTTCTCTCAGCTGTTGGATCCTTTCCTCAAGGGTCTTCCAGCACATTTTAGGATGGTACTTCAGCATTCTGTCTCAGTAGACCAACTTCTCTCTTAGACTCATTAAAAGCTGCTCCCAGAGGGAAAGGGGCCCTGGCTCCCTTACAAATACCCAATTCACACCTGAGTTCTGAAATTCCTTGCCTCACCACTATCCCAGACCTGAAGTAACCAGGCTGGATAAGCTCCACACCCCCATTGTGCAATATCTTTTTGCAGATTACGGAGATGTTCATACATCACCCAGTCCAGGTAGTTCATTTCGGAAGTGGGCAGCAGGGCAGGGTCAGGCGATGGGGCAGAGTCAGGCTCCATGGCAGAATCCCCAGTCTCTGAGGTAGGTGACTGTGCAGTGATCCAAGTCCACCTCACCTTATATTTGAGACCCAAAAAGACCAGGACTGTCAGCAACACTTGGTTAGTATCTAGAGGAAAATTAAACCCTTTAAAAGCTTGTGAGGTAGTCACAAAGAACTTGTTGAAGGGCTGGGAGAAAACTTCCCCCACTATCATTTCCTCACAGCAAGTACCATTCTTAAAGTAAGCCCAAAGACATACACTTAGTGTGTGATAGCCATGTATCCATCTGCCTGCCTTCCACAGGAAATTAAAAGGCCTTTAATTCCTCACCTCATCAACCCATAAAGCAAACTGGATAACAGCCACAGTAGCCTTAGTTATAGGCCCCATGTTTAGATAAGGGCCTGCAAATGGGAGGAATATAACCCCTCCACATGCCACCTGAACCAGGGTAAGCTAGACCACATGGTGTTATCTAATGAGGTTTCAATATCCAGCATACACAAAAGAAAATATTAGGTTACTCAAGAAGTGCTATTTCTTTCTTCACCCCTCTTTTCTCAATGCCCTCTTGCTCCATGCTTGGGCACTAAAATCTATCTTAGTTTGTGTGGTGGTTTTAGGGTTTTTCTGCTGTGAGATAGGATTAAGAGAAAAGTAAAGCAGGCTCAAACTTAAAAGATATAAAGATAGTTTATTTATACACACTAAAAAAAAAAGAAGGGAAAAAACCCCAAAGAATTAAAATGAAATTTCTAAAACACTTCCCCCTCCCCCACTAGTGTTGTTTGTTTTTTTTTTAATAGATATTTATAAAGGTAAGAAACTCAGAACTTAAAGTCTGCATTTTTTATAAAATAGTCTTTCATTAATCTCTTTAAAGAGAGAAGTTTCTTCTGGTTATGGTAACTCTCCACAAGGAAAGAAACAATTTACTTCTGGCCCTTAGCTCTCACAGAAGATAGCTGCTTAGAAACAAAATTCTGTTTCTGTGGTTGTCCCATAAAGCATAGATTTTTTTTTTATTAGCTGCACTTGGGTCACAGACTCTATGCATTCTGGGGTGTTATTTTAAAAATTAACAGTTCACGTGTAAAGGATACTCTTCATCTTATTCTAGGGCAGAAATATCTCTCACCTCTACTTAAAGCACTGGCACAGGGGACTTTATTACATTAAGCATCTTGCTCAGATGCTTCAGGGCACTATAGGGTCACTGTTTCATTAATATTTATTTAGTCTATTACAAATACTTTTGCTCAAAAATCACTAATTTGAACAATTATTTCTTTAGTTTATACTTTCTATGGTTTAAAGATATATTTTAGCATATTATAGTTTGTTACTATAAATCACAAAAGATTTTTAGCTTAAGATATCTTCTCATCTCTTCATCTCTTAAGACACAACATCTCTTTTACAGACCAGTATTTTCAAGAAGCTTAATTAGAACTGTCTCTACTATGAGATCTTCTTTACTCCCTAGAAAGGATCAGCTTCACTTGTGTAAGGAAAGAGTTAACTGTAGCTCAGGGCCGCAGATGGGCGATGGCAGCAGCTCTCGAAAGACTCCAAGATTACATGGTGGAGGGGGGTGGGGGGAAGAAGAAGGAATGGTAGCTGAGGTCGCGATGGCTCTCATGGTGGTAGATGCAGCTTTCATCCCCTGAACCCCTCGGTCTCATTTGGGGTAGGCTCAACCTGGGCTTCGGAGCTGCTCCAGGTGGAAGGCAGTGGAGGGGGAATCAGCTGCAGTCTCCCCACTAACAGCAGCTGGAACTCAGTCCAAGCAGAGCCAGAGCACACACCTCTCCTTCCCTCTCTGCCCAAGAGTCACGGAGCTCAGCAGATGCCCCGAGCTCGGCCGGGGCTCAGCAGGCCCGGCAGGAGCCCAGCAGGCCCCTGGCTCCCCCCGGCTGGAGGGAGACGGGGCTGCCTCCTACCTCTCCAGAGGCGAGCAGTTAAAAAAGAGAGCGGAGTTCCCAAAATCCCCAGCTTTTATAAACGTGCTCATTCACGAAAACGAACTCACTTTTCTCACTGGCTGAATTAAGTGTCAATCTCAAGTTTTTGCAAGTAACTATTTCTTTTTTAACTAAAAACTACGCTAAACTATAACAGTTTGAAAAATGGGTCTGCCAGGGAAAGCCGGAGCCTCCCTTGGAAACTGAGAATGTAAATCCCCTCCCTCCAAATTATTATAATTTTGAAATTAAGGGACTCTCAGGAAGAGGTATGGGGATAGGAATAGCCGTTCTTTACTAGTATGTATAAGACAAACAAACAAAAAACTATTGCAGCATTAGTAATAAACAGAACCAAGAACCTTGAGGGGCTTTGTTCCACAAAGCCCTGGGCAGTCTGATCTTGGTGGCCCTGCAGGGCTCTGAGATCACAAAGCTGGAATGGTGGAAGATCAGCTGGGCTGGTGGATGAGATCTATCAGAACCTCTGTGGTGGTAGCTTGAATGGCACGGATGTCCAGGCAGAGCAGGGGTGGGTGCAGGGGCCACAGCGTAGCAAAAAAAAAACCCTCAAAGCAGCTCCAGAGAAGCAGCAGCAGACAGGGAAGGGCTGGCCCAGCTCCAACAGGGCAGGAGGAGGAGGCGAGCTCTGAATTCCAGAGAACACGAGCAGATGTGGTAAATTTCCCAGGACCAGACTTGGTGGTGACAGTAAACTCCTCCTGCAGCAAGCAAATAGCCTGGCTGTCCTCTCTCTGAAGTGCCAAGAGCAAAAGTAGCTGCTCCCAGGCCCCGTCCTTTTCCTGTCCGAAAATCTCACCTTATCTCCCTGCTTCGAGGAAAAGTTCCCAGAGGCAAAAGAAGTGTAGCCAGGTGCTCCCTCCTCTCCTCTGGCCACCTCTTTTGTCTTTTGCTTAAGTACTGGTAAGTACCTAGTACTTAGTTTCCTAGCAACTCATGGGAGATATTCTGTAAGTAAAAAGAAACAAAACTAACCCCCAAGAAGCTGGTTGATCTAGATGACAGGACGGTGGCCATGGAAGTCGGAATTCACTAAGGAGTGTGTAACAACTCACCTGCTGAATCAACTAGCCCTGAAAATGGATGGTGCTGGAGCGTCAGGCTGTCGCTGGCAGTGCGGGGCTAGGCCGCGACGAGTAGGAGGGCCACTGCCGTGTGCCTTAAAGCCTGGGGCGCGGGCCCAGGTGGAGCCCCTGCAGGTGCAGATCTTGGTGGTAGTAGCAAATATTCTAACGAGAGCTTTGAAGGCTGAAGTAGAGCAGGGTTCCATGTGAACAGCAGTTGAACATGGGTCAGTCGGTCCTAAGTGATAGGCGAGCACCGTTCTGAAGGGGTGGGTGATGGCCTCCATTGCCCTCAGCTGATTGAAAGGGAGAGGGAGAGGGGTTCAGATCCCCGAATCCAGAGTGGCGGAGACGGGCACTGCAAAGCGCCCAGTGCAGTGATGCAACTGATCCCCAAGCAGCTGGTGGGAGCCCCAGGGAGAGTTCTCTTTTCTCTGTGAAGGGCCAGGCACCCTGGAATGGGTTCACCCCGAGAGAGGGGCCCGCGCCTTGGAAAGTGTCACAGTTCTGGCAGGGTCCAGTGAGCTCTTGCTGGCCCGTGAAAATCTGGGGGAGAAGCTGTAAGACTTGCGCCGGGCTGTACCCATATCCACAGCAGGTCTCCAAGGTGAACAGCCTCTGGCATGCTAGAACAAGGTAGGTAAGGGAAGCTGGCAAGTCAGATTCATAACTTTGGGATGAAGATTGGCTCTAAGGGCTGGTTGGTCAGACTGGGGCATGAAGTGGGGCATGAAGTGGGGCTGGGCCTGCGCCGCAACTGGATGAGGCACCGTGTGTGGGTGAGTGTGCTCCGTGTGGCCTGCTGGGGTGCGTGCAGCGGTGACTCTGGACATGCGTCAGGCCTTTCCTGTGGATCACCCCAGCTGGGGCAGGCACCGCCAGCCGCCCCTCCACCCACCCTCTGCCTTTTCACGGCTGGCGCTCCAATGAGCAGGTATAACTACGACTCTTAATAGAGAACATAGTTACTAACTGGACTTAGCTGTGGAAGTTGCACCTCCACGTGGCACCACCGGATACTCTTTGTGGTAACAGAGTCGACTTCTGCCCCAGTGTGAGTGAGGGTTTAATATCTATCCCTCCCTGTTGCTTGGACTTGCCACCCAGTGATAGTTTCATGAATCTGCTGAAACAAATTGTTGGCACAGTTATTTTCCTGTAGCCCAGAGCCTGTCCACAGGCTAAGTTGGACACAGTTGGCAGTTTGGGAGAGGGCCAGCTGCAGACTTTGACTACTCTCAGTTAGACTGTGACATATTATCCTTTTCCAATTTTAAAATGGTGCAATCGATGGCTTTGCAGTCCATATCAACTGCACTCAGCCACTCAGACTGACCCCTTAGATCTATGCATCAGGTTGACCAATGTTCCATCTTTACCTGCAGTTATGAGAGATAAGGGGTTCAGTCTGGTGAGTTTGGAGTTCATGAACTCCACTTTTCGATGTAAGTTTGGATTCCATCAGGAGAAAATTTGGGAGGGTTTGGCCGAGCTCCCTGAGTCTTATGAGACCTTGCCTTTTAGGCAGGCTCAGAATGACCAACCTGAGTGTGAACAGAGATATTGAGGGTCTTCCTGGGACCAGTAAGGGTGAGGCACTGGTTCGAACATCTGTAGTGTCTCTCCCTGACAAAAATCTGTCATGTCCATACTGTTCCACCTGATTTACATGGATACTGGGGCTGATTGACCATCTAAAGAGGATCCATGGGTTGAAAAAGATCATCTTTATAAGCTCTAAGTGTGGTAAACAAAATCTGAAATACCACATTATTGCCTGCCAAATACTATCTGGTACTGTCCACGATGTATTTAAAGCCAGATGGGAAACATCAGTTGATTTTAAGGGCCTTGAAATCTTCCTGTCACATGGGAGAGCTGATAACACCAAATTTCTGGCCCTAATTACTGAGAAAGAAGTTGAAAAGAACATGAAAGAAATGTGTAAAACCTCCGCTCCTGGGCCGGATGGAATAACTTTGGGTCATCTTATTAAAACAGACCCTAAGTGTTCCCAGTTGATGGAGATCTTCAACCTCTGGCTTACTGCTGGAACTATTCCCGACTCGTTGCGGGACTGCCGGATGGTCTTGATCCTGAAGTCTACCAAAGAGGGTAGGCTGGGTAATATCAACAACTGGAGGCCTATCACCATTGCTTCTACAGTGTTTAGGTTGTTCTCCAGGATTGTTACAGGAAGACTGACCTGGGCATGTCCAATTAACCCCAGACAGAGGGGCTTTATTCGGGCTTCTGGATGTTCCGAGAACCTCAAGCTATTGCAGCTTGTGGTAAAACATACAAAAAGGGAGCATTGTGAACTGGGGGTTGTATTTGTGGACATTGCCAAGGCCTTCAACACCATTTGTCATCAACATAATATTGCTGGTCTGATACAGAGAGGGGTTAATGCCCATATTATACATCTTGTCAGTGATACATATAAAAACATCACTACATATATAGACACCAAGAAAGACGAAACAGACCTGATTAAGATCCTTACTGTTGTCAAGCAGGGCAATCCTATGTGACCAGTGTTATTCAGTCTGGCACTTGATCCTCTCCTATGTAAACTGCAAACGGAAGGTCAAGAGTTCCAATGGGGACGATTAAAAGTTACGGCCATGGCCTTTGTGAATGATTTGGTGCTGTTGAGTGACTCCTGGGAGGGCATGTGTAATAACATCAAGATTTTGGACACCTTTTGTGAACTTACTGGTCTCTGTACACAGGGGGAAAAATGTTACGGCCTTCACATCAAGCCAACAAGGGACTCGTATACCATCAATGACTGTCCCGCATGGGTGATAAATGCCTCCCCCCGAATATGATTTGACCCAGGGAACTCAGAGAAATATCTTGGCACATGGATTGATCCCTAGACTGGCTTTGCCAATCCAGGTTTATCAGTGAAGCTTGGTGAATGGCTACAGCGGATTGGGGGACGCACCACTCAAACCTCTCCAAAAGGTCAATATACCCAGGACATATGCCATCCAGAGACTGGTATATCTGGCTGACCACACTGAGATTAAAATCGGGCTCCTCAAATCCCTTGTCTTATTGGTTAGAAATACAGTCAAGCAGTGGCTTCATCTCCCACTGAGTACATGTGATGCCATCTTGTATTCAAGATGTAAAGATGGTGGGTTAGGACTCATCAAGCTGTTGGCACTAATTCCAAGTATTCAAGTGCAAAGACTCCATAGATTAGCACAGTCTTCYAATGAGGCTCTGGTAACTTTCTTAAGAGGTGAACATCTGGAATTGTTATTTGAGAAATTATGGACTCGAGCTGGTGGAGAGAAAGAGTCCATCCTGGCAATTTGGGAGCTTATCCCAGTGATTGAGAGTCTGGTTGGTGGGGACAGAAGTATGTCAGAATGGGAGGTCCCATTCCTAAAATCCGCTACCCTAGAATTTAACAAATGGAAACACCTGGTAGCCCAGGGCCATGGTATTGGGAACTTTGAGAATGACTATATCAGTAATCGTTGGCTAATACGGTGCAGAGGCATACTTCATCGGAAACTGAAAACAGCGCTGCAATTAAGAGCCAGTGTCTACTCCACAAGAGAATTCCTGATGAGCCGTAGGCACGATAACATTGTTCGATCTTGCAGGCATTGTGGCACTGAATATGAGTCAGCAGCCCATATAATTGGGAATTGTCCAGTCACTCTAGATGCCAGGATTAAAAGATAGAATTCTATCTGTGAAACTCTTAGTGATGAAGCTAGGAGGGAGGATTGGACTGTTTTCCAAGAGCCACACATAAGGGATGATGCTAATGAATTATAGAAGCCAGATTTGATCTTTGTAAAAGGGACTAAGGCACTTGTGGTCGATGTGACAGTGAGATTATGAGCACAGCAACTCTTCCTTCAAGGAAGCTGCTACTGAAAAGGCCAAAAAGTATCAGGGCCTTTTAGCACAGATAAAAGACCTTACTAATGCAGTAGATGTAGAATTTGTGGGCTTCCCCTTGGGAGCACGGGGGAAGTGGTATGAGAGGAACTCTGAGCTGCTTTCAGCCCTCAGTCTCTCTAAAACGAGGCTAGAGAAGATCGCCCGGGCCCTGGCTTCCAGAGTGCTCCTCTCTTCCATTGATATTGTACATATATTTATAAGTAAAGCTCTCTCCATTGTACCTTTAGAATAAAGCAGGCCCCTTCCCAGCTGGGGGTGCTGGGCAGTAGGAATTGGTTTTTGGGAGGGAGGGGTTCCTCCTTCATATTGTGTCATTTGCCCGTTTTCCAAGTATGGGCACTAAATTTGGATCTGGTCTAAGGTCGATGGGCCACCAATACTTAACCTGGAAAAGAAACATATAATTTTATGTATTTATTATGTAGCCAAATGCCTCGTCATCTAAATAGTGATTTGCATGAAGGGATGAACGAGATTCCCACTGTCCCTGCCTACTATCCAGTGAAACCATAGCCAAGGGAAAGGGCTTGGCAGAGTCAGCAGGGAAAGAAAATCCTGTTGAGCTTGATTCTAGTCTGGTGCTGTTAAGAGACATGAGAAGTGTAGAATAAGTGGGAAGCCAGGTGCACGTTCGGCTGTGCGGGGTGACCTGCTCGTTGGCGTCCCGGCCATCGGTGAAATACCACTACTCTGATCGTTTTTTCACTTACCCGCTGAGGAGGGGGGGGCGAGCCCCAATGGGGGCTCTCGCTTCTGGCGCCAAGCAGCTGGCGTGCACCAGCCGTGACCCGCTCTGGGGACAGTGGCAGGTGGGGAGTTTGACTGGGGCCGTACACGTGTCAAAGCGTAATGCAGGAGTCCTAAAATGAACTCAGGGAGGACAGAAACCTCCCACGGAGCAGAAGAGCAAAAGCTCACTTGATCTTGATTTTTAGTACAAATACAGACCATGAAAGTGGGGCCTCACGATCCTTCTGGCTTTTTGGGTTTTAAGCAGGAGGTGTCAGTAAAATTACCACATGGATAACTGGCTTGTGGTGGCCAAGCATTCATAGCGACATAGCTTTTTGATCTTTCAACGTCAACTCTTCCTATCATTGTGACACAGAATTCACCAAGCATTGGTTTGTTCACCCACTAACAGGGAACATGAGCTGGGTTTAGACCGTTGTGAGACAGGTTAGTTTTACCCTACTGATGATGTGTGGTTGCAACAGTAATCCTGCTCAGTACAAGAGGAACCGCAGGTTCAGACCCCTGGTGCATGCGCTTGGCTGAGGAGCCACTGGTGCGAGGCTACCATCTGCGGGCTTATGACTGAACGCCTCTAAGTCAGAATCCCGCCTAGACGTAGCGATACCGCAGCGCCGCCGGCACCTCGGTGGGCTCGTGATAGCCGGCCGCCCACCCTCAGGCGGGCCCAGTACAGAGCGCCGCTCATGGCTGGGACTGCAGGTGCGGACAGATGAGGTGCTGCCTCTCCCCCATCATGTTCCACATGTTCATTGGGCACGTGGTGCTAAATCATTCGTAGACAACCTGATTCTGGGTCAGGGTTTTGTATGTAGCAGAACACCTCTGTTGCTGCAATCTACTGAGAATCAGCCCTCAATACAAGCTTTCGTCACTTGACCAACCGGCTGGCTCTGGCATGCAGGTGCAGTGCTTCCTCCTTCCTCCTCCTTCCACCTTCCTCCTCTGAGGCCTCTCTTGGCAAGCTGGAGCAAACAGGGGCCCAGGTCAAAGGGCCCCTGTTCTCTCTGAGTTGTCTTATTCAGCATGAGCCACTTAGCAGCAGGAGCTAAAGGAGCTGAAGCCTTAGGCCACAGGAGGTGAGCAAGAGGAAACTTTCTGAGCAAATGAATGCTGCTACCATGGATCTAGCTGAATTTAGCAGAACAAATCAAGGAATCGTGATTTTCTGTTAGAAAAGACCTCTGAGCTCATCCAGTCCAGCCAGTCACCCAGTAGTGTCAAGCCCACCACTCAATCCTGAAGTACCAAGGCCTGGACAATAGCCCTGACTGAGGCCTGAATAACAGGCCCTGAGCTGAACGTGGCCTCTGGATGAACTCTTCAACTGAAGGTTATCTTTGTATCTGCTCATTACCAAAATATGCATGGTCATTAGCATCGTGATAGATGTATCCACTCATTACTGAAACCTGGATTGATCTTTCTGTGTTTAGAAGCCAGACAAGGCTATGAAATCTAACACTGGGCCTTGTTTGGGGCTGGATGGTCCAGGTCAACTGCCTTGGTTCCTCCTTGGGTCCTGGCCAGGCTTTGGAAGGAACCCGAGAGGAAGATGAAACCAGATGTTCACAGACTACAGGTGCTGTCTGTTTATTCAGCACTATCAAAGCTAGGCCCTCTCACAGCCAGTCTGTGGCTGGAGGCACCTGCAGGAATTCCCAGTGTCTGGGAGTGGCTCTGCAGTCCTTGGCTGTAACACCTTCCCCCAGCTGATGTGTGCATGCGGATGATGGGAAAGTCTGAAGATAACTGGTGCTGGATCTGTCTTAATCACTGTAGGCAATCTTTGGTAGTGATGATTGGGTGCATTGCTGAGCTTCTCCTTTTGTGCTCCTGTGCTGCTTTGAACTGTAGGAAATTACACTGATTCCTTCAGGTGGTGTCTGTGTCTTTGGTGCTGACCCTGCCCACTGGTAAAAAAACACTGGCATAGTCTGGCCAGATCACAGCAAAATGTCACTTTTAAAATGTAAATGTAAGGAATCAGTCCTGTCCAAAATTCCAGGATGGGAAGACTTTCTCTAGACCTCCTCTGGAGTGGGCTGAGGTCTGAGCACTGTGCAAGCAATGGGG
>CADDXX010000332.1:866810-930554 GCA_902810485.1 Alauda arvensis
AGCCAGATCTCTGAGCAAAGCAGAACTCCTCACAAGTGAGTGAGGAGGAACAGGATGGGGTTGGGGAATGTGGAGCAACCTTGTCCACACTGGGTCAGAGCTCAAGGCACAGCTTCTCTGAGCAGGCCCCACCTGCTTAGGAAAGACCCTGGATCAATATCAATGACAGAATGCTGCAATCAGTTCTTCTCTTAAAGAGGAAAACACACCCTTTCAAAGAGGAATGTGTATTTCTTAGAAGCTCTTTGAAACATTTCTCCATAATTATTGAAAAAACACTTCCTAATGAACTGCATTAGAGCTGAAGGAAATCAAGGCAGAGCCATGGTTGCTTAGGACTTGTTTGATCCAAATGAGCCTCGTGGTGCATTTGGTCCTGAGTCCTTGAACCTTAGGGCCTGAGGGGGAGATTGCACAAACCTTTCCACGAGTCCAAGCCTGAGGAAAAACCTAAAGTGTCTCAAAGCATGAATGGGGCCCACTGAGGTCCATCCCCAACCAGGCCCCTCATGGACTCCTTGGAGGAGAGAACTGGAGGCCAGGATTGCACAAACCTGTTAGAGACTCAGTTTGGAAAGGAGAATGGAAAGTACCTTATTTAAAACCAGAAGTACCTTGAAGCATTAATGAGCCCCACTGAGTGTTGTTACTGACAGGGCATCTCAAGGGACTGATTACAGAAGATAATTGGAGGCCATGACTGCACAAACCTCTCAGAGACTCCAAGGCAGAAGCAAAACCCAAAGTCCTTTGAAACACCTTCACTCCCTTGGAAGCCCCACCAAGGCCATTCCTGACCAAGGCTCCCCAGGACCTTGTTCCAGCAGATCCCTGAAGCCAGGAGTGCAGGGAGGCCTGAGCCCCAGACCTGGGGAAGGCAGATCCTGTCCCTCAGCTGAGCCTTGCTCAGGGCTCTGCCAGGGCCACTGGGATGTGTGTGGGTGCTGAGGCAGGACAAGGGAGTGACAGTGCCCAGCCTTGCTGGAGCTGTGCCAGGAGGCCCCAGTGCCTCAGGACAAGGTGTCTCCTGAGAGCCCTTGGTGGCACAGACGCTGCCGTGCCCCAGGATAGCAGGACCTGGCTTCTCCTGGGTACTGCCAGCCTTGCCAGGGCCCTTGACTGACGGAGATATCTCTTCTGAGATTAACCCCGGCAGTGTAAATTTTTCTTCTTACCGGCCCATGCTTGAAAGAAGGAATCGGAGAGCGTCTGGGTTGCGAACTGCAGATGTTTATTTTACAAATCTTATCTCTAAGTTCTTTTTGTCCAGCATGAAGTTCACAGGCAGCTGGAAAAATGGTTTSTCCCCCGCCCACGACAGTGTCTGGGCTTTTATATTCAAAATTACRTTAACATTGTTTTTCTCTAAACACCAATAACTAAAACCCATGTCATGCAGTGAAATTTTACCTTTACCAATCCTAAAAACCCATCACCCTTTGCAAAGAAGGAAGAGGAAGAGGAAGCAGAAACATGTGCTCTTATCACACTGATCTGCCTCCATCTTTGCCCCATTTATGTCTATGTAGCAAAATCTAAAAACCCTTCTACACACCCAGTGACATAACAAAATCACACCAATCAAACCCTTGTGACCTCCAAGTTCTCTGACAACCCTGACAGTGCTTTTTCCATGGGCTGGGACCAAAAACCATCACTGTTTCAGGCACAGGCCAGGAAGGATTCAACCCCYCTGTCCAGGCTCCTGTCCATCAGGAGAACCAGAGAGATGCTCTGGTTTCCCACACTTGACCATGTCCAGCACAGCTGCTGCTGTGTCCCTGCAGGCTGCACACTCCCATCTCCTGCCCCCCTGGCTCTGCCCTGACATTGCCATCCCTGGTCTGACCTCTGCCCAGGGCATGTCTGCAACCTCACGCAATCAATGGGCTGGGGGTGGGAAAGTGTTTCTGAGGGCAYAGGGAGGGGATGGCAGGGCTGCACTGGCCCAAGGGATCTCCCATTCCTTGTGACATCATGGTCAGCAATAAAGTGAGGGAAAAGAAGGGAGATAGGGGTGCTGGGGAGGGCTGTGGATGTCTTTTATTAAGACATTTCTCATACTAAGCACAAATACATGTATGCGATCCCTTCCTGCCAGCAACTTGCTGGACATTATCTGCTGATGGGAAGTAGAGAATTGATCTCATTTATTATTTCTTTGCTTCCACATGTGGCCTTTGCCTTTTGAGGCCCTTGCTGAGGAGGCTGATGAAGCCCAGAAGATCAGGAGGTGGTTTGTGTGTCCCAAACACCAAGAGCTGGATGGCTGTGGGACCAAACCAAGGATTGTTGGTAAGAACAGCCTAGGATTCTTGGCAATAACACACTGTGAGGAAGAACAGACCGTGGCTGGAGAAGGGGCCATGCAGATAAAGGCAGCCCTTTTCCAGGACAACCATCCTTGTTCTGCCTCCTGGGCATAAGCATGACACAGCACAAGGGCAGGAATGAGATTGAGAAGCGGGTATGGACTGTGGGGGGATAAACACCACCAAAGACCCCCAAAGCCTCCAACCCATTTCCAGAAAGGTTCAGCAAAACAAACTGCACATGAAAACTCATTTGCACAGAAAGTGAGACCCTTATCTTCAGGGCAGGGAAAACTGATCAGTGAAAAGTTCCTACAACAAAGCCCAGGCACATGCATGCCCCAGCACCCTGAATATCCCCTTGGCTGGATCAGTGTTGGAAGCAGGACTGGGGATCTCTTTTTCTCTCTTCTGTTTCTTTCTCTCTGCCCCTCTTTGATTCACATCTCAGCCTCTGTCTCTCTGTCTCTTTAACCTTGCCTCTTGTGCCTTTATACAAAACCCACTGACGTGGCCTTATATAGCTCAGGGACTGACATACCAATTTGTATGCCAAATCTGTCATGAACTAATCCAGCTTTGTAGGCCTTTGTGGATTCTCTGAGTTTTTCATCTCTTTCAGCCACGAGCATCTACAAAACATGGGTATTTCCTTCCCATTGAAGTTTGGTCATCCCAGAGAGAGAAGGAGAGAGAGGCTTGCTGGACCCCTGATGGCCACACACATTTAATCCACCAGGGTGGTTTTGCTCAGGTCTTCTCTAGCAGGAAGCATTAACCAGATGAGGCTGGTCAAGGGCTCCCAGTAATTTGGCATTACCCACAAAGGACTTGGAAGTGCATTTTGTCCCATGATACAGAGGCAATATATGAATGCTCCACAATAGTCAAGCGATGTCACCAGGGAGTGGCTGCCAAGAGGACTCTGTATCACAGGTGACATTTGACCCTCACTGTTCAGCCAAATTCTCACCCTCCCTTGGTTCCACCCCTTCAGCCCAGCTCTCTCCAATCTGGCTCTGAGGAGACCACAGCAGAGCGTGTCACAGGCCCTGCTAAAGTCTGGGCACACAGCATCCCCTTCTTTTCCCTCCCACAAAGGTTCTGCACTCAGTGCCTGGAATGGCTGCAGGAGGATTTGCCCTTCCCTGCTCAGCCTGAGCAATCTGGGACTCTCCCAATCCTCCTCTGTGCCCTGTTTACAGACTGGTTCCAGTTCTGCCTTTCCCAAGTGCCCAGCACCCTCTGGGATGGCTCTGGCCTTTGCAAGGGCTTTGAGAGAGTTCTCACAGTGACACTGCCCAGCCTTCTCCACATCCCTGACACCAAAGGCCTTTCCCACATCCCTCAGTTCCAGGGCAGTGCCCAGGACACAGCACAGCCCTGTCCAGGTCTTCAGGGTGATTCAGAAGGGAGGCAGCTGTGATTTCTCCCCACAGAGCCAGCACTCCAATGTCTCTCTGTGCCATCCATGGCTGTCCTGAGCATTTACCCTGGAGCCTCCCTGCCCTGGATGTTTTTCTCCATGTAATCCTCAGCACAGCCCAGCAAAGAATTCAGGTGGTTTCCCAGAGGCCATTCCTCTGCAGTGAAGTGGCCTCCTCAAGTGGCACCTGGCTTCCATAAGGCGCCTCTGTGTTTGCAGCTGACACTTGGTTCCCCAGGATGTCACTGGGTCACAGTGGTCTCCTGGGTGCCCTGAGGCCTGGCTGTGTTGATGCCTTAAAGAACCTAGAAATAAAGTGACACCCTTTGGAGATAATATTATATAGGAGGTAATAGAAAGGCTGATCTTTATTRCAGGCCTCCAAGGGGCAGATATGGAAAATGTCCTCAAAACACCCACCCCCCAACGCGGTGAATATAGTTTTAGAAGTTAGCAGATTAGCGTATTTGACCAAAATGACCAATCGGGTGGTGAGGCATGACAAAGTTCCTTGCCAAAAGTCACTCTACCCCTGACTGGACACTTCAGGAACAGCAAGGAAGCAAAGCAACAACAAAACCAAACCAAATCCAGGCAATCAAACCAGAAACAAACCAAGAACTGTCCCTGCATGTGTATGAGAAGAGGACAGTGAGGGCAAGGATGAAAGGAACCTGGCCTAAAAGCTTAACAGAGCTCAACTTTAAGAGGACTTAACTTCTACTTTAACCTTAACTTACACCTTAACCTTCACAATTTTGCAGAGGAACAGCACTTATCAGTATTTATCCTAACTTATAACCTAGGACTTATGTATTTACAGAGAAGTAGTATTTAACTTAGCTTATAATTTATCTTAAATCTGGAATTATGATAAGGCACTTCACAAAGCACAGACTCAGAAAACTCAAAACCCTATGTCCTAGGGTGACTTTATGATGCTTGTATCCCCAGATCATCTGTTCTGTCCGTGTTAGATATTGTGTTCTGTAGCTTTAAGACTAGGGTTCTAAGAGTGAAGGGGGAGAAAAGAGAAGCGTGGAGTTTGTTTTCAAAAAAGCAGCTCACTCCTCCGCATTCCAGCCCCTGGACTTCTCGTCTAAAGCATGGACAGGCGGCGTCAGAGATCTCCTTTGCTTTTAGTTAGTTTTAGCTAGCTAGGGTAGAAAAGTTCCCTAGACTGGTTTTTTTTTTTCTTTTTCTTAGGACTGTTTAAACCTGCTCTTAGACTGAAAGACCCACGAGAGCGAGAGCACTGGGAATCCACACTGGTGGGCCACCAGGCCCAGGCCAGCATTTTCCAGCACCGGAGGGATTGATAACAAGCTGAGCGAGCTGAGCTCCCACGGCAAGGACTTTCTCAATTTTGCCAAGTTTAATTGTTTCATATTATTCATTTTGATGAATAAGTACTTTGTTTGTCAAATAAATAGTTTTTTCCACTCATCTCTAAAGAGATCTTTTCCTGAACCAGTAGGGGGGAGGGGCTGTTTCAGTCTGCTTCCCAGAGAGACTTCCATTTGAGAGGTTTCCTCCCAAATTTGCCCTACAACTTGAAGTTATTCAGATTTTGAGAAGAGGAAGTCAGAAGAGAGAGAGATCCACAGCTACGGCCTTGGATCCAGCACATTCTCAGTTGCTGTGAGCTCTGGGGCTGTGGGACGTATTAGTGTCACACCCATGTCACAGCCTTTACCCGCTCTCACAGGTGGGGTTTTTGGGATGCTGTCTTGATTTAGAAAGACAGGTGTCTGCTAGGGAAAAGCCAAAGCATCCCCTTGCAATGGAGAATGCAAAACCCCTCCCTCCGAATTATTACAAATTTGAAATTAAGGTGCTTTCAGGCAAAAAGATGTGGGAATAGGAATAACAGTTCTTTACTAGGACTATTAAAAAAAGTAGTAGTACAAAGCACAAACAAAAACAAAACAAAAAATCCAAACTGACAGAGTCAGAATACAACCTGGCACCCTGTTGTTCAGGGTGCTGGCACCAGTCCAGTTAAGTCCTCCTGGAGTGGTTTTGATGGGGCAGAGATGATCTTGTAGAAGAGTGTAGTTTCCTTCCAAGGGTCCAGTGGTGATGTGATGGGTCCCGTCTCTCTGGAATCTAGTGGAAAAACCAGCTGTCCTGGTGTTGTGAGTCCCAGGTTTTTATCCAGGTGGGAATGCTTGGTTCCTCCCACTAGGTGGAGCATCTCACAATGGGATGATGCAATTCTTTCAGTCATGCAGTGAGCCTTAATTGGCCCTAATTAACAGCAGATATCTCCCTGGAAGGAGGATGGGTCATGGAAGAGATAATGGTCACTTGTCCCACCTGGTTTTAATAGCTGGGCCATTAACAACTCCCTCTCCTTCCTGGAATTAGAAGAAATTAAGAAAAATACCTCCCCAGCTAATTCCAACAGATGGTAGATAGACTACAAAGTTTATTTTTGGTTACATCTTGCAACCCAGGACAGGTGCCAGGGGCTTGGCAGCCACTTTGGGGCTGGAGCAGAGGCTGCAGTGGCTGCGGGTGGGGCAGTGACCATCCCACCTATGCAGAACTTGCCCTGGCCCCCCAAACTCACACTGCAGATGTCTCGGGTCATTCATCATTTCTCTGCTCTCCAGCACCCAGGCAAGGGATGCTGGCTGCAGCTCTGAGCTCATGCCCAAGGCAACCACCCTTGGCAGTGGGACTCCATGGAGCTACTCTCAGGAAACCCCTCAAGAATTGGGGAGAGCTCCAAAACCACCTCAGAAATGTGGGGTGCCCCCATATCCCTTCAGGAATGTGGAATACCCAAAAACTCACTCAGGAACGTGTTCCGTCTCTCTTCATCATTCTCAGCCTTTGGCTGACTCATTCTAGACTTCACCACACCCTCCCAACCCCCATCCCGAACCCACTCATCCCATCCCACCCATTGCCCATTTCACCTCTCCTAATTTGCAGCACACTACACCCAGACATCTTCCAACCCCATTCCAACCTGAGGGGCTGTGGAATCAAATAATTCTGTGGTGGGAGTGAGTAGTTTTCAGTGGCACTGAGTGATTTTGAGCTGACAGATCAATCCCTCTAGTCTCTTTGAGTGCCAAGAAATGGAGACAGCTACAGTAATACTCCCCAAACCCTCCATATTCTCCCAATCATTTCCCCAAAACCTAGTTTTTCCCAAAACACTACATAAAAAGTGAAGCTTTAGATGCCTTTGATGAGTTTGCTGGTTTTTACTCCACCTCTGTATGTTTTAAAGGGATGAAGATGAATCATAAGATATATATAACAAAATAAAAGGACCATTAGTCACTTTCTATTATGGATCCTGGGGAACGTGGGTCACCACATTGTTCTGGTTTAGGACAAATTTGGGAGGACATCTGCAAATGGGGTCCCTTGGGAAAGCAAACCCAAATGGCCCCTCCCCTTATTGTTCCAGGAAAAAATTCTCCTTAGAGGAAAAGTGGAAAAAACTACTTATTTAACCAAGTGTCCACAAACATCAAAATGAATACTATTACAATAAAACCTCACAAAACGGAGAAAGTCCTTGCCATGGGATTCAGCTTGCTCAGTCTCTTATCAGTCCCTCCGGTGCTGGAAAATGCTAAGGTCCAGGCCCCAGTGGGCTGCAGATGTGAGCTCCTGGTGCTCTTGTGGGTTTTCAGGCCAGAGCAGGTTTAAACAGTACCAGGAAAAAGGGAAAAAAACCAAGTCCTGGGAACTTCTCTGCCCTAGTTAGCTAAACTAATTAAAAGCAAAGCAGATCTCTGTCCTGATGTCTGTCTGTGCTTAAGACAAACACTTCAGGAGCAGAATGTGGAAGAGGGAGAGCTGTTTCTGAAAACAAACTGCACGCTTCTCTTTCTGCCCCCTGGCTCTCAGAACCAGTCTTAAAGGTACAGGACATAACATCCAACATAAACAGGACAGACGATTGGGGATCCTAACATCATAAAGTCACCCTAGGACACAGGTTTCTTCCCAACAAGGGACCCTCTCATGGGGATGGAGTTGGAGCAGTGCATGAAGCTCCTCCTGCAGTTGGGGCACTGATAGGGCTTCCCTTAATGGTGCTTCTGTTGGTGTTGGGTCAAGGTAGAACTGTAGGAGAAGCTCTTCCCACACTGAGGGCACTCATAGGGCCTCTCCCCGGTGTGGATACGCTGGTGGACTCTCAGGCTGGAACTCCCGCTGAAGCTCTTCCCACATTCCCAGCACTCATAAGGCCTCTCCCCAGTGTGGGTCCTCAGGTGTTTGATCAGGTCTGAGGTGTCTCTGCAGCCCTTCCCACATTCCCCACACTTGTAGGGCCGTTCCCCAGTGTGGATCATCTGGTGGCGGAGCAGGACGGAGTTATGGATAAAGCTCTTCCCACACTCCAAGCACTCATAGGGCCGTTCCCCAGTGTGGATCCTCTGGTGGCGGATCAGGACGGAGTTATGGATAAAGCTCTTCCCACATTCCAAGCAATTATAGGGTCTCTCCTTACCATGAAGCTGCTTATGGACCACCAGCTCTGAGCTCTGGCTTGATCTCTGGCCGTCTTCCTGGCACAGGGTGGGTTTTTCCTCCTYGGAACACCCTGAGCTGGGTTTGCAGGCTCTCCTCCTGAGGGATCTTCTGAGCTTTTTCTCATTGTCGGATTCGTGTGCTGTGGAGCCACACAAAACAGCCTCTTCCACGAGGTTCTGCCGAGAGGATTTGTCCTCCCTGATCTCCATGCTCAGCTCCTTGTCTGGGGGAGGAAGGACAAGGAAAGGATGGCATTTGCCTCCATGCCAGAGGGAAGGGCAAGGAGATCCTCCCAGTGCATACCTGGCAGGACAGCATCGGCAGCGGGGTTGTCCTGCAGCCGGGAGCCAGGCTGGGCTGGGACATAGAGTAGGAGAGAGGGGCAAAGGGGCACTGACTTCCTCCTCACCTGCCTGCCTGTCCCGGGGCATCTTCCTCGTCCTCGTAGCCTCCTTCTCTACCTGGCCAAGGACTGGGAATGAGAAATCCTGGTTTGGGGAAAAACAAGGGATGAGTACATTGACTTTGAAGATACCCCTGCCCAAGTCCATCTCTACAAGTCACTGGCCATCTRGGGTCCATTAAAACCTCCCAAACACCAAGATTCAGCCCTGAAAATGCCTCCCAGGAGTTCTCCAACTCTGGTCTCTCCCCTTCAGGGGTTCCTTCCTTTCCCAGCTGCTGGGGGTCACACTTGTATTGGGGGTCCCCTGTCTACTCAGTCCCTGCCCTCCCCTGGCTGCTGGGAATCCCAGAAATACAAAAGGCTCCCCCCTCTTCAGTCTCCCCATTTAGAGATGATGGGAGTTTTGGGCTCCCAGGGTGCCCTCTCTCCTTATTGTCTGCTTTGGGGTGCAGAGGCTCCAAGGAGTCCCCCCTGCCTCTCTCCAGGCTGTTGAGGGTCCCGCCAATGTCAGTGCTCCCTCCTCTCTGGGATCCCCACTTTGGGCTCCTGGGGGACACAGGGCTCTGCTCCTCCAGGTTGCCTCTGCCAGCAGCCACCACTGGGACCCCCCAATGTCCCCCCAGGGGCATTTTCCACTGAGCTTTGAAATTCTTCGTTCTCCAGACATCCCCTCCCAAAAAACCCACTCCAGGGACCCCCCAGGATATCTGGGCCCAGCTCCCCCTCCCTAGTCATCTGTGGGAATGTGGGGGGATGATGATCCCATGGGTGGGGGACTGTGAATTCAGGGAGTGGTCAACCTCCTCCTTTCTTCTCCTTTTCTTGATCCTCCTTTTTCCCTCCTCTTCCTCCTGCTCCTCCTCTTCCATCCCTCTTCCTCCTCCTCTTCCCTAATCCCCCTCCTTCCCCTACTTCCATCTCTTCTCGCTCTCCTTCAGCTCTCCTCTTCCATCCCTGCTTCTCCTCCCCCAGAAGCAGCCACACCCTCAGTGCCCCATTCCCCAAGCCCTGGCAGCCCACGGGAGGAGCGGGGATGGAGCTGGGACAGCTCGGGATGGGCAGCGCAGGGCTCTCGAGGGGAACCTGGCCTGGGGAAAAGGAGAGGGAAACTGGGAAAACTGGGGGCTGCAGATCCAAACTGGGGCTTGCTGGGGACCCTGGGTGGGGACTTCCAGCCCTTGGGGCTCCTCTTGAGAGCTGGGAGGGGGAAATGCAGAGAGAAGTGTGGGATGCCAGGAGTAGTATTACTGGTGACTGGGCTGTACCGGGGTAACTGGAATCTTACTGAGGAAAATGGGAATGACTGAGAATGACTACAAGCATGCTGAGGGAAACTGGGATATACTGGGAGTGTCTGTTAATCAGACTGGGGTGACTGGAACCATACTGGGAACAGCCAGGACCATGCTGGGGAGAACTGGGATTACACTGGGGGCAACTGGGAGCAACTGGGAGTGACTGGTTCTACCCTGGAGGCAACTGGGCATGACTGGGACCATGCTGGGAGGAACTGGAATCATAGATGGAGTGTCTGGGGCAACTGGGATCATACTGGGAGGAACAGGGAGAAACTGGACCATGCTGGGAACTACTGGGATCATACTGGGATCCTACTGGGATTACAGTGGGAGCAGCTGGGCCATGCTGGGGTAGACTGGAATCATACTGGCAGCAACTGGGACTGCACTGAGGGTGACTGAGAGTAGCTGTGAGCAATTGGGATCAGGCTGAAAGCAACTGAGGACAACTAGGAGTGACTGGGAACATGCTGGTAACAACTGGGATACACTAGGACAGACTGAAACCACAGTTGGGGTAAATGGGAGCAACTGGAACCATGCTGGATAATAATGGGAGTAGTTGTGCCTATGCTGGGGTCATACTGGCATCCTACTGGAACTGGCTGGGATCATACTGGGAGTATCTGAGAGTGACTGGCATCATACTGGAACTGGACTGGGAGTGACTGGAAAGGTGCTGGCTGTGTCTGGAACCAGACTGGAATTGGAACCACACTGGGAGTGAAAGAAAGTCACTCTGGGCATGACTGGGAGTATCTGGGAGTGACTGGGGCCATACTGGGAGTGACTGGAAGCATACTGGGGTCCCACTGGAATCATCCTGGGAGCCACTGGGATTACAGTGGGTGTGAATGGAACCTGACTGGGGGTTACTGGGAGCTACTGGGCCCATATTGGGAGGAAAATATGGACTCATTGGGAGCAACGGGGATCAACTGGAAGGTAGTAGAACAGTGCTGAGGGGACTGAGACCACAACTGGGATCATACTGGGAGCAACCAGGGCAATTATTTGGGGAATTGACAGAAACTGGGATCACGCTGGAGGCAACTGGGAATAAGTGGGTGACCTAGATTGCAATATAAGATGTGCCTAAAGTATGTATTCTAGCACCCTCTTCATGAGTGTTGAAAGCAGGTGGGGCAGTGTTTTCCCTGCCTCGTCCCTCCGGACTATCTTCTGTTAATGGCCCATCAATGCCCTGCCCAATGACTCACAGGTAACTCCCTTTGGGGGCTCTCTCTCTGCTTAGTGGGCAATCAAGGACCCATTGCATGACTCATAGAATGACATCAGCCCATTGTGAGATGCTCCACCCAGGGGGGAGCAGCCAAGCATTCCCACTTGGATACAATCAGGGGTTTGAGACAGCACAAACCTTACCGACTGGATTCCCAGAGAACAGGAGCTGCCAGATCTTTCTACAGGATCACTGCTTCAACAAGACCACTTCATCTGGACTTCTACACTGCTAGGGTGTCAAGTTGTAGTCTGACTCTGTCAAGGGCCTTGTCTTTTGTTCCTTTTACTATTACATTTATTTTATCGTTCTCATATTGAATTGTATTTCTGACTTAAGAGTCTCTCACTGGCTTTCCTTTCAAACCAGTACATATTTTTGGCGACCAGCTTGGGGCAGGAGGTACTGAGAAAAGTCAGAWTTACAGTTTTGAATTTTGTAGAAGACACCTGTTTGCTATAATGCTCAGCATGCTTACATGTGTCTTACACCTAGCTCTCTATATTTTTCCGCATATGGGGCACTATCTGCCGGTCAATGATCCGGTGTAGACCAGGGTATGGTACTAAAACTGCTTTATTGATTTATTATGTCCATTGCATGATAACCTCCGAGGCAAAGAATGTTGTTCGGAATATATATTCAATTTGTTTGCTTGTCTTAGTTTGGGATGCTACGTCTGGGGCCTCAAAAATCTCACCTAACCCCTGTGGGGAGGAGTAAAGAATGATTTCTTCCAGCCTTTCAGGTCAGACACAGCAGTTTTCAAAAATATTGAGTTCTCTCTGGATGCCAAGGACAGCATGATGTTGTTGTTAGCTATGCTTTGTCTTCTCTGTATAGTCTACAACATGCATGTGGTGCAGCATCTTCTTAAAGAGGAAAAAGGAAGTAAAGCAACAGCATCCATGTCCACACAGGCTGTCACAGAGTAAAAAGGAACTAAATGCAAAGCAACAGTGTCCGTGTCCACACAGACTGTCAGAGAGGAGAAAGGCACCAAAGAGAAAACAAGTGCCCATGTCTACACAGACTGTCACAGAAGAAAAAGGAACCAAAAGTGCTGTCAGCATCTCCACACAAACCATCACTGGACCAGAACAGCCTGAACAGGCAGACGTTGCCCCCGTTCAGAAGAAGAAATCAAAGAGCAATTCAGTCTGCATAATGATTAACGAGGATGAGGCAGGACCTTTGCACCCAGCAGAAGAAACAGAGACAAAGGTCATCATTCACTCTGTCCCTGGATGAGCTGTGTGACCTGTGCAGGGAATTCACCCACCAGACAAATTAGTCCATCCTGACCTGGCTGCTCCACATCTGGGATGCTGCAGCCAATGACGCCATTCTGGATGGAAGTGAGGCCAGGCAACTGGGATCGCCGTCCCGGGATGTGGTCATTGACCAGGGGAACAGGGAAACCTGTTCTGGCAGCGACTGCTAACAAGTGTGAGGGACAGATACCTTTGTAAAGAAGACCTCCAGGTGCATCAAGGAAAATGGAGCACAATGGAACAAGGTATCCGATGCCTGAGGGAATTGGCTGTGCTGGAGATAATTTTCTCAGAAGACGAGAGATTTCCTAAAAGCCCAGATGGTGTCCAGTGCACATCACAGATGTGGTTGAGATTTGCACGGCTTGGACCAGAGATGTACTCCTGTTACCTGGCAACGCTGCAATGGAGGGAAGGCAAGGACAGGGTGGGCGTCTTGGTCAATAAACTAAGAATTTATGAGGACAGTGTCACTGCCCCATTTCGTACCCATGTCTCATCCGTGGAAACAAGGCTGGCTGAGTAAGTCCGGAGATTGATTGAAGAGGGCCATCAGAAATTGAAAAAGGAACATAAGGAAGAAAATTACCACATCTTGCCAGAATCAACAAGAGTCTCTGCCATTAGGAGCAGGCGTCCCCYAGCCAGGGAGAGAGGATACGCTCCACAAGGTAACCTCTGGTCTTTTCTTAAGGAGCATGGAGAAGACATGAGGAAATGGGATGGAAAACTGACCTCCTCCTTAGCCGCCCAGGTACGTAAACTGAAAAGAGGGACACCTACCACAAGAAGCCCATCTAGAGTCAACGCTGCTCCGGTTTCTCATGCACAGAACTCCAGATGGTGTAGGAATGATGATATGACTTGATCCTCTTGAAGGGACCTCAGGAACAGGAAGAGAGCAACGTGTACCATGATCAGGAATAGAGGGTCCCTGCCTCTAGCCAGGTGGAGGAAAGGGACAATTGGATCTATTAGACTGTGTGGATCCGATGGCCTGGCGCATCTGACCATGAAAATATATGGCTTTATTTGACACTGGCGCCCAATATACCCTGATGCCATCAAGGCATGTAGGAACAGAATCCATTTCTATTTCTGGAGTGACAGGAGGATCTCAGCAGCTGACTGTGTTGGAGGCCGAAGCGAGTTTAACTGGGAATGGGTGGCAGAAACACCCCATCGTGACTGGCCCATGCATCCTCGGCACAGACTATCTCAGAAATGGATATTTCAAAGACCCAAAAGAATATTGTTGGGCTTTTGGGATAGCTGCTGTAGAGACAGAAGACATCGGACAGCTGAATAACTTGCTTAGTCTCTCAGACGACTCCTCTGCTGTGGGACAACTGAGAGTTGAAGAACGACAAGTACCAGTCACCACAGCAACAGTACACCGTCGGCAATACCGTACTGACAGAGACTCTGYRATTCCTATCCATGAGATGATTCGTAAACTGGAGAGCCAAGGGGTGGTCAGCAAGGCTCATTCACCTTTCAACAGCCCTATATGGCCAGTGCAAAAGTCCAGTGGAGAATGGAGACTGACAGTGGAGTACTGAGGTCTGAATGAGGTCATGCCACCACTGAGTGCTGCCGTGCCAGACATGTTGGAGCTTCAGTATGAGCTGGAGTCCAAGGCAGCAAAGTGGTACGCGACCATCGATATTGCAAATGCCTTCTTCTCCATTCCTTTGGCAGCAGAGTACAGGCCCCAGTTTGCCTTCACGTGGACGGGTGTGCAGTACACGTGGAACTGACTGCCCCAGGGGGGTGGAAGCACAGTCCCACCATCTGCCATGGACCGATCCAGACTGCACTGGTAAAAGGCAAGGCTCCCAAATATCTACAGTATATTGATGACATCATCATATGGGGGAATACAGCAAGGGAAGTCTTTGAGAAAGGAGAGAAGATTATCCAGATTCTGCTGAAAGCTGGTTTTGCCATTAAGCGAAGTAAGGTTAAGGTACCTGCACAAAAAATTCAGTTTCTGGGATTCAAGTGGCAAGATGGACATTGCCAGATCCCAACAGATGTAATCAACAAGATCACTGCCATGTCCCCACCTACCAACAAGGAAATACAAGCTTTCCTAGGTGCCATAGGCTTTTGGAGAATGTACATTCCCGAGTACAGCCAGACTGTGAGCTCTGGTCACCATAAGAGAACAATTTCCACTGGGGCCCTGAACAGCAACAAGCCTTCATCCAGATCAAGCAAGAGATCGCTCATGCGATGGCCCTTGGCCCAGTCAGGATGAGACTAGAGGTGGAGAATGTGCTCTACTCTGCAGCCAGGAGCCATGGTCTGTCCTGGAGCCTTTGGAAGAAGGTGTCTGGGGAGACTCAGGGTTGACCATTGGGATTCTGGAGCTGAAACTACAGAGGGTGTGAAGCCAATTATACTCTTAAAAGGAAATCTTGGCTGCCTATGAAGGAATTCAAGCTTCCTCAGAAGTAACTGGCACTGAAACACAGCTGCTTTTGGCAGCCTGACTACCGCTGCTGGGGTGGATGTTCAAGGGAAAGGTTCCTCCCATGCATCACGCCACTGTTACTACATGGAGCAAGTGGATTGCCCTCATCACGCAGCGTGCCCATATTGGAAACCTAAATCACCCTGGGGTTCTGGAAATTGTAACAAACTGTCCTGAAGGTGAGACTTTTGGATTATCTTCTCAAGGCGAAGAAGAGCAAGTGGCACGGGCTGAGGAAGCCCCACCATATAACCAGCTATCAGAGACTGAAAGACTTCATGCTCTCTTCACTGATAGTTCCTGCTGAATTGTAAGTGCTAATCGGAAATGGAAAGCTGCAGTATGGAGCCCTACATGACAAGTTGCAAAAGCTATTGAGAGACAAGATGGATTGAGTTAGGCTGCAGAGCTTAAATTTGTCCAGCTGGCTTTAGATATTGCTGTACAGGAGAAGTGGCTGAGACTCTATCTCTACACCGACTCATGGATGGTAGCTAATGCTCTGTGGGGATGACTGAATTGCTGGAAGAAGGCCAGCTGGCAGCGCAGAGGGAAGCCTATCTGGGCCGCTGAGATTTGGCAGGACATTGCCGCCCAAGTAGAGAAGCTGACCATGAAAGTTCCAAACATGGATGCACGTGTACCCCAAGAGTTGGGCTAATGAAGAGCATTGCAACAATAAGCAGGTGGACAAGGTATCACAGGTGGATTTAGACTGGCAGCACAAGGGATAATTATTCCTAGCTCGCTGGGCCAATGATGCCTCCAGTCATCAGGGGAGAGATGCAACATACTGACCGAGGGGTGGACCTTACTAGACATCATCTCAAAAGTCATCCACAACTGCGAGACCTGCGCTGCCATCAAACAAGCCAAGTGGGCGAAGCCTCTGTGGTACAGTGGACGCTGGTTGAAATACAGGTATGGAAGCCTGGAAAATTGATTACATCACCCTTCCCCAAACCCGCCAAGGCAAGCACTACGTGCTGACCATGGTGGAAGCCACCACTGGATGGTTAGAGACCTACCCTGTGCCTCACGCTACTGCCTGGAACACCATCCTGGGCCTAGAAAAGCAAGACCTGTAGAGATATAGTGATAGCATAAGGGTAGAAATTCTAGCAGCATAAGGGACAGATCATAAGGGGGAAGTGAAGAGAATAGGGCTAAAATTACTTCTTAAAACTGGAACAAGGGGTTAAGGGGGGTGGTGTTTAGAAATGAGTAATGAATCTGAACATCCTGAGCAGGTCAGGCTCTCGGAACATGATGAAAGCTTGTCACAACCATTGTTTTAATCAAACTGAGTGTGGTCTTGACCATATCATGTGAAACAACACCTGTGTAAAATGAGGTATACAATCAAGCAATATAGGTTTAATCATTAATATGGGAAGGGGGAGCTAGAAGGGGGAGGTAGAATGGATTATAAGATGGTCCATTCTGAGTGTACGGTCGAAGCCTAGATTTGGGAGTCTAACCCCCTGGGCTTCCGTGCACTTCAATAAAACACCTTCATATACAATCAATTCTGATTGTGTGTGTATCCGAACGCTAACAATAGCACCCCTAAGAGAAGTGAGTCAAACAACGGGACCCATTCCAAGAACAACCTTATAAACACCTAGACCAGAGAACATAGTATATGAATAGATATATCATATTCCTTATAATGCACCAGCTGCCGGGAAAGTTGAACAGTGCAATGGACTACCACTACCTTGAAGACACTTGGTGGAGGGACCTTCAAGAATTGGGAAATCAACCTAGCCAAAGCCACCTAGATGGTCAACACCCGGGGCTCCATCAATCGAGCTAGTCCTGCCCAGTCTGAACCTTTGCACACAGTAGATGGGGATAAAGTCCCTGTGGTACACATGAAAGGTATTTTAGGAAAGCCTGTATGGATTAATCCCGCCTCAAGCAAAGCCAAACCCATCCATGGGATTGTTTTTGCTCAAGGACCTGGTTACACTTGGTGGGTAATGCAAAACAATGAGGAACCACGTTGCATACCAATTCGGGAGACCAAATTTTAATTGAGAACTGTGTGTAAGGTTTCATTCTGTGAGAGTGTATTGATTTAGGTATGATGCAGATGGCAAKAGAATAAGGGGTGGATTATGTCCTAGGTTGCAATGTAAGATGTGCCCAAAGTATGTATTCTATTACCACCTTCATGCGCTGTTGAAAG
Organism: Alauda arvensis; assembly: GCA_902810485.1. Lineage (NCBI taxonomy): Eukaryota > Metazoa > Chordata > Aves > Passeriformes > Alaudidae > Alauda > Alauda arvensis. Next base: position 883,949 of record CADDXX010000332.1, read on the forward strand.
CGTGTTTTCCCTGCCTCCTCCCTCCGGACTATCTTCTGTAACTCCCTTCGGGAGCTCTCTCTGCTTAGTAGGCAATCAAGGACCCATTGCATGACTCATAGAATGACATCAGCCCATTGTGAGATGCTCCACCCAGGGGGGAGCAACCAAGCATTCCCACTTGGATATAATCTGGAGTTTGGGACAGCACAAACCTTACCAACTGGATTCCCAGAGAACAGGAGCTGCCAGATCTTTCTACAGGATCACTGCTTCAACAAGACCACTTCACCTGGACTGCTACAACCACCCTAAAAAACAGGGTGTCAAGTTGTATTCTGACTCTGTCAAGGGTCTTTCCTTTTGTTCCTTTTATTATTACATTTATTTTATTATTTTCAWATTAAATTGTATTTCTGTCTTAGTCTCTCACTGGTTTTGCTTCAAAACCAGTACAGTGGGAAAGACTGGGATCATTCTGAGGGAACTAGAACCTTTCTGGGACAACTGGGAATGACTACAAACATGCTGAGGGCAACTGTGATAACTGGGAGTGTCTGTAACTGTACTGGGGAGATTGGAACTACACTGGGAACAGCTGGGACCATGCTGGGGAAAACTGGGACCATGCTAGAGGCAACTGGGAGTGAGTGGGATCATGCTGAGAGGGACTGAGACTATACTAGGGGCAAATGGGATCATACTGGGATCACAGTGGGAACAGCCAGGACCCTGCTGGGTGAGACAGGAATCCTACTGGGATTGACTGGGAGTGGCTGTGAGCAACTGGAATCATGCTGAAAGCAACTGGGAGGAGCAAGGAGTGACGGGGAGCATGCTGGGGTTGACTGGGATGTACTGCGAGAGACTGGGAGTCACAGGGGTCATACTGGAGCCTCCTGGAGTCATGCTGGCATTGACAGGGAGCAACTGGGGGCCACTGGCATCATAGTGGGAGTGACTGGGAGTGAGGAGAATTAGACTGCAAGTGACCAGGATCATACTGGGAGAGGCTACAATTATACTGGGATTATGAATTATAGGGCATAACTAGGCCCAGACTGGGGGTTACTGGGAGCTACCAGGCTCAGGCTTGGAGACAACTGGGAACACACTGGGAGGAACTTGTAATACAGGATGCATGCTGGTGACAACTGGGATGCATTGGGAGTGATTGGGATAAAACTGGGGGCAAGTGAACCATGCTGAGGGAACCGGGAGTGCCTGGCAATGACTCCAAGAATGTTCAGGGCAACTGGGATATACTACGAATGTCTGAGACCATGCAGGTGGTGACTGGAACCACACTGGGAGCCACAGGCAATGTGCTGGGGGGAACTGGGAGCACACTGGAGGCAACTGGTGGCAAATGTGCGACTGGGGCCCTGATGGGAGAGACTGGGATCATACTGGGAGTGACTGGGGCTATGCTAGGGGTAGCTGGGAGAACTGGGAAGGCAATGCACTAAACCTGGAGGAACTGGGTGCATCTGGGACTATGCCAGGTGCAACTTGTACCATACCAAGAAATGACTAGCAGTGGCTGGGTCTTAGTGGGAGCAAGACAAGGAGTGAGGAGAAGTGACCAGTATCATACTGGGAGAGACTGGGCTCATACTGGGAGTGCCGAGGAAACTGGAACCACCCGGGGAGAGCAACGGGGCTCATCCTGGGAGTAGCCCCTTCCGGCCCCGGCACCCCCGAAGCCCTTTCCCAGCCATCCCACCCCTCCAGCCCCAGCACCCCCGCCGGGGTCCCGCCAATCCCAGGGCTCCCCCCATCTCGGGGTCCCTGCTTTGGGACTCTCCTCTCTCGGGGGTCCCGCTCAGGGAAGCCGCCGCTCTCCCAGGGCTCCCCAAACCCGCTGTCCCCCCGCCCGGCCGCTCCCGCGCTCCCCTCGTGGCCCCGGCAGAGCTCAGGGGGCCCGGGCAGCCCAACCCCCACCGCGGGAGGACCCGCATCCCGCCGGGGCTCTGCCGCCACCGGCACCCCCCAAAAACACCGCCCAGGGACCCCCCGATGTCCCCCCGGGGGGCATCTGCGGCTCGGCTTTGGAGCTCTGCAAGCTCCAAACATCCCCCCGAGAAACCCCAAACCCAGGGATCCCCCCCCAGGATATTTGTTGCGAGCTCCCCCTCCCCGGGCACCTGCGGGATGGGGGGCGAGCTGCCCGGGGGTCTGCGGGTTCAGAGAGCACGGGAGCCTCCCGATTCCTCCTCTCCCGTTCTCTCCTGTTTCCTGCTGCAGCACCGCCTTTTCCTCCCTCCGTCCTCCTCCTCCTCCCCTCTCCCCGATCCCGCCTCTCCCTTCTCGCTCCCTCCCTCCCCCTCTTCCTCCGCCTTGAGGTCTTCCCAGAGGCCTGGAGTTGTTGGAGGGGGAACTGCGGAGGCGGATGCGGGATCTCAAAGGTGGAATTTTGGGGATAGGATCCCTGGGGATGTGAATATCCCACTCTCTTCCCGGGGCAGGTGTGCAGGGCAGGAGCTTGCCCTGAGCCCAAGGCATGTCCCAGCTGCGGGATCTGCTTCCCCTGGGCCTCTTCCTGCTGCGGCCCCAAGCCCAGCTTGGTGCTAAACAAAGGTGCTAGGGCGGTTTCATCCCCCGGCAGGGGCTTCGCACCCCCTCTGCCCCCTCCTCAAATTCCGTCCCGGGGGCATCAGGAGCTGGGCCAGGAGCCCTGTGGAGAGGGAAAATGGGGGTCACCAGGATAGGGGGGTTCACCCATGCTCTGGGGGGGACACACACGACCCCTGGGGGCGCCCCTCACCTTCTCCTGCAGCACCAGGAGGATGAACCCCAACAAGGAGACCCCGACCCCCAGCAGCATCTTTGGGGGTCTGGGGGATCACAACCATCCTACAACCCCCTCTCAGCCCCACAGCCACTCCTGGAACCCTCAACCACCTCACAGCTCCTGCCCAGAACCCCACCCCAACCATACCCTGCTATAGAAAGGACACCAAGAACAACCAAAACCCCTTCCCATCTCCCACAAGATCCACCCAATTTCTTTCCAAGCCACACAGCCTGGCCAGGACCTCAAACATCCCTCAAAGATCCTGCCAAGCCCCCTCCCAGCACCACAAATGCCCTCAAGAGTGACAGAACCCCTCCCAGTCCCCCCAGGAGCCCCTAACCCCCCTCCCAACCCCTCACTGGACTGACTAGGAGAGGTTGGTGGACAGGAACATCCCCAGCTGGAAGCAGCTCAGGCACTTCAGCAGCAATTTGGGCACTTTGCAGGGCACATCTCAAATGGGGAGAGCCAGGCCAGGGACTGGGACAGACAACCAGAACTCCTGGAGAACAGATGGGCTTGGGTGGACATGTTGTGCTCACACACCTACGAGACTGTGGAAACATCTGCCTGACCTGGACAGCCCCAGAACACAGAAATGCTCCCGAATATTCCACTGAACCAATCCCAAATTCACCCCAAATCCCAGTTTAATTTGTTTAATTTCTTKATTTTCATCMCRGTTTTGGTTGTTTTRATGGGATGAAGATGGAAATTATTTAGGTTGGAAAGACCTCCAAGATGATGCAGCACTGCTTGATGCCATTGGAAGAAATAATTGGACAGAGTAGATTAGATTTTTGGGGGTGTAAAGTCAACCAATAACTTCTCAATGAATTTCTGATTTTGATCAAAATCTTGATAGATGTTCCTGCTCTTCAGTGCATCCAGGTACATTCAGTGCATCTGGGGATCCAGGAGGATGAGGAGACCACTTGCCAGGTGCTGTCTCAGCATGGATAACTGGGATTGTGGGTCACCAGGGCTCTTCCCAACAGGGGTCCTCCGATGGGGGATGAAGCTGGAGCAGTGCATGAAGCTCTTCCCAGTAAGGGCACTCGCAGGGCTTCCCTTAATGGTGCCTCCATTTGTGTTGGGTCAAGTGAGAGCTGTTGGAGAAGTCCTTCCCACAGTAGGAGCACTCATAGGGCCTCTCCCCAGTGTGGATGCGCCAGTGGGTGATGAGGATGGAGTTGTGCTTGAAGCCCTTCCCACAGTCAGGACAGTGGAAGGGCCTCTCATTCATGTGAATCCACTCATGTACAAGGAGATGGTAGCTGATCTGAAACCTCTTCCCATAGTCAGAACACTCGTAGGGCCTCTTCCCTGCTGTGGATACTCTGGTGATGTGTCAAGCTGGAGCTCTGTCTGAAGTTCTTCCCACATTCCCCACACTCATAGGGCCTCTCCCTGCTGTGGATCCTCTGGTGGCAGATGAGGCTGGAGCTCTTGCTGAAGCTCTTCCCACATTCCTAGCACTCATAAGGCCTCTCCCCAGTGTGGGTCCTCAGGTGTTTGCTCAGGTCTGAGGTGTCTCTGCAGCCCTTCSCACATTCCCCACACTTGCAGGGCCGTTCCCCAGTGTGGATCCTCTGGTGGTGGATCAGGAGGGAGTTCTTGCTAAAGCTCTTCCCACATTCCAAGCAATTGTAGGGCCTCTCCCTGTCACGAAGCTGCTTATGGACCACCAGCTCTGAGCTCTGGCTTGATCTCTGGCCATCTTCCTGGCACAGGGTGGGTTTTTCCTCATCGGAGCACCCTGGGCTGAGTCTGCAGCCTCTCCTCCTGAGGGATCTCTGGCTTCTCCTCATTGTTGGATTTGTGTGCTGTGGAGCCACACAAAACAGCCTCTTCCACGAGGTTCTGCCGTGGGGATTTGTCCTCCCTGATCTCCATGCTCAGCTCCTTGTCTGGGGGAGGAAGGACAAGGAGAAGATGGGATTTGCCTCCATGCCAGAGGGATGGGGTTTGTACTTGAATGTTCTGTATTATGGATTTACCCAACTCCCCCATGTTTTCTTAGTTATGGTTCCTTCTGGGTTCGTCCCCCTGTCGATCACCTCCTTCCTCCTCCCATTGTCAATCGCCCCTCCCTGCACTCTCTATCCTCGTGTTACTCACCCTGCCTGTCACCCTGAAGCCCAGCCCTGACTTCCAGAAAGATCCTCGGAGAGCTGTGGTTAATTGGGTCTATCGCCTGGGCCCCTCCCCAAAACCCCTGTTAGTGGTCCCTTGTTGCTGTCAGTTATGCCATTGCATGTTTTCATTGGATGTTTATGTCATATGTAAGCCGGTGTCAGGAGCTCCTCGATGCTTCTGAGGGCTGGCATTCATAGAATAAAGTTCTGTTTAGCCCCCCTCCGGAGTCCCTCCTTATTGACACAGCTACTGTAGCAAAAGAGACTTCTCAGGGCCTGGAGAAGGTCTCCGGACCTGCATTGATAAAGTAGCAGCTGCGAGCAGCTAGCCAGGGCCTTGAAAACTCGGACTGCAACAGGGAAGGGCAAGGAGATCCCCCCCAGTTCGTCCCCAGCAGGACAGCATCGGCAGCGGGGTTGTCCTGCAGCCGGGGGCCAGGCTGGGCTGGGAGAGGAGCAGAAGAGAGGGGCAAAGGGGCACTGACTTCCTCCTCACCTGCCTGCCTGTCCTGGCGCATCTTCTCTTCTTCATAGCCTTTTCCTCCATCTGGCCAAGGTTTGGGAATGGGAAATCCTGGTTTGGGGAAAAACAAGGGATGAGTACATTAACTTTGAAGATCCCTCTGCCCAAGTGCAACTCTAGAAGACACTGGCCATCTGGGGTCTATTAAAACCTCCCAAACACCAAGATTCAGCTCTGAAAATGCCTCCCAGGCTTCCCCATTTCTGGTCTCTCCTATTTGGTGTTTGGRGGTTCCTTCCTTTCCCAGCTGCTGGGGGTCACACTTGTATTGGGGCTCCCCCATCTACTTGATCCCTGCCCTCCTCAGGGTGCTGGGAGTACCAGATATCCAAAAAGCACCCCCGTCTTCCATCTCCCCACTTAGGGATGCTGGGGGATTTTGGGGTCCTAGGTTCCCTTCTCCCCTTATTGTCTGCTTTGGGGTGCAGGGGCTCCAAGGAGTCCCCCCTGCCCCTCTCCAGGCTGTTGAAGGTCCCACCAATTGTGGTGCTTCCCCCTCTCTGGGCTCCCCACTTTGGGCTCCTGGGGGACACAGGGCTCTGCTCCTCCAGCTGCCTTGCCGGCAGCTGCCACTGGGACCCCCCAATGTCCCCCCAAGTGGCATTTTCCACTCTGGTTTGGAGTTCTTCATTCTCCAAACGTCTGCCCCCCAAAAATCCCAACCAAGGGGCTCCCCGGGATATCTGGGTTGAGCTCCCCCTCCCTGGTCATCTTTGGGATGTGGGGGGGTGATGATCCCATGGGTGCGGGGATGTGAATTCAGGGAGTGCTCGACCTCGTGGTTCTTCCCCTTTTATTGATCCTCCTTTGTCCCTCCTCTTCAATCCCTCCTCCTTCTCCCCCCAATCCCACCTCCTTCTCCTACTTTCATCCCTTCTCACTCTCCTTCTTCATCCCTCATCCTCCTCCTCCCCCAGGAGCAGCCTCACCCTCGGTGCCCTGTTGCCCAAGCCCTGGCAGCCCGTGGGAGAAGCGGRGATGGAGCCGGGACAGGTCTCAATGGGCAGCGCAGGGCTCTCRGCTGCTCCCACCTGCTGGGGGCGGGGGGAACCCGGACCCGGGAAAAGGAGAGGCAAACTGGGAAAACTGGGACTTACTGGGAACCCTCCTCATGGGAGCCTGGAAATCTGGAAGGAGGGAACACAGAGGGGGGTGGGGGATCCCAGGAGTGGCATCACTGGGAGGGACGATGCTGTACTGGGGTAACTGGAACCTTACTGTAGCAACTGGGAGTGACTGGGAATGATTATGACCATGCTAAAGGCAACCAGGATATACTGGGAGTTTTATAGCCATACTGGGGTGACTGGAATTGGGAACAACCGGGACCATGCTGGGGAGAACTGGGATCATGCTGGAGGCAACTGGAATTGAGTGAGAGGGGCTGGGTCTACACTAGTGGCAACTGGGCATGACTGGGACCTTGCTGGGAGGAACAGGGATCATACTGGGGCAAATGGGTGCAACGAGGATCACCTTGGGAGCAACTGGAACCATACTGGGGGACACTGGGATCATACTGGATCATAACTGGAGCAACTGGGACTGCACTGAGGATGACTTGGAGTGGCTGTGAGCAACTGGGGTCAAGCTGGAAGCAACTGAGGGCAACTGGGAGTGACTTGGAACATGCTGGCACCAACTGGGATACAGTGGGACAGACTGAAACCACAGTGGGTGTAAATGGGAGGAACTGGAGCCAAGCTGGATGATAATGGCAGCAGCTGTGCCCATGCTGGGGTCCTACTGGGATCCTACTGGAACTGTCTGGGATCATACTGGGAGTGACTGGAATAGTACTGGGAGTATCTCAGAGTGATTGGGATCATACTGGAACCAGACTGGGAGTGACTGGAACCATACTGGAGGTGACTGGGAACAACAAAGACCACGCTGGGAACAAATTGGATCTCATTTGGAGTGACTGGATTCACACTGGGAGTAACTCGGCCCACACTGGGAGTGAAAGGGAGTCACTCTGGCCATGACAGGAATAATACTGGAGTATCTGGGGTCATGTGGGAGACCAGAGTATCCCCCTGGGTGTCCTGGATTGGCAGCAGTCAGGCCGGGGGGTTGGCCCTCCATGGCCTGCGTGAGAGACAGCAGTGGCTTTGATCTGACACCTTGGAAAAGGCTGCCAAAGCTGTCTGAGGATTTGGATGACACGAGGGTTTGATTGGTGTGTTTTTTATTAWATCACTGRGTGTGRAAWTRKKAGTTTTAGRTTTTTCTGTATAGGTAWTAATGRGGCAAAGATGGARGCAGATMAWTGTGATAAAGTCACATTTTCCTGTCTCTCTCTTCCTCTTCCTCTTTGCAAAGGGTGATGGTTTTTTAGGATTGGGTAAAGGTGTGATTTCACTGTGTGACTTAGATTTTAATTATCAGAGTTTAGAGGAAAAGCAGTGTTAATGTAGTTTAGAATATATAAACCCAGGTGCTCTTCGTAGGCGGGGAGAATTAATTTTTCCAGCTGCTTGTGAACACCACACTAGTCTGACTGAACCTAGAGATAAGACTTCTAAAATAAACATCTTCAAACTGCAACCCGAAAGCTCTCTAATTCCTTCTTCCAAGCACGGGCAGTGAGAAAACAGCCGTTCACCACCATCTGAGGTTATCTCAGAAGAGATATCCTGGCAGGGTCATACTGAGCATGACTGTAACCATACTGGAGATGACTGGGTGCAACTACTATCATACTGGAATTACTGGGTTGATACTGGGAGCTACTAAAACCATGCTTAAGGCAACTGAGATCATACTGGAAGTGGTGGAACGTGACTGGGATCATACTGGCGGCTACTGGTATCATACTGGCATGGAGAGGAACCAGTTGGGATCACATTTGCAGTAACTGGGACCATACTGAGAGTGACTAGGATTGTAGCCCAAGTGACTGGGATCATACTGGAAGTGATTGGAACCATACTGGCAGTGACCTAAAGGCCTATTGGGATCACCCTGGGAGGAAACTGTGGACATATTGGGAGTAACTGGGATCAACTGGAAGGTTCTAGAACCATTCTGCAGGGACTTTGACAACTGGGACAACTGGGACAATACTGGGAGCAACTGGGACCACGCTTCAGGCAACTGCCAGAAACTGGGACCGTGCCAGAGGCAACTGGCAGTAAGTGAAAAAGACTAGGATCATTCTGAGGGAACAAGAACCTTCCTGAGGCAACTGGGAGTGCCTGGGAATGACCATGAGCATGCTGAGAACAACTGGGATATACTGGGAGTGTCTGTAACCATACTGGGGTGCCTGGAACCACACTGGGAACAGCTGGGACCATGCTGGGGGCAACTGGGAGCAAGTCAGAGTGACTGGGGCCACACCGGAGACAACTGGGATATACTGGGACCCTGCTGAGAGGGACTGGGACTATTCTAGGGTCAACTGGGGACACTTTGGATCATAATGGGAGGAGCCGAGAACAACTGGAACTATGCTGGGGGCAACTGGGATCATACTGGGATCACAGTGGGAGCAGCTGGCCCCGTGCTAGGTGAGACAGGGATCACACTGAGGGGGACTGGAATCTTACTGGGATTGACTGGGAGTGGCTGTGAGCAACTGGAATCATGCTAAAAGGAACTGGGAGGAGGTGGGAGTGACTGGGAGCATGCTGGGAGAGACTGGGAATCACAGGAATCATACTGGAGCCTACTGGGGTCATGCTGGCATTGACAGGGAGCAACTGGGATCACACTGGGGGCCACTGGCATCATACTGGGAGGGACTGGGAGTGACTGGAGTTAGACTGCAAGCGATTGGGATCCTAATGGGAGTGGCTACAATCATACTGGGATTATAGCAGATGTCAATGGAAACTGACTGGGRGTTACTGGGAGCTACAAGGCCCATGCTGGGAGTCAAGTGTGCACATACTGGGAGAAACTGGGGAATGACCGGGTGCATGCTGGTGACAACTGGGATGTCCTGGGAGTGTCTGGGATGAAACTGGGGTCAAGTGAATCATGCTGAGGTGACTGGGAGTGCCTGGGAATGACTACGAGAATGTTCAGAACTGGGATGTACTGGGAATGCCTGAGATCATGCAGGTGGTGAATGGGACCAGACTGGGAGCCACAGGGAATGTGCTGGGGAGAATTGGGAACACACTGGGGGCAACTGAGGGCAAGTGTGAGTGACTGGGGCCCTGCTGGGAGAGACTAGGATCATACGGAACTCATACTGGGAGTGACTGGGCTCATACTGGGAGTGCCGAGGAAACTGGAACCACCCGGGGAGAGCAACGGGGCTCATCCTGGGAGCAGCCCCTTCCGGCCCCGGCACCCCCGAAGCCCTTTCCCAGCCATCCCACCCCTCCAGCCCCAGCACCCCCGCCGGGGTCCCGCCAATCCCAGGGCTCCCCCCATCTCGGGGTCCCTGCTTTAGGACTCTCCTCTCTCGGGGGTCCCGCTCAGGGAAGCCGCCGCTCTCCCGGGGCTCCCCAAACCCGCTGTCCCCCACCCGGCCGCTCCCGCGCTCCCCTCGTGGCCCCGGCAGAGCTCAGGGGGCCCGGGCAGCCCAACCCCCACCGCGGGAGGACCCGCATCCCGCCGGGGCTCTGCCGCCACCGGCACCCCCCAAAAACACCGCCCAGGGACCCCCCGATGTCCCCCCGGGGGGCATCTGCGGCTCGGCTTTGGAGCTCTGCAAGCTCCAAACATCCCCCCGAGAAACCCCAAACCCAGGGACGCCCCCGGGATATTTGTTGCGAGCTCCCCCTCCCCGGGCACCTGCGGGATGGGGGGCGAGCTGCCCGGGGGTCTGCGGGTTCAGAGAGCACGGGAGCCTCCCGATTCCTCCTCTCCCGTTCTCTCCTGTTTCCTGCTGCGGCCTCGCCTTTTCCTCCCTCCCTCCTCCTTCTCTCTGTTGCCCAAGTCCTGGCAGCCCGCGGGACAAGGGGAGATGGAACCCGGACAGGTTGCGATGGGCAGCGCGGAGCTCTCGGCTGCTCCCACCCGCTAGGGCCGGGGGATCTCGGCCCGGGGGCAACCCGGTCCGGGGAGGACCCAGCCTGGGGAAAAGGAGCGGCAAACTGGGAAAACTGGGGAATGTAGATCCAACCCGGGGCTTGCTGGGGACCCTGGATGGGGACTTCCAGCCCTTGGGGCTCTGCTTGAGAGCCTGGAGAGCTGACAGGGGGAACACAGAGAGGTGTGGCRGATCCCAGGAGTAATGGAGCCCTAAGAGGGTCTGAGTTATACTGGGATCATACTGGGATCACACTGGCAGTGACTGGGATCTTAGTGGGGTCAACTGGAACAGTGCTGGGGCAACTGGGAGTGTCTGGGAATGACTGTGATCATGCTGAGGGCAAGTGGGCTGTACTGGGAGTGTTTGTGACCCCACTGAGGTGACTGGAACCACACTGGGAACAAACAGGACCATGTTGGGGAGAACTGGGACCATGCTGGGGGCAACTGAGAGTGAGGGCAACTGCGTATGACTGGGAAGGACTGGGGACTATACTAGGGGCAACTGGAAGCACAGTGGGTAGAACAGTGAACTGGATCAATGTTGGGGACAATTGGGATCCTACTGGGATCACAGTGGGAGCAGCTGGCACCGTGCTGGGGKAGACTGGGATCACACTTTGGKGGACTTTGATCATTCTGAGATTTACTGGGAACATGTGGGGACAACTGTGACCATGTTGGGGGCATCTGGAAGATACTGGGAGCAACCAGGATCCCACTGCTGGTGACTGGGATCATACTGGGAGTGACTGGTACCACACTGATGGTGACTGGAAGTTCCTGTGAACAATTGGGATCATGCTGCAAGCAACTGGAAGGAGCTGAGAGTCAAAGTCACTCCTAGCATGATTCCAGTCTCTCCCAGCAGGGCCCCAGTCACTCACACTTGCCCCCAGTTGCCCCCAGTTGTAGAAGATACTGGGATGCACAAGACAGGGTGCTGTGGGCTTAATTAGCATAGTTAGTTTGATAAACCAAGATACCTTGTCCCAGTTTAGGGCAAAATCTGGGAGAAAACCTCCCAAATGGAGGGTCATTCCCTGGGACTGCCCCTCCCCCCCCCCACTGGTTCAGGAAAAAACTTCCTTAGAGATGAGTGGAAAAAACTATTTATTTAACAAAAAAGAAAGTGCTTACAAACTTAGAAATTAATACTATGAAACAACAAAACTTGGCAAAATTGAGAGAGAGTCCTTGCCGTGGGAGCCCGGCTCGCTCAGCCTTTATCAGTTCTTTTCCGGCCCTGGAAGATGCCGGCCTGGGCCCAGTGGACCACCGGTGGTCTCCCGGTGCTCTTCCTCTCGTATATCTTTCAGTCTAAGAGCAGGTTTAAATGGTCCCAAGAAAAAGGAAAAAAAAAAAAACAGTCTAGGGAACTTCTCTGCCCTAGCTAGCTAGAACTAACTAAAAGCAAAGGAGATGTCTGACCCGCCGCCTGTCCGTGCTTCAGACGAACAGTCCAGGAGCTGGAATGTGTAGGAGGAGCTGCTTCTCTCAAAACAAACTCCACGCTTCTCTTTTCTCCCCCTTCGCTCTAGGAATCAGTCTTAAAGCTACAGAACACAATATCTAACACAGACAGAACAGACGATTTGGGGATAGAAGCATCATACAGTCACCCTAGGACACTTGTCAAGAACAAACAAACCTTTGAAGATTACAAGAAGATTGGATTAAGTCTGGCAACAGGAAAAAGAAGATTGACTCAAACTTCGGCAAGCAAGAGTTGTTGTAAAATGTATAAGTATATTGGTTTCCTTCTGCCCGAGGGTTCCTGCCTGGCTGGAGGGAACTGCAGCACTCCCTCGGCACCACAGCAGTGCGTGGGCTCTCCTGGGCTATCCTAGAAGTCACCTCCAAAGGGTCACATCACATAAAGGGAGAGACTCTCGAAGGGGGCAACAGGAGCTGTTTACTGCTCGGGAGCCTGCCCTTGAGAGCCCCGAAAAACTCCGGGTACAGACTTAAATACCAAAGTGAACAACCAATCACATAACCGTAACAGTTAACGGACAGCTAACAATGACCAATGGGGAATCATGATGGGGGGAGCCTGGGCCAGTCTACCAATCACCCTTGGCCTTCGATGGAATCTTCTGGGTGTTAAGGGGTGGCTGGGGGTGATGGGCAGGGGCCTCGGGGAGGAGAGAGGGAGACTGACACGCAACAGGGGTGGAGGAGGCAACAGATTGACATGGGAGGAGGAGAACACTTAATACACTTGAGCAGGGGAGATGGGGCGAACCAAACAAAACATAATCTCAGAAACAAACCCAAACATATAAGTTTGTTTGTGTAATGTTTAACGTAATCATTGTAGAAAGAAATTACTAACTCTCCTAAAAACACTATATAAGGATTTGGAAACTCTCACGAAAGTCAAATTCTGATCACAAAATCAGGGTTCCCGTCTCTCTCAATCCCCAMTAGTTGGTGCCTCCACGTGAGGAAAGAACTGGCTAGCTGACAGCAATCGGGGACGCCCCTGGAACCTGATTGTGGCTGTGAAAGAACCATGTTTGGGCCCACAGTCATGTGTACGCTGTGACCTGACAGATGAGCTAGGGGAACTAAAAGGGAACTGAAGTACGGGACAGGAGATGTCCAACCAGAGAGATGTTAACAAATCCCCCATYCTGAAACAGTTCTGTACTCAGTGGTGCCTCCAGCACTGAACCTCCTCATCAACAGCCTGAGGATTAATGAACTCATGGAGTCCATGAGGAAATTGCTGATTGGATTTCAAAAGCAATAAACATCCCAGTGGCCCTGGCAGAGCCCTGAGCAAGGCTCAGCTGAGGGACAGGATCTGCCTTCCCCRGGTCTGGGACTCAGGCCTTGGCCTTTCTGCTGCCTCCAGCCAGCCCAGGCTTTGCTCAGCATCTGAGCTGCCTGCACAGAGCCTTTGCCTCCCTGCACTCCTGGCTTCAGGGATCTGCTGGAACAAGGCCCTGGAGAGCCTTGGTCAGGAATGGCCTTGGTGGGGCTTCCAAGGGAGTGAAGGTGTTTCAAAGGACTTTGGGTTTTGCTTCTGCCTTGGAGTCTCTGAGAGGTTTGTGCAGTCATGGCCTCCAATTATGTGCTATAATCAGTCCCTTGAGATTCTCTGTCAGTAACAACACTCAGTGGGGCTCATTAATGCTTCAAGGTACTTCTGTTTTTTAAATAAGGTACTGTGTGGCAGGATTGGGAAATACTGCTACCTTCTTGAAGTGTCTCCTTCAGAAGCTACTCAGAGCAGGCCACAGGAACAGCCATTTCAGGTCCATGCACACACACAAACACCTTAATGGAGGAAAGGCAGGAAGGGCCTCCTGTGTGATATGTTCCAGCATGCTGAAGGGATCAGGAACTTCAGAAGACCACGTGGTCCTTGGTGGTTAAGTAAGGAGTCAGTGGCCAATGGTCTGAGGGCACAGGGGTGGTACAAAGGGCAGGGTAACTTTATGGCAAATATTTTCAGGGCAAAGTGTGGGAGAATAGGGCCAGGCGCTCGGAAGATCTTGGTTGTAACGGAAAGTTGCAGGGCCCCTTCCCTTCTTGTCCAGTGCAGTGCCTTATCTGCCATATGGAGGAATGTGGCCTCCACAGGTCTTGCAACATCCTCCCTGAGACCCCTGTCCATTCCCCCTTCAAACCCCAGTAGTTTTCCACTCCTTAAAAGTCCAAAGGAGACCACAGACCCCTGCTGACGTGGCAAGAACCCCCTAAGACTATATAACCCCGAAAGTCTGGACAATAAACGCCATTTTGCCCCCACCGTGTTGGTGTCTGTGTGCTATGGCCCGTGGGGCCCTAGGCCAAACCACGTACTGACTCTGAACCAGGTCACTACGCCTTAGACGAAGGCAACAGCAAAGCCTGTAAGTTTCCCTGAGGGGATTTTTAGGGTTCCCACAAGGTACTTTCCATTCTCCTTTCCAAACTGAGTCTCTAAAAGGTTTGTGCAATCCTGGCTTCCATTTCTCTCCTCCAGGGAGTCCATGAGGGTCCTGCTTGGGGATGGACCTCAGTGGGCCCCATTCATACTTTGGGACTGTACTGGTTTGAAAGCAAASCAGTGAGAGACTAAGTCAGAAATACAATTTAATAGGAAAACTATAAAATAAAATATAATAGTAAAAGGAACAAATGAAAAGACCCTTGGCAGAGTCAGAATACAACCTGACACCCTGTTCATTAGGGTAGTGGTAGCAGTCTGAATGAAGCAGTCTTGTTGAAGTAGGGATCCTGTAGAAAGRCAGGCAGCTCCTATCCTCTGGGAATCCAGTCGGTGCCTGTGCTGTCTCACACCGCAGATTATATCCAGGTGGGAATGCTTGGCTCCTCCCCCCTGGGCAGAGCATCTCACAATGGGCTGATATCATTCTATGAGTCATACAATGGGTCCTTGATTGCCCATTAAGCAGAGATAGCTCGAGGGGAGTCACCTGTGAGTCATTGGGCAGGGCATTGATGGGCCATTAGCAGATAGTCCTGAGGGAGGGGGCAGGGAAAACACTGCCCCACCTGGCTCCAACAACCCATGAAGATGGTCATAGATTACATGCTTTGGGCACATGTTACATTGCAACCTAGGACAGAGACACTTTGGGATTTTCCTCAGACTTGGACTCATGGAAAGGTTTGTGCAATCTCTTCTCAGGCCCTGAGGTCCAAGGGCTCAGCACCAAATGCACCACGAGGCTCATTAGGATCAAACAAGTGCTAAGCAACCATGGCTCTGCCTTGATTTCCCTCAGCTCTAGTGCAGTTCATTAGGTAGGTTTCCTACTGCAGTTATGGAGAAATGTCTCAAAGAGCTTCTAAGAAATACATATTCCTCTTTGAAAGTATGTATTTTATTCCTGTTCTCTTTAGAGAAGAGCTGATTGCAGCATTGAGTGAGTGATATTGATCCAGGACTCTCCTAAGGCGGCCTGGCCTACTCAGAGAAGCTGTGCCTTGAGCTCTGACCCAGCGTGGACAAGGTCGCTCCACATTCCCCAACCCCACCCTGTTCCTCCTCACTCACATGCAACCTGCTTTGCTCAGAGAAGTGGCTGCAGTCAGGCTAGGAGGGGTTTTCTTCCCTTATGTTTTGAAGCAATTTAAAACTCCTGAGTTTCCCCAGTGAAAACAGACACACTCCTCAAAGGTTTGCCAAGCCCAAGCTGCCTCCAAGGAGGTTCTCCTTTCCCAAGGCAGAACCATGCAAGGCATGTTTTAGATGAACAAGAAGTTCTGCAATAAACAAAAATCCAGAGTTGGCTCAGAGTAGAATTAGACCAACTCCTAAAGGACATACATGTTTTGGATTCCTTGCAGCTGAAAGGAGCAAGTGGGTTGTTGGAAAGTGTGTGAATGACCCAGAAGTGAGGGGAAGGGAAATGCAGAGAGCCCTGCAAGTGCTTCTGTGCAGACAGGCTGTGGGGAAGGGCCCTGCAGGCCTGGCCTGGGCCAGCTGAGGGTGGATCATCATCCCAAGCTGCCCTGGGCCATTGCAAGGGACTGTTGCCATGGACACTGCCCTGAGCCCACTGCAGCAGCCCATTGCTCAGGGCTGGTGTCAGTGCCCAGAGGCAGAGGGTATCCCTTGCTGGGGGCTTGTGCCATGGCCTCCTGCCCTGTGCCACGCTGGCTGCTCAGGYGCTGCAGGACCGGCAGCAAAAGCCATTTCCAAGGCCAAAGGCCAGCTAAGGCAGACAGAAAGGGGCAGTGCTGGGCACTGTTTCCATGGTAGTTCTCACTGGGCTGGGACACCTGGCTCACCTGTCCTGGTAATTGCCATGGAAGGCCCTTGTGGGGACTGATGCCAGGGACGCTGAAACTGGGACACTGCTGGGGTCAGGTGCTGATCACACAGAGATGGTTTTGTGCGGGGTCCTGCCTTCTGGAGAGGGGTGTGAGCCCGGCCGGCAGCTTCGGCAGGAGTCACCGTAGCTATGCGTGCGGGCGGGGATCTCTGTTGGCCCCAAACCGCTTCGGAAGGCTGCCCGCGATGGTTACCRCAAAGGAAGAGGGAGTCTCTCGAAGGGGAATTCTGGAGTTCCTTTATTCACCCAAAATCCTGCCTGCGAGAGCCCCGAAACGGCGCCAAACTCGGAGTTATAACAGTAAGCGGGCGACCAATCATGGTACAGAATACACGGACAGACACGGGTTAACAGCCAACCCGAACAGGGGGTAGGGGGAGCCCGAACACACGGCCCAATCTTGCTGAGTCCTGGACAAAATTTTCTGGAAGCTCAGGCGTGTTTCGGGGTGATGGACAGGGGTCTGTGGAGTGGGGGTGCGCCGCGGTCCCGCCTCATCCCGGCGCGTCCCGCCCCGTCCCTCCTGGCGGCCTGCGCCGCGGCACGGAGGCGGGGCGCCCGGGACAAAACCAACACAGCGGAGCGGGGGGGACCGGAGCAAACCAACCCTCCCGGTAAGCCCGAAACCCAACAGTTTTGTTCTTGCTGAGCTCACACAGAGCCAAGGCCTTTCCTGCCCCTCCTCCAGCCATGCTGGGGAGGGCTGGGGCTGTAGGGGAGGCTGGGAGGGGACACAGCCAGCACAGGTGACCCCAACTGAGCCCAGGGATACCCCAGAACAAAGGACACCATGCTCAGTGTATAAAGTGGGGAGAACAAGGAGGACGGGGTGACATTTGGAGTGAGGGGTTTTGTCTTCCCAGGTGACACTTAGGCAGGATGGGGCCCTGTTTCACCAGTGGGCAGGGTCAGCACCAAAGACTCAGACACCAGCTTAAGGAATTGTGTGATTTATATCATGCAAATCTGCAAAGAATTACAAAAAAAGAAGCTCAGCAAAGCACATAATCTTTAGCTAAGAATTACAAAAGAAGCTCAGCAATGCATCAACTCTTTACTGCCAAAGATTGCCTCTATGGATTTCGAAAGATCCATCACCATTCACCCTCAGAATTTACCATCATCTTGATCCACACATCTGTGTGGATGGGAGAAGCCAAGGACTGCAGAGCCACTCAAACACTAGGAATTCCTGCAGGTGTGTCCACCTTTGGAGGAAACAAGGCTTCCAACCTCATGGGGAGAGGGCCCAGCTTTTATACTGTTAAACAAAGAAGCTGACATCACTTCTAGTGTGGGAACATCCAGTTTCATTTTTCTATTGGGTTTCTCTCAAATCCTGGCCAGGGCTCAAGGAGGAACCAAAGACAGTTGACTTTGATCCTTGTGATATATGACCTAGAATAGTTTGTGATCTTTTACTGTATTAAGTAGTATAAAATCGTGTGTGCTTGGGAAAGGGTATATAGAGATTGCACCACCTCTGCCAGCAACGACAGCGTTACTGATTTGCGACCGAAAAGACGGGTAGATCCGAGGAAGAGATGCATATCAGCCAGAGGTGATGTTGAGAATAACTGGACACTTAATGACACTTAACACTGATATGAACATTATCAGTGTCATTAGATACTGCATCAGAATACAAAGTTCTGGGAAAACTGATCAAGTCTCCATCTCTGCCCGGAAAGCTATTCAAGCAGACCAACTATGCTGAAAGAAGACTAYATGAATATGCAGAAAGAGACGGAAAAAGAAAAGGGGTGTTACAACTCAAAGTCCAAACAAAGATGAGTATAAAAACTGGTCCCGCTGAAGCAGATTTTGTGAACTGTGGGGGACACAGTGTGACAGAGACTGCGTCTATAAGTTCACCCAGTGCCGACCCCAGGCTTGGCGCTGCCTTTTGTTGGTTGGCATTCTGGTACTTTGTCTCGCAGTTCCATAATAAATTATTTTATTAATTTATTATCAGCTGTTCATTTATAAAAGTCCTTCACCCCCAAACAAGGCCAGATGGGGTCTTGTCTGATTTTTAAACACAGAAAGGTCAATCCATATTTCCCCACTGAACAGATGCAGAGATCATCTTGGTAATAGTGCTTCATTAATGAGCAGATACAATGATAAGCTTTATCTAGACAAGGTTTATCTAGAGGTCAGCTTTGCCTCAAGGCCTGTTGGTCAGGCCTCAGTCAGGAACTGGCAAACAGGCCTCAGTACTTCAATTGGTCCTTAGACCTACAGATGAAAAAAAACCTTCCTAACAATTCTTTTGATAACAGGGTCTTAGATTTAGGTATTAGGCATAAAGGCCTTGCCTCTTGTCTTCAATTAAGTGCTGCTAAAGTTTATTCTGAGAGCTATCATTCACCTTCCTTTTAAAACATRCCTAATTATTTGCTATTCTCTGTTATTTGTGAAATCCCTCTTTTTTTCTTGAGACTGTCTCTTTTTAGACAGGCTCAGTACTTCATTTCCCAGCACAAAGTGTCACAACAACTCTAACATGGAATCATAACACACCAAGTGCTCACACTGCAATGACTACAGTCACTGCCACAAATTCACTTTGCAGCAGTCTCCAATTTGGCAGCCATGAAGCCAATCCCACCACGAAGAATTTTCTTCTTTCTGCCACTCTTCTACTGCTCTTTCTACCGAGGTSATTCCTGAATATTGGCCTTCAAACCCAGCACGGACAGAAGTGCAACATTCCTGTGCCATGATAGCCCAGGTTCCTCCTTGGCCAGCAAGCAGATAATCCAAGGCAATGCAGTTCTGTGGAGTCCCCATTTGTGTTTGTGGGAGCTCTTAGGATGTGCTATTGAATATTTTAACAGTATCATTTGCTACTTCTTTTAATAATCAATTCATCTCACTAATGTAAACTCCACAGGACAAGGCAGTGCACATGGAGCACAGGGTGAACCAGAATCTTTTGCTTTCTGAAACCAAGGCACTCTTTTGGGGGAAAAGGTTCTCTCAACCCTAACTCTTCCTTGTGGTTGCTGCTGAAGGACCCTAAAGGGTGGCACTGCAGCTGGGAGTGGTGTAACACTGACACGGGCCAGCTGCAGCACCACAAGTTCTACTGATACTGTGGGTGATGTTAAAGCACAGAAATCCCTTCACACTGTGGCCTCTAACTTTGACAAGGTACAGTTTCTCCTTAAGTGAAATCCTAGTGAATCCTGTAAAGCTGACAATTGTATTCCGATGTTCCATAGCACAGTTTTCTGTAACTGTCCCTTCATTGAATCTGTTATGAGACAGAGCCCATTGACAGAGTTCTAGCCACTCCTTAGGGTGAGCCCTCCAAGGGAATCCCATTCCTCCCAACTTCAGTTGAGAACACACCCAGCAATTAGTTACACTGAGTATTTTGGCTACTTTGATCTTGAAATTTTCAAAACAGTTTTGATGACTAATGCCTTGGTGAAATGCTAGAGGTGTTTCTGGCAATCAAAGATTCTGGCTGACCCTCAAGATACAACTTACAGACATAAGCAGTACTTTAGTGACAAGGTTATTAATTCTTTCTCTTGAATCTCATTTGGGGTATGAACAGTAATTCTGTTGTCCATGGAGCTGGTGCCTTTTGAATTCCAGAATAAGGCCCCCAAGGTGCTTTGCTGTTCAGCTTTACCGTGGTGTCTGTGGGTAACAAGGCTTGGTGGGGTCCTTTCCCCTTCAGCTGGAGGGGTGCCAGGTCCCAGTCCCTGAGGGGCAGCCAGGCTTCTGGCTGGAATTGGTGTGGAGTGTCACATCAGCCTTCACAGGGGGCTTCATTGATCAGAGCATTTTCCAAAGGGGCTGCTGRGGCAAACAGGGAGATTTGTTCTGGCAGGATCTGTTAAACAATATTCTGTACCATCTACTTGTTCTCACATAGAACACTTGGCTTCAGGGACATATTCCCATTGCTCCTGCCCAGGTTTCAGGATTCAAACAGCATTGTCTTTCCCCAGAGCTGTTCCTCCAGCTGGCTCAGGAGGGCCATTTGGCCTCTGAACCCACACTCTGGCTCCATTATTAGGACTGGTGGATCCAAACCCTTTATCTTCACAAACAGTGCTGATTGGAGGTAGATCTCCTTCTTTCACAATTAATTTTAAAACCTGACAATATCAGTAATTGTGCTACCCTGTCATGGGTTTGAATAATCAAATCTTGTTCACTATTGCTTAACAGAATTCCTTTAATTTCTCCTGGGTAATCTGTATCAATTCCTACTCCCATGATATGAACACTTCCCAAGGCCAAGCTCAAGTGAGCAGTTATCAAACCAAAGTGTCCTGGAGGAATTGGAATTCCTGTTTTGGTATTGAGAACTCTCATTTGCTTCTGATTTGTCCTAATTAATACTAATGCAGGAAGGTCCAGCCCTGCAGCCTCTGGGGTGGCCCTGTCAGGGGCCATCACACCCAGGACAATTTCCCAGGAAGTCAAAATCTTACTGGCCATGGTTGTATTTGCAAACTGGGTGCAGCTGTGCACATCTGGGGGCTTTCCCTTTCCCCAGTGGGCCCACTGTTAAGGGTATGGAGCACATCTGGGAGATGGGTTCTCCACTGTGACAGGTTCCCATCTCCTCATTTTTTCAACTGCTCTTTTTACAACCCCTTCATCCCTTCAACCAATCCAGCAGTTTGTGGATCTGAAAAACCCAGAAGTCTTCATCAGTTTATTTCTCACAGTAATGGAAAAAGCATTCTGTATCACAGGATCAGCAAATCCTATAAAAGTAGCCAATTCCATCCCTTCCTCCTATGTTGCCTGTATACAATGTCACAAAGTTGACCACTGCCATTTGGGTCTTGGCCAGTCCTTTTCTGGAGGTTATTTAGTGTCACACCCCTGAGCAACCAAAGATGACATATTAGCATTGTCAGCCTTATTTCACATTACCAGTTTTTAATTATATACATATATATATATCTATTCTTTTATAATAATCTAATAATAGCTATTAATAATAAATTTTAATTACAGTTAAAATATCACTTGAAGAAATGAACCTGAATTCAAGAYGAAAACCTTCTTCTGTTACTCCATGTGGAACATTCCAACAACAATTGTTCCTTCTGTTGGTGCTGTTTCCAATGTGTTGTTAACAAAATTCACCCTTGTCTTCCCAAACCCACAAGTTCTTTTCCTTTTCCCATATGCAATTTTTGGATGCATTTTAATACATCCAGTGCTTCAGCTTCTTTTAACCGACCTCCCCATTGCTTGCACAGTGCTCAGACCTCAGCCCACTCCAGAGAAGAGCTAGAGAAGTGTCATAGGTTTCTCCTGGCACCATRYCAGTGCACCTATGAATATATGTATATTTCCTAACAACTACTGTGGGATGTGATCAAGAACAGAGCAGAGCAGGCTTAAACCTTGAAGACAGAACAAAACTTTATTAAATTACAGACTAACAGAAATTAAAACCCTCCAGAACATTTCTTCTCCTCTTCCCCCGGTTTCCACCCTTCCACACTCAGACTTATACACTTACTCATTCCCTTCTATCTTACTTGCTTTACACCACTCAAAAAAAACTAATCTTCAGTTCAGCAAGGGAGAGAGAAGTCTCTCTTGCACTATACACCTCGCCACAGGAATACACAGGTCCACCCTCCTGTGCTTCCATGTCACCCATGGCACCACCCCAGGAAGAAGTCTGCCACTCTCCTTCCCATGTCCAGTTCTCTCACCACCGTCCATGGACCAAAACTGCATCTAGGGCTTTTTAAGGATGCTCAGCCAAGTACCAAAAACCTAACCACTTCAGTCTCCCCCATTTTCCTCTGGGGCCAAGGGTTCCAAGAACAGAGATCTTCATCCTTGAAGACAGAGGGCACCACCACACCCTCTTCTTCTCTCCTCTGTTCATGCTACTCCTCCCATGGCAGTCACTGCCACAGTCTTTTGGCTCAAGCCAACAGCATCCACCCAAACACAGTCCAGGAGAATTCAGGTTTGTCTGTGGCTAATATTATGCAAGAAAATTCCAGCTTCAAAGTCACTCCTCTTCATCTCTGCCCATCTGGGATTCTTTTCATCTTCCTTTAACATCTCAGTCTCACGTTGTCTCTCTCTCTCTTAAACCACCAGGCAAGAGAAATCAATATCTACAAAAGGTTCCTTTCTGCTTAAAAAAAAGTTGAAAGTCCTCAGCTCCCAGCCAGGCCGCAAAATCGGCACATTCCCCACAGCTGAGCACTCTCTCCGTCCGCCCGGCTCCCCCTCTCCGCTGCCAGCTGCTTCCGAAGTACTGATCTCTTCCGGCGGGGGGGGGTGGGGTGGGTAGAGAAGAACAAGAACAGAAGGCACCTCCACCCTTCCCTCTTTGCCAGTGCTCTCCAACGTGGCTCTTCCCCTCCCTCTTCTCCAGCAGCAGCCACCAAACTCAGTCTTAGCAGAGCTAAATATATCTTCCTCCTCGCACCCAGCCTGAGAGTCACTGAGCTTAGCAGATATTTCGAGTTAAGCAGAGTTTAGCAAGCCCGGCAGGGCCCAGCAGGGCCTAGCAGGCTCAGCAGGGCCTGGCAGGGCCCAGCAGGCCCCCGGCTTCCCCCCGGCCAGGAGGGAGCTGGGGCTGCTTCCTACATCTTCCGAGGCAAGCAGCAGAAGGGACGAAGTTCCCAAAATCCCCAACTTTTATAAATGTGCTCATTCACGAAAATGAACTGCTTCCTCACTGGCTGAAGTATGTGTCAATCTAAGGTCTTTGCAGTTAACTATTTCCTTTTTTAACTAAAAGCTATGCTAAACCATAACAGGGGTCTAGTCCTCTTTTTGCTTCTCCTGGATCAAATAAACAGGGACCCTTATCCCGAGAATAAAAAAAGGGTGCTTCCTTTCTTTTACCTTCATCCTTTGCCAGGTGTTGGGGTTTGTTTTCAGCCTTGTTCTGTTTGGTTTGCTCTGTCTCCCCCTGTTCAGTTGTGTTGATTGTTTCGTTCCTGGGTTCTCTCCTCCTTTGTACCATCCCACCTTCTCCTCCAACCCTCTGCAGTTGTCAGTCCTCCTCTCTCCTCCCCGGTGTTCCCTGCCTGTCACCCTCAGCCACTCCCTAGCTTCTAGAGAGTTCTGCTCAGGGCTAAGGGTGATTGGCTGTCAGGTCCAGGCTCCCCCCATTGCTCTCCGTCATTGATTGTTAGCTGATGTCTGTTAATCATTGATGTTCCTTGATTGGATGCCTGCTTTGCATATAACCTTGTGCTCCGAGTCCCTCAGGGCTCGTGAGGGTAGGTTCCTGGAGAATAAAGAATCCTTGTTACCCCCTCAAGAGTCTCTCCCTTTACTAAAGATGATCCATTGCGGATAGCTGCCTTAGAGGCTTGGCAGTCTCACAGAGACCTCACCCAGCTCGAAGGTACTGCTGTAGTGCTGCCGCTTCTGCCGGCCGGGCTTGATCCCCAGATCTAGGCAGAGGAACTACCACAGGCTTGGCGCCCAACGTGGCCTGTGAAGAGCGCCAGGCCACGGAAGGAGACAGCGTCTGTGGCACAGCGGCACCTTCCGCAGACAGTGCTCGGCACCTCCACAGTGACTGCCCCACAGACAGTGCTCGTCTTGGGCTGACAAGCCAGGCTGCTAGCAGCGAGCTGTGTTCTAACAGCAGATCTGCGGGCATGCCGTGCACTGGGTAGCTTCGGAAGCCCACCGAAGTCCGGTGCCGGATCGTCTCCACCCCCTGCGGAATTGTACGTTTCGCTCCGGGATCACTTCACGGAAGAGTTAGTGCCCCCTCAAGGGACCCTATACCCGCACGCTGCCTGCGCAGGTGACTTCGCAACCAGTAGTCCCTACAGGGTGAGCTGCGAAGCATTTACTTAGATCCCACCCTCCAGGCACATTTTTAAATTACAACAGGGGGGAATAGAGAGGGTGACACCATCACCATGGGACAAAAGCTGATGGTCGCCCAAAGGGAGATCTACACCCAAGTTGCGGGAATCCTTGTGGGGGGGTGGGTTTGCAGTTAAAAAGTCTAAGTTAAAGTGTTTTGCTCGATGGTTGTCTCTGCACTTCCCCACGATTTCGGCTGCAAATATTCAAGATATCCAATTTTGGAATTCAGTCAGCATCAAAATATTAGCTGATAAGAAATCAAAATATTTAGCCGACCATACTTTATTGGCCCACCAAATTAGAAATATTATTTTAATGAGAAAAGAAAAACAGAACCAGCCAACAGGCAAAACAGTCCCTAGTTCTCCCAAACCCCCTTCCAGCCCCCGAGTCCCAACCCCAGGGATCCTCAGGAGAGCAGACCGCCCTGAGGTGCGGGGTTGCCACCAACTCCCCAGCTCCCCTGAGGATGCCTGCTTCCCCCACCTGGGCAGACCTGGCCAGTCTGTCCGGGGCTCTCCCTACCCCAGAAGATACCCAGTTATGCATGCCCCATCCCAAAGAGTTTCTTTTGCCCTCTTCTCCTCAAGGGTAGAATCCCTCCCAGATACCCCTCAAAATGGCCCCCAGGGAACACAAGATGGCAGAGGCCACATGGCTTCTCCCACCTCTTGTTGTTCCCCTACCCAGACATCCCTTCGAGGTTCCCGAACTCCGCCCTTTCCTTTACCCACTCCTCTGCCCCCTCCCCCAGAGTCTTGGCTCCGCCTCTTCCCGGAAGAGATGCCATCTTTGAAGGCCTCTTCCGGGGGGGGGAAGCCACACCCCCTGCCTGGGCCCTCCCACTTCCGGCTTCTGGTGGGCCCCCATTTCCAGACCGGAACTTCCAGAATCCGGGGATGAGGAGGCCTCGGAGCCGGAAGAGGCCTCAGGGTTGGGGCCTCCTCTGATGGCCGCTCCGGTAACATTTGTTGAGTGGCCAGGAGGTATGCCCCAGGCAAAATGGACCCCTTTCCCCCTGACAGTCACACGTGATTTGTGTAAGGCTAAGCRAGAATTCGGGTGAGATTCTGAGTATTTTAGGGGCCTCCTTCAGGCCACCCTTGCCACTGAACATCTGGTTCCGGCAGATCTGCGCACCCTCTTTTCCTGTCTGCTGAACAAAACCGACCTTCAGGTCTGGGAAACAGCCTGGAAAAGAGAGGTCCGCAAGATCCTCCCGGAACTGTGGCAAGGGGAAGAGGGATCGACTGATCGAGATGGTCATCTACTCTCGGTTGATCACCTCTGCGGCCTGAAGGATTGGGCGTTGGGGCAGAAACAAGCTGACAAGATACCTGCTAAAGCTTTGGAGGGAGGCAGTGAGAGCGGCCGAGTGGGCATTTAACCAAATGCAACCAGAGGGTCCAGTTGAGGACTTTTTAACCATCATACAATCGCCTTTTGAGTCTTCCTCTCAGTTTGTGGAGCAGCTGACCACTGCCATCGAGCACCAGGTAGAAGATGAGGAGGCGAGGGAGGGGGTTCTCYGACAGCTCGCAAAAACGAATGCGAACGACGTCTGTAAGGCTGCCATCCTAACGTTGCCCTGTGATCCCCTGCTTGATGTTTGTATTAAGAAGGTCGTCGTTCCAGCCGCCCACAAACCTGAAAGGGACAGGACTGCAAGGACCCCGGACCCTCGGAAAAGATACACTGCCTCGACGTCGGCAAAGGAGCCCCAACACAAGACTGCTCCCAAGAAGGCCACATTCTCTAGGCCCCCAGCAAGAAAGACCTGCCTGCTATGTGACACCCCCAGACATTGGGCGTCATCTTGCCCACTCAAAAAAGAATTCTCGCAGTTTAAATTGAAAAAAGGGAGAGAGGGGAGGGAGGAGAGCAAGCAACAAAAAAACTAGATGCAGAGCGCAGCCCCTCCCTGCGCCACAATACAAATGAGGTGGGACTAACATTTAGGAAGCGCAGGGAGGAGGAACCAGACCCACCTGGGGAGAGTGACAAGTTACATACCGGACTGGACTGCACCACTGGAAACAAAGACAATAACAAGGACATGATCGAACCTGGGAGACACCCAGATATGCCGAAAAGGATTGTGACCACCC
The DNA here is from genome assembly GCA_902810485.1 of Alauda arvensis. NCBI lineage: Eukaryota > Metazoa > Chordata > Aves > Passeriformes > Alaudidae > Alauda > Alauda arvensis. Next base: position 910,135 of record CADDXX010000332.1, read on the forward strand.
GATCTAATTATGACCCATTTCTTTTACAGCTCATGGAGTCATTGCATATCCGGGACGAGGGTTGGCACTTTATCTCCGTGAGGGTTGAGGACGGTGAAGCGTGGCAGAGAGTGCGCAGTAAGTTCATCGTCCTCGGGGACACCAAACATATCCCCCTCGACATCGAGGTAGCCCCATGGTTGTTATCATCTGACCCCAACCACTTAGTTATTTGGCTAAGGAGTACTCATCCCCCTACATTCCTGGCTAAGGGCCAAATCATTGCCCAGGCCATCGAGGTTTCGGCAGCAGAAAGGCCTCTGATGGTGGCTCCAGTGCAATACATCGGCCAGGAGAAACCTCAGATCTCTTGCTGCCTTGTAAAAGGGGGTGAGTACAAATTTATGGAGGGGCTGCTGGACACTGGGGCAGATGTGACGATCATTCCCAGTAGGGAATCTGCAGGATGTAGCTGGTCATGTTCAGGGTGTTGGGGCATGCAATTGGCAAAAACATCTAAAAGCATGGTCAAATTTAAGGGGCCAAATGGTCAATTGGCCATGATCACACCGTTCGTGTTAGATTACAAGGAGCCTTTGTGGGGGAGAGACCTTCTAGCCCAGTGGGGGGCAAAAACTGATCTTCTTGATGCCCCTCAGGTTTTTAGGGTGGCGGTCACTGTGGAGCGCCCACCCCAGAAACTGAATTGGATATCAGACAAACCAGTATGGGTAGAGCAGTGGCCGCTCAGCAAGCAAAAATTAAAGGCGCTCCAGGAGCTCGTGAATGAGCAGTTAGCCCTGGGGCATATCCAGGAGACCAAGTCCCCCTGGAATTCCCCTGTCTTTGTTTTGAAAAACCAGGCAAAGACGAGTGGCGGCTCCTTCACGACCTCCAAGCCATCAATGACCAAATTGAAGACATGGGCTCTCCCCAACCTGGGATGCCTTCCCCCGCCATGCTGCCCGAAAATTGGAAATTGGCAATTATTGACATCAAAAATTGCTTTTTCCAAATTCCCCTTCATCCTGAGGATGCCCCATATTTTGCTTTCTCGGTTCCAACCAACAACCTAGGAAACACTACCACTGGAAGGTCCTTCCGCAGGGCATGAAGAACAGCCCCGCGATCTTCCAGTGGTATGTGGCTTCCTTGCTGTCACCAGTGCGTGAGTCGGGGGGGAGAATGTAGTGATTTACCACTACATGGATGACATCTTGGTTTGTGCCCCCGATGATGATCAACTTGCTCGTGTCCTTGACCTGACAACTAATGCGTTGATTTCTGCAGGGTTTGAGCTCCAAGAGGACAAGATTCAACAGATGCCACCCTGGAAATACCTGGGTCTGAGAATTGCAGAGAGGACCATTGTGCCTCACAAATTGGACATAAGGGTAAACATTCAGACCCTCAATGATGTCCAACAACTGTGTGGGGCCTTGAACTGGGTGAGGCCGTGGCTGGGTTTGACAAACACCGACCTGGAACCCCTCTTCCAGTTGCTGGAAGGAAGGGAAAACCCAGACTCTCCCAGGTCCCTCACCCCAGAGGCAGAGGTTGCCCTTGAAAAGATATCTAAGAAGATGGCAGAGAGGCAGGCCCACAGATACCAGCCGGGCCTGCCCTTTAAATTTATCATCCTAGGAAAATTGCCACACCTCCATGGATTAATTTTCCAGTGGAGAGATGTCCCAAAGAAGACCAAAGACCCAGAAGAGAGGGACCCTCTCTTGATAAAAGAGTGGGTTTTCCTCCCTCACCATCGGTCCAAAAGGATGACCAGGCCACAAGAGCTCATGGCCGAGCTGATCTGGAAGGCTCGCCTTCAGATCAGGGAGCTGGCTGGGGAGGAGTTTGCATGTATACACATTCCAGTACAATTGAAATCGGGCAAAATTGCGAAGGCGATGTTTGGAATCTCTGATTCAAGAGAACGAGTCGCTGCAATTCGCGCTATCCAACTACACCAGTCAAATTAAATTAACTCGGCCAGCCCACAAAATTTTTTATTCGGAAATGCCATTCAAATTGTCAATTAAATCAAATCAAAACTGTCAATGCTTTGACAGTTTTTACGGATGCATCTGGGGTGTCTCACAAGTCAGTGGTGACTTGGAAGAATCCCCAAACTCAGCAGTGGGAAGCTGATGTTAAGGTGGTAGAAGGGTCCCCACAAATTGCTGAGTTAGATGCAGTCRTCAGAGCGTTTGAGAGGTTTTCCGAGCCTTTCAATCTGGTTACTGATTCGGCCTATGTTGCTGGTGTAGTGTCAAGAGCAGAAAATGCGGTATTGCAGGAAGTTTCCAACGAGCGCCTTTTCACCTTGCTATTGAAATTAATTAAGACAGTTTCCCACCGAGAGCAACCGTATTATGTGATACATATGAGGTCCCACACTGACCTGCCCAGTTTCCTGGCAGAGGGCAATCAGAGAGCTGATGCCCTCGCCGCAGCATCAGTGGAACTGGCCCCACTCCCTAGTGTGTTTGAGCAGGCTCAAATTAGCCACCAGCTGTTCCACCAAAATGCGCCCAGCTTGGTAAGACAATTCCATCTTTCACGAGACCAAGCCTGGGCCATTGTGGCCACATGCCCATCCTGTTCCTCTTATGCTCTTCCATCTTTGACTCTGGGGACCAATCCTTGAGGCCTCAAGGCCTGTGAGGTGTGGCAGATGGACGTCACCCACATACCATCCTTCGGGAGATTTAAATACGTCCATGTATCTATAGATACCTTTTCGGGAGCTATCTTTGCCTCTGCCCACACAGGGAAGAAAGCCGCGGATGTTGAAAAACACCTTATCCAGGCTTTCTCCGCATTGGGCATCCCAAAACAACTGAAAACAGACAACGGCCCAGCGTATAGCTCCAGGGAGCTCCGGAACTTCCTGCAGAAGTGGGGGATTGAGCACAAGACTGGCATCCCTTATTCCCCCTCAGGCCAAGGCATGGTGGAGAGGGCTCACCAGAGTCTGAAGAAGACCTTAGAACATCAGAAGGAGACTATGAAGGTGGAGTCCCCTCAGAGCCGCCTCTCCCGCGCCTTGTTTACCTTGAATTTTTTGAATTGCAGTTTGGAGTGCCTCAACCCTCCCATCCTCCGACATTTTGCCAATAACTCCCAGGTCCGGTTGAAGTCGCGTCCTCCAGTGCTGGTGAGAGATCCAGAGATGGGGGAGGTGGGGGGCCCACATGATATGATAGCCTGGGGGTGAGGATAATCCTGCGTGTCCACGCCCTCTGGCTTGAAGTGGGTCCCTTCTTGGTTTGTAAGACCTTACCTCCCAAAATCACCCCGTCAAGAGAAGAAGATTCCCCAGGTGGCGGCTGTTCGGTGGAGGAGAAGGAGGAGAACCCAATCTTTGTAATATCCCAAATCTATTTCTATTTTTCTGGCTTCCTTTTTAGAGTCGCCTATCCCCCAGCAGTCGAGCAACATGAGTTCCCAGCTCCTCCTGATATTCTCCTGGATGGTTTGAGTTGTGCAACCATGGTTGGTCCCCCAACCCCTTGAAAATGTTTGGAAGACGCTCGCCCGTGTCCACAACCAGTCAGATTTTTGTTTCTCTACCCATTCCCATTCCGACCCTTTCTTGAGCTGTCTGGTGGGGATCCCGTTCAGGCAAGAAGAGTATGATTTTCCCCTTGTCCCTCCTCCGAGATATTCTCCCAAACGCCCTCCTAAACATGTCCCTAAACGTTCCCCTAGAGTTGCCGAGTATGCCGGCAACCTGTTAACCTATCAGCGATGGGTCCAGGGGTTGCCGGTATTACCCAAAGTGCCTCAGGAACTGCACCTTCTAAATTCTTACCCTGCAGAGATTTGTTTTCAGTTTTTTCACACACGTCCCTCTTATGAATCCTCATATGTAATTGAAACCCATAACAATTATTTGGCGAAGTCTTGGTGCAGATATTTATTTCATATCCCTGAGGCCGCGACCCCTGATAGCCATTCCTATCAGTTACCCCGGGGAACCTTTATGATTTGTGGGAACTTGGCCTGGAACGGCATCCCCTCTCTCCTGCAAAGAGGGCCCTGTACTTTTGGGAGGTTGAGCCTGTTTGCACCACCCAAATAAAAAATTCTTGATTGGCAAAATGGAAAATCCTCATTGAGTGCTGATCAGAGATCCAAAAGAGAAACCCAAATGATTGACCCGAATTGCTATTATAATGTTACCCATTGGCACAGATCCAAATCTATTGCCCTTGCTATATTTTTTTCCATGGGCAGACATGGTTCACTCGATGGACGAATTAGGAAAATTAGAATGTTAGGTGTTTCGGCAGGCTAATTTAACTTCAACAGCCCTAGCGGACCTCCTCTCAGAAGAGGAAACCACCAGACATGCTACCCTTCAAAATCRGGCAGCTATTATTTGCTCCTATTGCACCACCATGGTTGCGAGGAGTTCGAGGGCATGTGCTGTTTCGACCTGTCATCTAAAGCACCTCAGATTCGACAGACCATCCAGGAGATGCAGGAGATGATGACCACCATGAAGGAGGAAGGCCGAAATTGGCTAGACGATCTCTTCAAAGGCTGGGGACGCGAGGCTGGGCACAAAGCCTCATTAAGTTTTTGATATTGGTGATAGTTATCATGACTCTATTGTTTATAGGCCTTGTTATTCTCAAAAGACTGCTACAAAGGGCATTTTTTGTTCACGATGTCCATCGAGTCGGGGCCCCAGAGATGGAGTGCGAAACATCCTTCTACTCTCCTGCTGAAACGGCAGATGAAGATCCTGGGCCCTGGTTCGATGGGAGTCAACCTCCTGTTAATTCCGAAATTTTCCGTTCTTAATTTTATTAGTTAAAAAAGGGGGAAATGTTGGGGTTTGTTTTCAGCCTTGTTCTGTTTGGTTTGCCCTGTCTCCACCTGTTCAGTTGTGTTGATTGTTTTGTTCCTGGGTTTTCTCCTCTGCTGGGGTTTGTTTTACCGGGATGGGTTGGTTTGTCCTGCTTCCCCCCGCGCGGCTGCGGTTGGTTCAGTCCCACGGCTCCCTACGCCGCCGGCGCACCCCTCCTCCTTCCCCCCGCTGCCGCSGCTGTCACTCTGGCTCTCCCCACCCTGAAATTCTCTCTCCGTCACCCCCAGACACTCCCAAACTTCCAGAGACCTCTGCTCAGGGCTAAAGGGGATTGGATTTTGGGTTCGGGCATCCCCCACGGCTCGCGGTGATTGAGTATTAGCGCTGTCTGTCAGTGCACTCTGTGGTTACCTGCTTCCCATTATAAACCCCTGTTCAGAGCCRCTCCACGTTTTCATGGGCAGGTTCTTGGAGAATAAAGAACTCTAGAAACCCCCCGTGGAAGACTCCCTCTTCATTGACGGTGATCTCTCGCTGGCAGCCTTTCCGAGAGGTTTGGGGATCACAGAGACCCCAGCCCACATCCAGAGCTGTGGCTTCCTGCCGTTGCCACCGGCCGGGCTCTGCTCCCACCCAGGGGGCAGGAAACCAGCAGACTCCTCCTTTGTACCATCCAACCTTCTCCTCCACCCCTCTGCAGTTGTCAGTTCTCCTCTCTCCTCCCCAGGGTTCCCTGCCTGTCACCCTCAGCCACTCCCTAGCTTCTAGAGAGTTCTGCTCAGGGCTAAGGGTGATTGGCTGTCAGGTCCAGGCTCCCCCCATTGCTCTCCGTCATTGATTGTTAGCTGATGTCTGTTAATCACTGATGTTCCATGATTGGATGCCTGCTTTGCTTATAGCCTTGTGCTCGGAGTCCCTCGGGGCTCTTGAGGGTAGGTTCCTGGAGAATAAAGAATCCTTGTTACCCCCTCAAGAGTCTCTCCCTTTACTAAAGACGATCCATTGTGGATAGTTGCCTTAGAGGCTTGGCGGTCTCATAGAGACCTCACCCAGCTCAAAAGTACTGCCGTAGTGCTGCCGCTTCTGCCAGCCAGGCTTGATCCTCAGATCTAGGCAGAGGAACTACCACAGCCAGGCAAACCCGTTGGGGTTCAGGAGCTAGCCTAAATAGAACCCCGAAAGGGAAACCCGGCAAGCTGGCTTCCAACGTGGCGGCTCCTCACGTGGTGAGAGACCCCACATCAAAGCTGGACTTCCACCCGTGGATCTTATAAGCTTTTGGACAGTCATCTACCCTTAGAAAGTTCCTCCCTGGGAGACCCCCTAGTGAGTGCGTGGGAGGTGGGGTGGGGCGTGGCTACAGCGATACACAAGGGCAGCCCCACATGGGTGGGGGTTGTGGCATGCAGGGGGTGTGGCAGCTCCCAGGTGCGGCAGACACAGCAGCACGGGACGGTGGGCTCGTGCACGTGCAGCTGCTCGTGGGGGGTTATGCGGGGCACGTGCGGCAGGCACGGGGTATCCAGTGTCGGTAGCAGAGACTGTGAGGTTTGCGTTTTGTCGGCTCCCGGCAGCCACATGCTGCAGCGGCATCTGTGCAGCTGCTAGTGGCAATTTAAAAGCTGCGGGCTCCCTCACATGTGAGTTCCTCTCCCTTACCTCACAGCTGAGGGGAGGAGGAACTGTACCCCTTTCTTGTGTCACTTGCTTGTATTTTCGGTTTCGGTTTGTGTTTTGCTGCAAGCGGAGGTAGATTTAAACTGTGCAGACTGTGTTTTAACATCGCTATGGGTTCTAAGTTGTCTGCGCAGGAGAGAGGCATTTATTCCCAGATTCTAGATACCCTGAACAGTGGGGGCATTAAGATCTCTAGGGGAAAATTACAGCAATTTGTTCGGTGGTTGTCTTTGCATCTGCCTCAGTTTTCCCAGCAGAATGTGAGTTCTGCCTCTGTCTGGGACAAAGTAAGAGGACTGTTAATATCTCAAGCTGAGCAGGGAGATAAAACAACATCTAAGTTTATCCTGGTGTTCCTTGTAATTCGTAAGGAATTAATTAAGAAGGAGGCAAAGGAACAGCCACTGTGAAACCCCCTTCCCACTGTTCCCCCTACCCCTTCTCCCTCTCCTTTTGCCCCTGGGCTGGAATAAACACGCGGGGCAGCCCGAGAAACACAGGAGGCCTGGCATAAAGACCAATGCCCTTCTGGCCCTCTGCATTCCTTTCAGTACCCCAGCTTGGTTAGCTGTGCGCAGGCTGAYGGAGACCTTTCCCTGTATTCCTCTTTCCCTGCCATTGTACCTGAAATTTCGTGTTCTGTTAGCCCTGAGAGCAGAAACCTCCATCCCCTGGGTGGCATTGACCACGTGGCTGGGTACCAAAATGGTGGCGCCGACCACATGGTGGGTTTCCAAGATGGCGCTGGCCACGTGGTGGGTTTCCAAGATGGCAGCGGTCACGTGCTGGGGGTTCAAAATGGCGGCAGTCATGTGTTAGAACCTCCAGTTTTCTCTCCTTCCCATAACCTCTTTCACTCATATGTTCCTTCCCATAACCCTTTCTGGTCCTACAATCCCTGCCACCCTCTTGCTCCCCCAGACACCACACCCCTCTCCCCCATATTCCCACCCTGCATGATGTCATGCTGCCACCCTGCCTCCCAGGTGTTGCAATCATACTTCCCACAGTTGCCACATCTCTCCAGAAAGCTCCACCCCCCTCCCCGTCCCCAGTTCCCACACTCCCCCACCCAGTTCCCACAGGGGGGTGGAGGTGGGGCTGGGAGGGGGTGGGGCCGGGGGTGCCCCTGAGGATAGGACCAGTGGGGGAGGGGATGGTGCCGGTAGTTCCCAAAGGGGTGGAGCCAACAGGGGGGATGAAGCCGGTGGTTCCCACAGCAGTGGGGCTGGTGGGGGGGCCAGTGGGGCTGGGGGTTCCCAAGGGGAAGGGGCCCCAGGGAGGTGTGAACCCGGTGCAACCGAGGGAGCGGGTGGGGAGCAGGGAGAGCTCCCTGCCAGTTCCCATAGCAACAAGACCGGGTGGGAAAGCCCTAGTAACCAAAGTCAAGAGGGGCAAATGATACGTGATGCTGCCCCAGTTACATACGTTGGTAAGCAGAATTATATCAGAGCTTACCAACCCTTCTCTTACCAGAATAGGAAGGAGTTATGCAAATGCCAAAAGGAATTTGACAGGGACAGTGAGATCTTTAGAAGCATGATGAATGCTATTTTAACATCTATTGAATTAGTGCCAACAGATCTCAGGAGTATTTTCTGGTGTGTCCTCACACCCTCAGAATTTGATCTCTGGGAAAGCACCTGGGTAAGGTCTTTGAGGACACTCCTAGAAGAGCTTAAGCTTAGAAATCCCCGGGGTGCACAGGATATGGAAGGGAGGGATATCACTTATGAACATCTGTGTGGTGAGGGCAAATGGGCTAACCCTGAAGACCAAGCTTGGGTGTTATCCAAATACATTCTAGAAAAAATCAGCAGTGTTGCAGAAAAGGTTTTTTACCAGTTACCAACAGCTGAAACACAAGGTAGCTATCTAAATATTAAACAGCATTCTTCAGAAAATTTCTTGCAGTTCCTTGACCGGCTTTGAACACAAATAGAAAGGCAGGTACCAGACCCAATGGCACAAGTGAGTTACTTAAGGAGATGGCTCAGAGGAATGCCAACGAAGCCTGTCGAAGGGTAATCCTAGGACTGCCTGTAGACCCTCCACCAACGCTGGCACAGATGATGAAAGCATACACCAAGAAAGCAGAGCTAATCATCACACCAGAGAGACGGCACAGAGCCACCAACCCAAGGACTTTAGAAGCTGCAGCATCAGAACAGCTTCAGCAGATCACCTGCTTCCAGTGTAAAAAGCCTGGACACTTTGCCAGAGACTGTCCCCAAAACCAGCTGAAGAAGAAAAGAAATCAGAAAGATAGGACAACCAACAGTAAAAAAACCCTGAGACTCGAGTGTGGGCCCGCACCGCGCTATGATACAAATGCAGTGGGTTCCACTGTAAAAAACGACTCTCAACAAAACAAAGGGAGAGAGGGAAGCTGGGTGCAGGGCAGCAGCAAGATAAAAATGAGTGTTTACTGTGGCTGCCCAAGAAGTGCTGGCAGCATGGGCTCTTTGTTATACCTGGGAGAGTGGGAAAGTTTTAATGAAGAGATGAATATGCATGAAAGCCCCAAAAGCTATTGGTTGCTGCTGTGCTGTCACTCTCAGACTCCTCTGTATTTGATTGGACAGTCCTGTGTTATCCACGCCCAGGACCAAGGCTTTAAGAATGCTTCCCGTGCTGTACTCGGGGCTTTTTGAGGGCATCAGCCTAATAAACTGTATGTCCTTTGGAAGCCAGTGTCCCCTCTTCCTTACTCCAGAGAAATCCTATTTATGTTAGAATCTCCCCCTTCTCTTTCCTGCAAGCTCACACGCATGCACAGGACTGTCTGTGTCTCCCCCGAAGTGGGAGCACCCGGCAGGACCCACACACACACWGAGTCAGGACCACAGCTGCAGGAGGGAGAGGGACCGGAGGATTTTTCTAACAGTTTACCTAACAAAGCATCACAGCCTCTAGGGCATTTCAAGCTTGTAACAACAGATGCTTTTCTTTTCAGGTCTACCCACTGGACAGTCACTGAAGTAGAATTGACAGGGAAGTCGCAAGACTTGACGGTAGACCATCCAGGACTGGACAGTCAGTGTTTTGTTACTGGGGACACAGCACACACGCCCATAGAGATTGAGATTGCTCCCTTGACTACCAAGGGAAACATATCCAAACTCATTCTCTTGGCGCGTTGCCCTCAGCCACCCTTCTGTTTAGCCAAGGGACAAATCATCACCCAGGCCATTCCCACTCCAGCAGGGGTCCCAAGACAATAAAGCACCTGACGTCTACTGGGCAGAAGTAGTTGGTGAGGACAAACCCATGATGGGATGTAATTTAATCCATGGGACAGACCATCTCCACGTAGATGGCTTTATTGGATACAGGATCAGACGTCACAGTGATACCAGAGAAGATGTGGCCTTCTCATTGGGATCTGCAACCCRTGGCTGGCAAACTTTGAGGTATAGGAGGACTTCAATTGGCAAAAATTTCAAAAAGCATTGTGCAAATTGAGGGGCCGGATGGAAAATTGGCCAGCGTCCGCCCATTTGTCATCAACTATAAGGCTCCCTTGTGGGGGAGAGATACCATGTCACAGTGGGGGGTCAAATTGGTTATCCCTAAAACCCCCCAGGATTCTTAGAAGTGGCCACTGCGGAGCGCCCTGCCCAAAAGTTAACTTGGCTAGATGACACACCAGTCTGGGTAAATCAGTGGCCACTCAGGAAAGAAAAACTTCAGGCGCTCAAGGAGCTTGTAGAAGAACAATTGGCTAATGGTCACATAGAAGAAACAACCAATCCTTGGAATTCCCCGGTCTTTGCAATAAGGAAGCCAGAGAAAGATAAGTGAAGGATCCTCCACAACCTCTGGGAAATAAACAAAGTAATTGAAGACATGGGGTCACTCCAACCAGGGATGCCTTCCACAACAATGCTCCCCCAAAATTGGCAATTGGTTGTCCTAGATATCAAAGACTGTTTGTCAGGGTCCGCAAGGGTCTGCAGAGTCCTGGTAGGTTCTTCTAGGGGATCTCAGAGCGCAGAAGACACAGCACAGGGACAAACCAGTTTAAATCATCAACAATGCACTTTATTTAGTGCCAACAACAGTATGCGATAGTGGGAGAGAGAAAGGAAAATAGAGAAAGAGAGAGAGAAAAGAGGGGAAAAGGGATCAATAGCTACCATGAAAAAGAGCCGGAATCCTCGAGGCCATGTGCCCATAGATGCGTCTTCTTTCCGTGGGGTACGTACAAAGTAGGGTCCCAAGATTCACAGTCTTTATAGGTCTTCTCAAAGCAAGAGGCATTTGGCCAAGGTAGGGGTAGCTTGGTTGCACGGGGCTGCCACTGTCCTTTGTTCACTTGTGGCTCCAAAACCAGCTGCACCTGCCCATGGTATGGTGCAGGCAGTGCGGTGCTTTAGGGTCGTACTGACCCCCACACAGGAACAGAACAAACCAGAGCAAACATCAGCTAGTTCATTCTTCCCGGTCTCTGGTCCAGTGAACACACCTGCAAGTCCTGGCAGGCTTTTCTCCCCCCCTGGACAGGCCAGAACTTCTGAGTCTGGGGTCTTAGTTCCTGAGACCCTTTGGAGACAGTTGTGAGGCAAATGAGGGATCTCGGACTGACTCTGACACTGTTTCTTCCACATTCCACTGCACCCAGAAGATGCCCCACAGTTTGCTTTCTCGGTTCCTACCATTAATCGAGAAGCCCCGATGAAGTGTTACCACTGGAGGGTTTTGTCTCAGGGTCTCAAATGCAGTCCCTCCATCTGCCAGTGATATGTACCTTCATTGCTGTCCCCGGTATGAGCCAAAAGAAGGGTGGCCATCCATCCTCCACTACATGGATGATGTGCTTGTGTGTGCCCCCAATAACACCGTACTCCAAAATATACTTGACCTAGTGGTTAAAGTTTTAACCTCTGCTGGATTTCAACTGCAGGAAGATAAGGTTCAAAGGGTGCCACCTTGGAAGTACCTGGGCTTAGAGATCACTGTGCRGACCATTGTTCTGCAAAAATTGGAAATCAAAAGTGATCCCAAAATCCTAGCAGATCTCCATTCCCTGTGTGGGTCCTTGAACTGGGTCAGGCCCTGGCTAGGCGTCACAAATGAGGACCTAGATCCCCTAAACAATTTATTGAGGGGGGAGAGAGCTGATCTCTCCCAGAGAACTGACCCCAGAGGCAAGAACCTGAATAAAAAAGGCACAAAAAGCTTTGACTGAGAGGCAGGCTCACCATTACCAGCCCGAGCTGCCTTTCAAATTCATTGTTCTAGGAAAATTGCCACACTTGCATAGTTTAATATTCCAGTGGATCGAAGGGCAGAGAGATTCACTCTTAATAATAGAGTGGGTCTTCTCTCCCACCAGAGATCCAAGACTATCACAAGGCCAAAGTAGCTGATAGCTCAGCTAATCCAGAAAGCCAGGTTGAGACGGTGTGAGCTGGCTGGTTGTGACTTTGCGTGTATTCACCACCTGGTCAAGCTTTCTGAGGAGGGAAAGAATGTTCCCGAGAAACTGACCAAAGAGATGTTCGAGGGTCTGCTCCAGGGGAACGCCAACCTCCAGATATCCCTGGACAGCTACAGTGGGCAAATATCAGTCCATGCCCCGTCACACCAGCTCTTTAACGAGGAGTTCCACCTCATTCCTTGTGAGAAAAGGAGCCACAGGCCACTCAAGGCTCTCATAGTGTTCACTGATGGATCCGGGGCATCCCACAAATCAGCGATGACTTGGAGAAATCCCCAAACTCAGCATTGGGAAGCTGATGTGGAGTTTGTGGAGGGGTCACCCCAGGTTGCTGAACTGGCAGCAGTTGTGAGCGCTTTTGAGAAGTTCTTGGAGCCAATAAATTTGGTCACCGATTTGGCTTATGTGGTGGGGGTAGTGTCCAGGGCAGAACAGGCAGTTCTCAAAGACATCGAGAACAAGCGTCTCTTCACAGGTTCCTCTCAAAACTAATATATTTAGTTTCGCATCGAGAGCACCCATTATGTGTGATGCATGTGAGGTCACATACTGATTTGCCAGGTGAGATCACAGAGGGTAATCACAAGGCAGATTCCCTGGCAGCCCCAGCAGAAATGGCACGCCTCCCAGATGTTTTCCAAAAGGCAAAGCTCAGTCGCCAGCAGTACCATCAAAATGCACCAGGCCTGATGCATCAGCTCCAGCTAACACGGAGCCAGGCTCAAGCCATGGTGGCTACCTGCCCTGAGTGTCAGCACCAAGCCATCCCATCACTAGGTATGGGGGTTAACCCTCGAGGCCTTGGGAGCTGCGAAGAGTGGCAGACAGACATCACACACATTCCTAGTTTCGGTCGCCAAAAATACGTGCATGTAAGCATTGACAGCTATTCAAACGTGGTTCATGCCTCTGCCCATGCAGGGGAAACGGCTGCACATGCCAAGCGGCATCTGGTGCAAGCCTTTTCAGTACTGGGGTTCCCTAGAAAAATTAGGACTGACAATGRCCCAGCATACAAAGCCAAGGAATTCCTAGAGTTTGTCCAGCAGTGGGGAGTGGAGCATATAACAGGCATGCCCCACTTGCCCACAGGTCAGTCTGTGGTTGAGCGTGCCCACCAGACGCCCAAAAAGGTCCTGGTTAAGCAAAACAATTACACAGTGTGTATGTCGCCACAGCAAAAGCTTTGTAAAGCCATGTTTACTACCAATTTTCTGAACTGTTCCTTTGAAAATATGAGTCCCCCAGTGGTACATCACTTTAACAGTGGCAATCAGTTTAAATTGTCACAGCGTCCACCAGTTCTAATCAGGGACCCGGAAACCTGGGAAATTAAGGGTCCCTATGAGCTTGTGACCTGGGGGCGGGGCTATGCATCTGTATCCACCCCCTCAGGCCCATGATGGATACCCCAGAAATGGGTAAAGCCTTTTGTTCCAAAAAATCCAGCACCAGCAGAAGATGACGAGAAACAGGCAGCTGTTGCTTCCAAAAGAAGATGCTGCTGGAAAAAGAAGACAGAACCTTCCTAAGGTCTGGTTAAGTCCAGCAGACTTCAGACCTTTAATGTACTGTAAACATATTTGTTTTTCCTTTTAGAACAACCTACCTCCCACTCAACCTCACGATGAGCCCTGTCCAAATTGCCATCCTGTTCATGCTGAGCAGTCTGACGGCAGCATGGATCGTCCCTCAGCCACGCCAGAACATCTGGGTGACCCTGGCACGGACACTACTATATGCCTGTCCACTGGAGCAGTGAAGGACCCCATGTCCACCTGCCTGGTAGGGATTCCCCTACAAGCTGGAGAGTATCAAGCTAGCTTTCACTCACATATAACTAACCCAAGTCCTAGGCCACACTACACACTACCAAACCACATCCGCTGCTGACGGGCTGTAATGATAAAAAACCCCATAGAGGAATGGCTGCCAAAATTGCCCAAAGCATCTCAGGAGCCCCAAGAATTAGAGCTGTTGGGCTTCTCCCCAGCACCATACTGCATTCATTTTACTTTCACCCCACTGTCTAACACCAAAGTCTTTCACAATATACTGCAACATAGAGAGGAATTCACTGCCAAAAGGTGGTGTGATATTCTGAGCCATGTTACTGCAGACAACCCATACCATTCACATCCCAACAGCCTCCCTAAAGGTCTGTTCTTAATTTGTGGGGATCGGGCATGGGCAGGAATCTTATTCTGGCTTTTAGGAGGGCCACATACCTTCAGGCAGCTGTCCCTGTTAGCACTCAACCAAACCTTGATCAGCGAATGGACTCAAAAAAACAATTTGGCCAACAAAATCCATAAGAGAAGCGTTGAAAATTTGGACCCAAATTGTAATTGAGATATTTTTCATTAGTCTAAGTCAAAAAGGGTCACTGCGTCCCTCTTCCTTCTGTGGGTTGCAGCAGCCAAAGCTCTAGGTGAATTGGGCCACCTAGAGTGCTGGGTGGTCAAACAGGCAAACTTGGCATCCACTGCCATCAGCTCCCTCCTAGAGGACGAGGAGATTACCAGGCAAGCAATGCTCCAAAATCGTGTGGCCATAGACTTCCTTCTGCTGCTGCATGGACACGAGTGCCAAGAATTCGAAGGACTCTGTTGTATGAATCTAACATCGAAAGCACCCATCGCCCAAGCTGCCCACAAAGAACTGAAAGGCTTGGTTGGACAAGTAAAACAGGAATCTGAGGACTGGTTTGGCAAAATCTTCAAAGGATGGGGACTCTCGGGGTGGTAGACTTCAACAGTTAAAACAATCCTGTTGATTTTTCTTGTTCTGTTTTTAATTGTGTTAGTGTTCGGGGTTCTATGTTGTCTAATTTTAAAAGCCCTCAACAGCCTAATTCACTCTACCTCTGAAGTCAACCATGCGGAGCTTGCGGACCAGGAGCAACCTAGCTCGCCCATAAATTCCAAGTGGTAGGCGAACTCATACTCATCATCTGAGTAGGCCCAAAATCTTGCTTTAACCTTGTTTACAAAAAAGGGGAGATGTTGCAGTGCACATGGTATCTCCTGAAAAACCCCTCTAGTTTATTGTATTTTGGTTTGTTCCTTCCCCCACACCCCTTTCCCCTCCCTCTGGATCAATTCTTATTGGTTGTGGGTTCCTCCCCTTCCCCCTCCTCTTTCCCCTCCCCTTCGCCGAGGGCTCCAAGGGGATTCCCTGGGGGGTCTAGTCCTCTTTTTGCTTCTCCTGGATCACATAAACAGAGATCCTGGTCCCAGGAAGAAAAAAAGAGTGCCTCCTGTCTTTTACCTTGGTCCTTCGCCAGGCAAACCCATTGGGGTTCAGGAGCTAGCCTAAATAGAACCCCGAAAGGGAAACCCGGCATTCCTGGACACTGGGAATTCCTGCAGGTGCCTCCAGCCACAGGTGAGGCTTCAACCTGGTTGTGAGAGGGCCCAGCTTTGATAGAGCTGAATAAACAAACTGACAGCACTTCTGGTCTGGGAACATCTGGTTTCATCTTCCTCTTGGGTTCCTTCCAAAGCCTGGCCAGGACCCAAGGAGGAACCAGGGCAGTTGACTTGGACCATCCAGCCCCAAACAAGGCCAGATGTCAGATTTCATGGCCTTGTCTGGTTTCTAAATACAGAAAGGTCAATCCATGCTTCACTAATGAGTGAAACATCTATCACAATGTTGATGACCATGCATATTTTGGTAATGAGCAGATACAAAGATAACCTTTGGTTGAAAAGTTCATCCAGAGGCCACCTTCAGCTCAGGGCCTGTTGTTCAGGCTTCAGTCAGGGCTATTGTCCAGGGCTGGGGGCTGGCAGGGAGCTGCCCCTTGTTCTCCCTCTGCCTCTCCAGAGCTGGGCCAGGCACAAGTGGGGCAGCACAGAAAACAGGGAGCCTGCCAGTCTCTTCCAGCCCTGTCTGCTCACAGTTTGGGCCTTGGAGCTTCAGGTGGACAAAGGGAGCTGCTTCTGGTGCCTCTGTGTGTGCCCGTGTTCAGCAGTGCTGCTCCATCAGTCTGTGCACAGCCACGGGGAAAAGCCTCAGCCCTGCAGGGCCAGGAGCTACCGGGCTCTGCCTGAGCAGCTCAGCCAGGGTAAGGGAGCTGCTCCACACAGGAACCAGCAGCAAATGACATTCTTTTTATAGGACACGTTATCTCTTTAAAAAAAAAAAAAAAAGTACATAAACTGTGAAAGACAAAATCAAACCCCAAGTTTAGTGGAATATCTTCTGTAACTTTGGATTAAAAGGTTAGTCATGTTTTGAAAAAGAGAACTCAGTTATTTACTCTGTGAATGTGCTGATGACATTAATCCAGCTTAACGTCAGCAGCCTTTTTCAAAGATTTTCAACAYTGTTATTTTAAATGGTGGTAGAAGCAATAGGAAATTGCTTTGTGCTCTTCCAGCTCCAAGCAGGACTGGGAACCTAAACTCTGTCAAACCCCAAATCCTTTTGAAGATGACCTTCCTACTCAGCCTGTGAATGAGCTGCACACCCTTTGAAATTGTCGGGGGTTTCTTAAGGACAGAAAGTCCCACTTACAGCTTTTTCCTCTAGTTTGGAGGTGCAGAAGGGCAATTCTTTATCCATCAACTCCAGACCGCACTGCCTCAGGAACACGGCCCACTCACGGCACTTCTAGAGGAGGAAGAAAGTGCAATTGCACAATTCCAGCCAAAAAGGAAGGAAGAGTGGCACAGACAAAGAATCCTGTGGAGATCCAAGTGTTCACAGTGGGACTGTGGAGTGCTTGGGTTCTTGCCAATTGGATGTGGATCCCCAGGTGCAATCTCTTGGCCTGCAGCAGAGTCTCACTCACCTGCAAAAGCAGAGAGCTCAGGTGGTGTCCTCGGAATGGGCTCGTCTGAGGCAAAGCTCTCAGAGCAATGTGAGGGCAGAGCAAGCTGAGCAGTGCCCAGGGTGAGCCCAGCAGAGCCCTGGCAGAGCCCAGAGCAGCCTCAGCACCCGCAGAGCCCGGCTGCAAGGAGAGAAACCAGAAACCGCCTGTCAGCTGAATGCTCCTGTCCCCTTGTCCCAGCCGCCCACAGTGCCCAGGCCATGCTGGCTGTGCTCAGAGCTGGGCCCAAACCCCCAGTCACTGCTGCCCTTGGGAGCAGAGCAGGAGGGCAGGACATGTACCCAGCCTGCAGCCAGCCATGGCAGATCCAGCCCCTCAGCAGCTGCCCAGAGTGGGATGCTCCTGTGCTCGCTGCCATCTCCCAAAAAGCCCTTACCCAGCCATGCCAAGAAAACATGGACCCACCTCACACCATCTGCTATTGCAGGAAAAGCTGCTCCCAAACAATGTCCTCATCCTTCTCCAAGGGCACAGCCCATCCACGCCACAGCTGGTGCCAAGCACTTCCCAATCCCGACTGGGCACTGCCTAGAACACTTCCTTTAGAAAAACCAGCAACAAATTAAGGAAAAGAGATTACAGACAAAAAGGGAAAACAAGAAAAAAGGTCAAAGATCTTTTCTCTTTCAGGGGCTTAAGGAAGGCCCAAGCCCTACATGCTGGGGAAAAACCCTCCCACAGGTGAGGGAAGCCCATGCTTTCTCCCATCCCCCCTGCACTGCCCCCCAAAAGTAATGGTGATCTCAAAGCAAACAAGGGGAGTGGAGCAGCCCAAGCCCTTTCTTGCCTGCAAAGCAAAGCAGCCCATGCACAGGTTCTGGAGGCCCACCTCTGCTCCTGCCATGGCGGTTTGTTTGTGTCAGGCTGGCTGCCCCAGCCCCAGCCCCAGCCTGGGGCACAGTGGGTCCTGGCGGCTGTTGGCAGGGCCAGGAGCTGATTCCCATTTTGAAGCCACCCCAGCCCATCCTCTCAACCCTGCCAAAAAGCAACAGGGCAGCCCACTGAAGAGTTAATTGCACTCGCCCCAGCAAAGCAGGGTAACCTTTGGTTCCCGGCCAGGCCGTGTAATGCCCAAATCTGGGAGCATTCCCCCAAGTGTGCACTCATCTGCAAATTTGCTGTGGAGCCTGGCTTTGAAGAAGATGCCAGAATCAAAGTCCATCATCTTCASCTGTTGGTGGCCAGGTGGAGGAAGAGGTTATCATCCTTGCTGTTATCCTCAATATCTCCAGCAGCAGCCCCACCTGCTACAGCTTCTCCAGGGGCTCTTTCTTTTCTGGGGCTGAGACCAGGCTGTTACTGTTCTGCCCAGGGCCCCAGCTGCCAGTCAACCAGGACAGGCAAAAACAGCTCGGATGGCAGCCATCAGTGCTGGGAAGAGCAGCTCAGCCTCGGCACAAGGGCTGTGTGCTCCCATCCAATGGTCCCTGTGCAGTTATACACGCAGCACAAGAAACTCGGGGTTTTTTTGCTTCTGATTGCCAAGGCATGTGTGGAGCTGGAACTTACCAGGGCCCTGCATCAAAGCGTGCATATGGCTCTCTCCCTTCTTCTACGGCAGATGAATATCCTGCATCCAAGGACCACAGAACAKGTCTTGTAATGAGGGCCTGTCCAAGGAGTGCATGGATAAACACGACCTGATAAGTTCTTGGCACTCTGGGGAGAGAAACCAGAAACAGCCAGTCAGTTGCAGAAGGCTCCTGTGCCACTGTTCCCATGCCCAGGCCATGCTGCATGTGCTCAGAGCGGGGCCTAAACTTCCCATCAATTCCCTGTTTTGGAGGAGAGCAGGAGAGCAGGACATGTGCCACCTCCTCAGCAGCTGCCAGAGCAGGATGCTCATGAACCCACTGCTCTCTCCCAACACTGGTATTCCCCCCATGCCCAGAGATAAGGATCCACCTTGAGAGAGCTGTGGTGGCAGCGAGAGCTGAGGTTCTGGTGATCCCTGCAGAACATCTGGTGCAGCAGGATGCCCAGGGACCAGACGGTTGCTGCCTCGCCATGGTACCACCCAAAGTCGGTCCATTCCAGGGGCTGTATGATGGTGTTCCTATGGAATATAGATGGACTTCATCAGGGGATGCTGCTGCTCCCAGAGCCTGGCCCCAGCATCCCTGGGTGTGTGGGGGCTGCCCCAGCGGCACATGGTGTGACCCGCTGCCCTCCCACCAGCACCTGGGACTTGGGTACAAACTTGGTGTTGGAAAAGAAGCCACTGGTGTCGGAGGAGGGCAGCGAAAGCCCTGTCAAGGCCCAACCTTGACACACAGCAAAGCACAACCCACTTAATATTGGGGAAAAAACATGCCCTCATCCTCCCTGCCTGCATTGCCCCAAAAACATGATGAAATCAGGGCAAACAAGACGAGTGGAGCAGTCCAAGCCCTTTCTCACCTGCACACCAAACCAGTTGGTGCACTGGTTCTGGCTCCTCTTTCCCTGCTACCCCCACCCACGGGTGTTTCTGTTGGGCTGGCTGCCCCAGCCCCAACACCAGTCCCAAGCAGAGTGGCAGGCAAAGGCTGCCAGCAGGACTGGAAGCTGGTCCTCCACCCACCCCTGCTCAAAAGTAACTTGGCTGAAGACTCCATCCTGTGACTGGCAGCAAAAGGGAAAATCCCTGCTGCCACACACAGCTAGAACCATGAGATTTTGGGCCATGAGATGCCAGGACTGGGAGCACAGCCCTGCATGGGCTCACCTGCAAAGTGAGTGTAGGCCTTCTCTTGCAGGTGAGGTGCCACAGCCAAAGTCAATCAGTTTGGCTTGCCCAGTGACCAGGTCAACCAGGATGTTCTCTGGTTTGATGTCGCTGTGCAGGACCCCACAGCTGGTGCAGTGCCGCACGGCCTCCAGCACCTGGCAGAACAGCTCCCGCGCCACCTCCTCGGATAGGAACCGCTGTGCCCGAATGAAATGCTGCAGGTCCTGAGACTGCTCCGGGCGCTCCAGCACCATCACAAAGCTGTTGGGGAGCTCAAGCCATTCCAGCAGCTGGACCACACCAGGGAAGCCAGTGGACACCTGCTCCAGCAGCACTATCTCCAGAGGTGCGCTGGTGCCATTGGGCTGTGGGAGGGGCACAGTGCCATCAGTGGGGTGGATGCCCTGCCAGGGCTCAGGAAGCCCTCACCCAGCCGGGGATGCTCTGCGTTCTCCGCTCCCTCTCGAGACGTCCTGAAGGCTTCCACCCTGCCGGGCCTCGGCTCGTCCGGCATGCCCTGGCTCCTCCCGCTGGCCCCCGCTCACTCACCAGCTCGCCCCAGTGCCGGATGCGGTTCCGCGGCACCCTTTTGATGGCCACCTGCAAGCCAAGGGAGCAGCGGGCTGAGCTTGCCGCCCGCCCTGTCCAGCCCCATCCTCCTCCTCCTCCCCCGCCCTCCTCCTGCGCCCGCCGCCGGCCCCGCCGCTCACCGGGGCTCCGTCCGAGAGCCGCGTCGCCGCGAAGACGCTGCCGAAGCCGTCTCGCCCCAGCAGCGAACCCACTCGGTACCGTTCCTGCAGGGCCTCCTGCGCCTTCCCTGCCGGTGAGACGCGGCCGTCAGCGCTCGGCCCGGGGCCAGGAACGGCCCCCGAGTGCCCTTCAACCCCCCCGGGCCGGGCATCCCCAGGCGTTCGGCCTTTGGACCGAGATGGCGGCTCGGGGCCGGCGGCCG
>CADDXX010000332.1:930830-949439 GCA_902810485.1 Alauda arvensis
GGGGCGGGGGCCGGGGCAGCCCCGACCGGGGCCGGGAGCGGGTCGGGGACACGGGGGGAGGGAGGCAGGGAAAGGAGGGGAACACTGGGAAAGGGACGTGGAGTGAGGGTGCGGGACAGGGAGAGGGGAAGCAAAAGAAAGTAGATCCAATAGCTGCTTTTGCTGCTTTTGCTGCTGCCGCTGCAACTGAAGGGCCGGGGCCGTTTGTTCTCGTGTCCCCGTGTCCGTTTCCCCCGTCTCCCACGGCCGAGCCCCGCGCGCTCCGGGGGCAGCCCCTGAGCCTGTCCAAACACGAGAACTTGGCCGTGTTGAGCCAGGACCCAGAGGCTTGACTCCTGCACAAAGGCACAGCAATCCCCTCGATTGCTTCTGTGCATTGTTCCTGCTGAGGGTCAAACACTCTAGGGGCACATTCCCTGGCCGTAGGATTCGTACCCGACCCAAACACTGCACTTAATATCTCCAGCATTGCTTTCCATCAAAAACAGGGGGAAGCAAACTGTGTGTAGCTCATGGTTTTTCAGAGGGTCTGAAACTCGCTAAGTCATCAATCTTAGAGTTCAGATCCATTTAGAATTAACGGGATAGAGAAGGAGTGCATGATGGAAAAGGGGAGCATAGAAATAGATAGAGGAAAACATCTTGGGTTGTTTCTTTCATTTTCATTTCACTTCTGGAAAGCTGTTCCAGTTTTCGAAGAAACTTCTCCACACTGCTGTTTGCTCTTCTCAAGAACCTTTCATGGAGAACAAGGCTGAGCTGCTGTCACAAGATGTGCCACCAAGTGCAGCTTCTCTTGGCTTTCCACACGGTGTGTACAGCACAACTTTTGCAGCAAAGCTGGAGATATGTTTGGAGAACTTGACAACTTGTTCTTTCTTTTCCTTGCTGGGCTGGGAAGCTGTGCCATTGGGGAAGTTTTCATTGTTACTTGTTCTAAGCTAAGAAAAAAGGAGGCGGTACCAGGAGTTGTTAGGGAATGCAACCCTGACTGAATGCAGAGAAAGGATCTCTAGAGCCTGCAGCCAGAAATGGAGAGTTGTGTGAGAATCATTCACATATCTCCATGGACACCTGGAGAGTGACCTAGAAGATGGAAATGGGCTGACAGAGGCAGTTGGTTTCTGTGTTCAGTTGAGATCATTCTGCATCTCCTGTGCTGCTGTCAATCAGGAGCACAATCAGTTCATGCTAAGCACCAAAAGAAGCTGTGTCGCAGCACAGCTGCTCTGGAGCTGGCCATGTCCATTTGGCCATAAATAAGAAACCCAATTTGGCTCATGTAGTTTGTTCTAGAAGAGGAGTAAACAAGTGCCTGGGTGAGCAGGACAGATTTCAACTCAAACAGGGCAGCCCAGCCAATGCCATTCAACCCTGAATGCAGACATATCATTAGCCAGGGAGCTGGGCAGTGCAGRGACCCCCAGCAATCAGTTGTCCAAGACCAAGAATTTTGAACCCCCTATGAAAAGAGGGCTGGGAACAATAAACCCTGCTGTTTGTGGCATGATTTTGATGAGTGCTGTCGTATGTCTGACTCCAACCTAGGACTGTAATGTAATAAAGCTGAACCTGCCAGAGTAGATGACAGAAAGAAACTGAAAAGGAGAAATGCAGGGAATGACTTGGTGGACTTTGTCTGGAAGGAGGGTAATTTTTCCTAAGAATTTCTAGTCCATTCCCTCCGCTTTTCTCCTTCTTACAAGGCCATTTGCATGCCAGATTCCTCATGAAATGAGAACCTTGAGCTTGTGGAAGTGCATGAAAGATGCCCTGTTTCTCTGCAGGACCATGCAGGGTGAAACAGGAAGCAATTTGGAAGCAATTGTATGAAAGAAAAAGCAGTTATTAAGCAGAGATTGATGTCACTCAGCCAGAGCAACAGCTGTGGGCAAATCTCTTTGGCTCAGCCTGGAGCAGTGACCTTGAGGGGTGTCCCCACTGCAGGGAGGAATCTCTGCACCTCCCCAAGGAGGGAAATGTCAGGAGATGCTGCCATTCAAATTTGGGCTGGGGCTTTTCTAGTCTGAAGTGCTGCCCTGTCAGGGAGATGTGGCCAGGCTGTGCCAGCTCAGCAGCTCTGCAGAAGTTCTCCATGGTGTCATTTGGTTGTTCCTTTCTCTGGGGATTTCACTGGCTCTGCCACAGCTTCAGCTCCCTCTCAGGATGCTGAACTTTGGCATGGAGGAGTCAGGCTGGTTTCAGCATTATTCACCCCAAAAGCAGTGTGACCCCCTCCTTTGTTTCCCACTGGGAGCTTTGCAAAGAGGGCCTTGCTGGAGCTGTTTGAGCCCATTCCAGGCAGAGCCTCCTGCTCCTGCAGGAACTGCCTTTCCTGTGCCATGGGCAGGGCAGGTCCTGCTGCAGGAAAAGCCCCAGGCCAGCACCAACTCAGTGAGAGCCTCGGGCACAAGTGCAGAGTGCTGTGGTGGGAGCTGTGCCAGGGAGAGCCTAAGACATCCAAGGCATCTTGGCAGCAGCAGCAGCTGCTTCCAGGGCATGGCCAGAAGGCTCCCATCTCCCAAGATTGGGCTTTGGAGGCCTTATAACGAGGATGTAGAGGCTGATGGCTCTGGGCTCAYTTGTGTGGAGACTGAGAACAGAGCAGGAGTAGCCTAAGAAGGATTGAAGGGTGGCTCCACAGATGCTGGAGGGTTTTTTTCACCGTATAAAACAGCCTGAGAAGGAAATAATGGCACCAAGGGTAGCTGGTGTGGTCTAGACTAGACGCGAGGAGAAAGGAATTTCTCTCCCAGGGCAGGGCTGTGGTGCAACACGTCCCCCAGAAGGAGTCTGGAGCAGCCCAAGGCTTTGTGTGCCCGGACCCAGCTAGGCAGGAGGCAGAGCTGTCAGCTAAGGAAGGGGCCAGTGAGGTGGGGCAGCTGGGGGATGATGACAGCCTGCAGGGACAGAGGCTGCAGAGGGGCACAGGTATGTGCAGCAGCTTCAAGCCCCTAGCAGAGCCAACTTGTGCAGCACTTTGGCCATGGCTGCTGACCCTGGGCTGAGGCCAGGAGGGGACAAGTGACCCTTGCAGGCCTGGGGCCTCATTGCCTCCTTGTCCCTGCTCAGCAGCCTGGCAGGGGCTGCCCCATGCTCCTGCCCTTGGCATTGCAGGTCCCCACATCCCAGTGGCTTGGGAACAGCCCTTAGCAATAAGGGAGGGACAGGATCTGCCTTGCCAGGGGCTGGGGCTCAGGCCTTGGCCCTTGGCAGTCCTGAAACACATCCAGGTTTGCCCAGCATCAGAGACACCTTTCCCTTGCTTGTTGCCACTGGTCATCAGTGCCTCCAGTGTTCTGCTCTACCTGGAACCTGGGGACACTTTCTCAGTTCTGTCCCTCAGCAGGACTCATTTAAAGTACAAGAAACTTCAGTGTTTCAATTTAACTTTGAATTCTTGAGAAGTTAAGGGGACGTTTCAAGTCTCAGGGGAACTGAGTCTGATGGAAACAGCACCAAAGCCCCGAGACATATTAATAATTATGCTAACTAAATGTCCATAGCTTGCAAATCATCATACAAGGTTAGCAGATGTTCTCATGGGCTGAAATGAAAGGCACTGGTACTTTTGACTCTGTGCCAGGGTCTTGGACCACCCAGGGCAGCCAGAGGAATGTCCTGGCTTCTGACATCTCCCCCTCCTGTTTGCACTAAGAACACTTCCTTTGCAGCCCTGTTCATGGCCCGTTGCATGCACTGGAAAAGGCATGGCACAAGGAGCAGAAGAATTGCAAGCACTACTAAGATATAAAAACCTGTTTTCAAAAGATTCTTCCACAATGGTGAAAGGTCAAAGAAGTCAAACACACCATTCAACCAAGATCCAGTGATCTCTCCAAGTCTAGTTACACTTTCTTGCAATTGCCTTATGTTTTCATGAATTGATTTTGAATGATCAGACAGATTCATGCAGCACATTCCTTCAAATTCTTGACACCCGTGCCCATGTGTTAGCAAAAGATGATCAATTGTGGCCCTGTTTTGGAGTGTCACTTGTCTTACACTGATGACATCTGTCAGCATGTCACTCAAGGCAAGAGAGGTGGCTTGGACGTATTTGCTCAGCCAACAACCCATGTGATCCAATTGAGACAAGGCTGCTGCTGATGCTACTTGTGGTGAAAAAATTGCAGCCGTAAATCTTTGAGCCCTGTTCCATGTGTGAACATCGTCATCCCACTTTGAATCATATTGTTCAATTTTTCTTTTCCCTTTATGTTTTTGTTCTTTTAAAAATGTCATGTCGGGTGTTAGCAATGAAAGCCTTCCAATGCTGCATGGACGACCTGTGATATTTGCAGGAAAATAGGCCAAATTCTGTCCCCACAAATGAAAAAATTCCTTGCAGCAATTGTGCTAGAACTTGGCGAGATGGTTTGTCTGTCTCCTTAGTGTAAATACACCAAGAAGATGCATTTCTATAGATAAAATGATTTAGAGTGACATCTATTCTTTTGTTTTTTGTTTGCTTCACCCCTGGAAAACCGAATTTTATACAAAATTTCATTTTCATTGAACTGAGAATTTCCAATTCCTGAGGTTCAAAAGGAGCCACAGGAAGGAATTGTGTCCAACCATGCCATCCATCCACAGGATTTGAGGTGACCCACAAAACCTCTGGAGGGATGTTCTTTGATATTGGCCGTTGGTTCACTGGCAATCCTACCAAACATGTTGTAAATGGTTTTTTCATTAATGCATCAGGCAGATGGAATCCAGACATGCTGCATTGGCTAAAGTTTCCCAAACATTTTGCTTTTGTTGGACCATGGGCAAATCTGTCGCATTGCCTAACACAATTAGTGAGAGAATAAGGCCCAAGAACAACATCTGATTGAATTTCACGCTCAAAACTTCACTTTCTGTAGAGCAATGACACACAAGTCCTGAAAGAAACCCCCTAGTCCTTAATTCTTTCCCATGCTGAACAAAGAGATGTTTTCGAACTTCATGTCTGTTCACATCTGCATGCTCTATTTGCTTTCAGGGTCAGTGTCTGTTTGCGTCTAAGTTTGGTACTGTTTCACGTGTCTTGCCGACACCCACTTCAGTCCTCGCCTTGTGGAGACACATGCATAACTCTTGCCCCAAGTTATTAATTTGAAAGGACCTTCAATCTGTCAAGACTTTGGGTTTCTGACCAAAACCAAAGGATTCTCCTTAACTTTTGCTCATGTGCTGTTTGAAAAGTGTCTGATGGTCGGTGGAGTGGGCTCTGTGAAAGAGCCACTTAGAAAATTCAAAACGTATAAAGCTTTGTTAAACCGCATCTGAGGTGTTGCCTCTGCATCCCCACTTTTTTGTTTATCCAAAAGGGATTTCAGAGTGTGATGTGTTCTTTCAATGATTGCTTGACCTGTGGGAGAGTGCAGAATGCCAAAGGTATGATTGACACCCCACTTTTTTTTTTTAAGAATTTGTCAAGCACCTTTCCTATGTCAGTTGGACCGTTATCTGTTTTGATTTCTTGTGACACACTTAGTGATGCAAATGCTTGTAAAAAATGTCAACAGGCATGTTGTGCAGTTTTACCTGCATGCAATGATGCAAAAACTGCTCCTGAAAATGTGTCAACCCATGAATATTTTTGAGCTTTCCAAAAGATGGATATTTTGTGACATCAGCTTGTCACAGTTGCAGACCTTGCAAACTCCTTGGATTGACTACTCCTGTGGAGGCAGGTGGTTGCACAAGCTGATAATTTGGACAAGCACTAATGATTTCCTTCACTTGACTTGCAAGGTTGCAAGGCAAACAAAATATGACGTAAACATAATACTTGATTTTTTGATTTGAGGTACTTTCTTTTTTACTCTTAATTTCCAAGTAAATCTTTTAGCACATTCCTTTTTGTTTGTTTGTTTTTTCCTAAATTTGTTCTGGAACTGGCCAAATATAAGGCACTAGATTATTCTGTTTGCATTCAACTTTACAAATTTGAATTTCTTTTCATTCTTTGACAAATTCTGTTCTGCATTCTTCCCTAAGAATAGGAAGATGAGGACTATTTTCCTCTTCCTGACCTACTGCAACTAAAATTTCAATGGCTTTGTATTTTGTTTGGGATTCTAAATCGTAACATGATGTGTACCATGCTTTTGCCAATAGAGCTCTCCGACACAAACAATTCCCACATTTTTTATATTGACACAAAACCCAATGTTCACAGTTTTTGCATGTGGGACAAACGATATTTGCCCTTAGCTAAAGTCTTTCGCAGTTCATGTGTGTGTGTTTGCTTATCTGCTTTTGGAGATGTCAGAGTGTTTCTGTGCTTGATATGACTTCTCGCTGGAAATTGCTTTTGACTTGAACGTGTTGAATCTTTTGAGACACAAGCATATCTTTTTCCCAGCTTAACAAAAGAATTCTATCTTTGATGAAAAAATACATAACTCTTATTAAAAACTTGACAACAAAAAGGAAAAAATTCTTGATACAATTAAGAATATGTAAGATGACAATCACAATTAATGACTGTTAATAACAACACATGTGAGATTGGATGTTTATTAATTACTAAGTCACTCTATCATCATCCCAGAGTCTGCAAACAGCTGATAAACTTTGAATCGGTGAGAAATTGGACAATCATCTCCAAATATGACTTCCAAGCTCACTCTAAAATTCAGCTCAGCTACTATATATATAAGGTCAAATTGTCAAGTCCAAATGACTTGAATACTGTTTTGATACAGAAAACATCTGGGATTGTTAGAAATCAAAATCTGTCCAGGCAGAGGCAAAAGTCTGGCCATGCCTCAAACTCTGAACTGGAGTGACGTCCCTTAATATATTTTTTAAAACAAGGCTTTTAATAATAACTGTTATGAAATGCTTGAGTAATTAGAAAATGAAAGGAAGAATCATGAAATTACATATGTCTTTTAGATAATTATAAAATAAAATATTAAAACATATAAGAAGAGAAGCCAGCTATAAATACATTATTAATATTTTACAAATAGTACGTATAATAAAAACTTGTAAATTCACATCATGTTATCAATATATCAGCACTAATAATCTTAAGAACTTAACATATTTTCAAATTCTCATATACTTATAACTTTCAGATAAAACACTAAAACACCTTACAACCAATAACTGCCACAATTTTTACAAAAATTTTCACTGAAAAAAAATTTCCATTCTTCCATCCACAAACTTCTGTTTATCAATGTTCCTTCACAGCTTTTTCTGTCAAAGCTGTCTTATTTATGCAAGAAAATAACTGTACTTCTTAAGTTAGATAACCATATTTTTAACAAAACTTAGGATAATTTTTAAATTAAATAAAGCTTAAACTTGATATGAATGAAATTTGACATAAATAAATCTTAAACTTAGTATGAATAATTTTTGATAAAATCCTACATTAACTTAATAAAACTTACATACAAGAAAACTTTAAATCAACAGGATAAGGATATAATATCATTTAAATTTTAAAAATCCAACTTATCAAAACTCAAAAGTAATTTAAACTTAACAAAACTTTAAATTAATCCAAACCCAACAGGGTTTTAATTTAATAAATCTTAAAATAATGTAGTTTAAACTTAACAGAGCTCAAGCTTGATCCCAAGCTTGATAAAACTTAAAATAGCATAATTTAAACTTAAACTGAACCATACAGAAATTAATCTTAATATTGTGCCAAAATACAGCTTAACTCAGACTCAAATATAGTAAATTATTCTAATTAAAAATTCACTTCTATTTTATTCTTCATTGTGATAGTAAAGTCTTTTCTTCCACACTGTGATCAGCTTCTGTATAACAAAATCATGAATGACAGCTGCTTTTCTTCCTGACTTCGCTGTCGTATTCTTTTTTTCTCTCTCGTCCTGCTTGGAGAACCTGTGACTGCATTGTACAGACAGTTCTGCTGCACACGCTCAGTCAGTGCCTCTGCCGACCCCCAAGCACGGTGAGTCCCGCCAGGTCCCGGGTTGGCCCCCCTGCCCATTAAGGGGGTCCCCGGTCCATAGTGAACACCTCTGCCTGCCCCAATACGGCAGCGTGCAAGGGAATGGCCGCTCCCGGCTCCGCGATCGAGACCGGGGCAGTTCCAAACCCCCTCGGGGTTCCCGCCGCCTCCGCGTCTCGTAACTTCACGCCATTTATTTCCGTGGCTCTGCGCTGCCCCGCGACACCACGCGAGCCCAGAGGCTATCTCCCGTTTCCACAGTTAACTGCCTTTGCTTCCTTCTCCACGGTACCTGGGCTCTCCAAGGTCCCGTGCGTTTCTGTTAGGAGCAGCTTCTGCACGCCATTCTTCCGATTAATTCCCTCCTGTTCAGGGCTGGGAGACCGCGGCTTACTGTGTGTAAAATCAGGGCTCTGTTGAAGCTGCTGCAAGCAGAGCAGGCTGTGACATCATGCTGTGGCTTTATGACATCATAGAGTGGGCTGTGAGGTCATAGAGTGTGCTGTGACGTTACAGGGTGGCCGTATGACATCACTGAGTGGGCTGTGTGACATCACTGAATGGGTTGTGACATCCCAGAGCTAGCTGTGACTTCATAGAAGGTGCCTGTGTGACATCAGAAAGTGGGTTGTGACATCACAAAGTAGGCTATGACATCACAGAGCAGGTTGTGTGACATCCCAGAGTGGGCTGTGACATGACAGGTGCTGTATGACATTAAAGGGGCTTTGGAGAGGTCACTGGGGAGATCACTCTGCCCCAGCCCCACTCACAGTTCCCCCCCAGAGAAGTCCAACGCTCTTGTGCACAACGGGGTCCCCTGTCCCCCCGGGTTCCTCCCATTCCCAGCGCTGCAGCCTCCCCCAGAGGATGTTCCACGAGATCAATCCCAGAGCCTGACAGGGGGATGGGGGCTGGGGCTTTGGCAGGTGGGGACAGGGGGACAGGGACTCCTGGGAGCATCCTTGTGTCCCCCAGGGCCAGAGCCTGGGCCAGGGCTTCTTCCCCCTGTTATAAGCAAGGGCTTGAGAGCACTTAATCCCTGGCAAGGGATCAGCAAAAACCAGATTTAATATTAAGCAACAGCACCACAAAGTTCATTGGCAAGAGTCACTCTGCTCCTGACTGAACAGTTCAGGCACACCAAGGAAACAAAACACCTACAAAACCAAACCAAATGCAGGCAATCAAACCAGAGATGAACTGAGAACTCTGTGTGTGTGTGTGTGTGTGTGTGTGTATGTGTGTGTGTGACAAAAGGAACATGATGGCAAGGATAAAAGGAATACAGCCTAAAAGCTTAACAGAGCTCAAACTTTAGAGAACTTAACCAACACCTTAACCTTAACTTATACCTTAAACTTCACAATTTAGCAAAAGAACAGCACTTAACAGTTTTTAACCTAACTTATAACCTATGACTTAGCAATGTAACAGAGGAATAGGACTTAACAGTATTTAACCTAGGTTACAACTTACATAAAACTTTAGCATTTAACAAAAGATCAACACTTAGCAGCATTTAACTCAGTTTACACCTTATGACAACCTTACCTACAGGCCTGACTGACTCAGATATCCAAGGCACTCCAAGCCCTCAGAGAGCAGCATTTCTGCCCCATTTGCCAGGGCACATGCACTAGTGTGTGCTCACAGACAGGAAGAGTCAGTGCAAGGGAGCTGTGAGAAATTCCCCTGCATGGCAGGGAAATGCCCCCTGAGGATGCTTTGGCATCTCCCCAGCAGCCCAAGGGTTGAGCCTGGAGGAGTGGGGGGATCAGCCCAGGCTCTGTCGTTGTTTGGGGATCCCCCGAGGGCAGCAAACGGGAGAGTTCCCGGCTCCAGAGGCCCCGCTCAGAGGSAGGGCRCTGGCCCAGGAGAGCTCCAAGGGCTCCTTTGGGAGCGCTGTTTGCAGGGCCCCCAGAGAGGGGCTTTAGTCCCAGCAGTGTTTCATCCTGGCCGCACCTGGTATCAGCAGCTTTCTTTGCAAGTGTTGAGAACAGGGATGTTGTGCCACTGAGGGAACAAAACCAGTTCCCAGGGCTGTTCCGAGAGAAACCAGGAGCTTGTTGGGCAGCAGCAGTGCCTGGGAGGAGACAGTGTTTCTGATGAGCTCTAGAGGAGCTGAGCCCAGAGGCTTTTGGGCAAGGCCAAGGCCTAATGAGCATTTCTCAGATCACAGGGCAGCCTGGAAAGGTGGAGGGGAGATAATTCACCCCCTGAGTGTGGTCCCAGTTGTTCCTAGTATTTCCATGTCCATGGTCCAAGTGCTGTTCCCAGCCCTGTGAAAAATGRAAGTTTGCCCTTTTGAATATTTTTTACAGTTTAAGAAGGGGATAAAAAGGGACAATGTCCAGCTCTGGGGTGTTCCTGGCTATCGGCCAAAAAACATACTGGTAAATTAAGGCAGTGTTATCTATACACTGTTACTTTACTGAGGTATATACAAATTCCGAAGTTTCATGCATTATTCAAGCATTCTTGCAAACTTTTGACCTTGCAGGAACCCTTTCTTGCTTGGGTTTTTGTGGTGGTTTTAGGGTTTTTCTGCTGTGAGAGAGGATTAAGAGAAAGCAAAGCAGGCTTAAAAGATATAAAGATAGCTTTATTCACACACACTAAAAGAAGGAAAAAAAAAACCCAAAAAATCAAGATGAAACTTTGAAAACACTCCCCCTCCCCCACCCAGCTTCTTTTCTTTCTCACAGACATTGTATAAGGCAAGAACTCAAAACCCAAGGTCTGTACTTCTTATAAAATAGTCTTTCATCAATCTCTTTAGAGAGAGAAGGTTCTTCTGGTTATGGTTACTCTCCACAAGAAAGAAAAGTCTACTTGTGGCTCTTAGCTCTCACAGAAAACAGCTGCCCAGAAAAAAACTGTTTCTGTGGTTCTCCCATATCACACAGCTTTTACCATCAGTTGCAGTTGGGTCATGGATTTCATGCATTCTGGGGTGTTATTTTAAAAATGAACAGTTCAGGTGCAAAGGATGTTCTTCATCCCATTCAAGGTCCAAAATATCTCTCACTTCTTCACTGGTGCAGAGGCTTCTTCAGCACATCTCAACTTCTGCTCAAAGCACTGGTGCAGAGGACTTTATCACATCAAGCATCTTGCTCAAATACCTCAGGGGAACACTGGGTCACTGCTTCATCAATATTTACTTAGTCTACTACAAATACCTTTGCTCAAAACCACCAATCTGAACAATCATTTCCCCAGTTCATATTTCCCATGGTTTAAAGATATAGTCTAGCATATTATAGTCTGTTACCACAATTCACAAAAGACACAACATCTCTTTCACAGACCTTAGTATCTTCATGYGGCCTAAACAGGAATGTCCCCATCATGACTTCCTCTTCACTCTAGAGAGGATTAATGTTCTGCAAGCTGCACTTTGGCAAAGAAAGGGTTAACGTTAGCTTGGGATTGCAGATGGTCCTGTGATCTCAGGATATCTTAGAGATAGAAAAGGCTCAGATGCTGAACAGGTCCCATTGCTGCCTACTGGCAGAAAGAACAAGTCAAGGAAGAACCAGCAAAGATTTGTAAGCTTAAAGAACAGAAGAAAGARGAAGGGGGGGAGGAGAAAGAAAAGAAACCCCCCACTTTCGATCCCCTTAGCTACCTACCCCCTCCTCCAGTTTACCCTGAGATACCCCAACCTGTTCACCTAAACCCCTCAGTGCCACCACCTGCTATCTTCTCACCACATCCCCAACCTGTGTTCCCTATCCCCTCCCCAGCCTGCTCCCCRACCAGCTTACCTTTAATACCATCCCCTCTATTCCCCCAGTCAAATGATAACCTCTCAAAAATTAACCCATTTTACACTCCCCCTACACTCTCTAACACCAGTCTAATCTCCTCACCCTCACCCTCTACTATTCCTGCACCTCCATTCCACTGGGAACAGGACACAACAAATCCTAACTCTAATACCTCCCCCGAGAAACTACAAACCCCCATCCTCTCAGAGCCAGGACAGGAGGGGCCCTACTGTAACACCAGATCGAAGATGAAGCTTTTTCCCCTTAGAGAGATTTCGATGGGAGGAGTAGTAGGCCTGGGCGATGACTTGGCCCTTTGCCAAAAAGGTGGGGGGATGAGTACTTCACAGCCATATGACCAGATGTTTGGGATCTGCTGATAGCAGCCCCGGGACTACCTCAATGTCGATGGGGGTGTGTTTTGTGTCCCCGAGGACGACAAACTCACTGCGCGCTCTCTCCCAGGCCTTGGTGTCTTCGACCTGGGCAGCAACAAAGTGCCAGTCCTCATCCTTAATAYAGAGCGACTCCRTAAGCTGTAAAAGGAATGGATCGTAGTTAGAGTGAGTAGTGATGATCCTCTTAGGCACCTCYGGGTGCCTCCCAGGTTCAGCTAAGATATCATGTGTGGCCTTGTCCCTGTTCTCATCAGAAATGTCACAGTCCGGTTCAGGTTCCCCAGGTGGGCCTTGCTTCTCTTCCCTGCACTTTTCTGATGTTCTCCCCACCTTATTTGTATCGTTGCGCAGGGAGGGGCTGCGCTCGTGTTCTAGTTTTTTTGCGTTTTTTCCTCCCTCCCTCCTTCCCCCCTTTTTGCTTTAAAGTCTGCAAACTCCCTTTTCAAAGGACAGCTGGCTGCCCAATGGCCTGCGCCCTTGCACAATAAACAAGTCTTTCAGGCAGGTGGCTTCACAGAGRGATTTCTTCTCTGAGGTCCTTGTCGGCTGCTGTTCGTTGGTGGGACGGTGGCAGCGGCAGCAGCAAAGGATCACCTCCTGGGGTCCATGGTCTTTGCGGCTTTGTCTCTCTGGCTTGGGAGCGGCGGAGATGACTACCTTTTTGATGCAAACATCTAGCATATCTTCGAGGGTGGGAGGAGGGTCACAAGGCAGAGTCATAATTGCTGCCTTGCAGTCCCAGTTGGCGTTTCGCCTCTCCATCTGCGTGAGGACCCCCTCCCTGGCCTCCTCCTCTCCGATCTGGAAATCTATTGCCGTAGACAGCTGCTCCACAAACTGTGAGAAAGACTCAAGAGGGGCTTGGGTGATTGTTAAAAAATCTTCCAAGGGCCCCTCAGGCGGCATCTGGGCGAACGCTCTTTCTGCTGCCTTTTTTGATTCCCTCAGGGCAGATGCCGGAATCTCCTCGGCCTGTTTCTGCCCTGAGGCCCAGTCCTCCAAGCCGCAGAGGTGATCGACAGACAGCAAAACGCCATCTTGATCGGCCCCCTCTGGTCTGTGGCACATATCTGGGAGGATTTTTCTAACCTTCCTCTTCCATGCATTTTCCCAGAACCGACGGTCTGTTTTGTTCAAGAAGGAGGAAAAAATCGTCCTCAGATCTGCGGGCACAAGGTTGTCATCTGCGAGGGTGGCTTGGAGGAGGCCCTGGAAGTATTCTGAATTTCGCCTGAATTCACGTTTAGCCTTAGCCAGATCTCGTGTGGCTGCAGGTGGAAAAGGGGTCCACTGGGCCAGAGGGCTGCTGTCCTGCCGGTGGATGTATGTTATTGGGGCCGCTGTTGGAATCGGCCCGGACCTGGGGGCCTGTTCCGGACCCGCGGCCTCATCCCCTTCCAGATCCGGAAACTTCGGATCGGCGGGTGAGGCCTGCCGGAGACCGGAACCAGAAGGGTGAAGGCGGGRGGTGTGGCTTCCTCTTCCRGGAGAGGCCTTCTAAGTTGGCGGCTCTTCCGGGAAGAGTGGAGCCAGGACGCTGGGGGTGGAGGTGGAGGGGTAGGAAGGGGCGGAGCCAAAGGAGTGCGCGAAGGTTTCAGGGAAGGGGAACGACAAGAGACAGGAGCCGCCACGCGGCCTCCGCCATCTTGAGGTCCCCAGGAGCCATTTTGAGACAAAAGGGATTCATTGCTTGAGGAAAGGGCAAAGGAAACTCTTCGGGATGGGGATTTTGAAACTGGGAGTCTCTTGGGATATGGAGATCCCCGGGCAGACTGGCCAGGTCTGTCCGGGCGGGGGGACCGGGTGTTCTCAGGGGAGCCAGGAAGATGGCAGCAATCCCGGGCCCCTGGGCGGTCTGCTCTCCTAAGAATACCCGGGGTAGGGACTCGGGGATGGGAAGGCGATTTGGGGGAACTGGGCTGAGAACTGGGGATTAAACTGGGAATCGGTTTGTCAAATGATTGGCTTCGCACTCCCTGCCTTCTTAATAAAATATTCCTAATTTGGTGTGCCAACAAGGTATAGTCAGCAAGATGTTTGGTGTCTTTTTCGGCTAAAATTGCAGCCCCAACTTGATTCCAGAACCGTATGTCTTGTAAAGTCCCTGACAAAATGGTGGGAAAGCGCGAGCACAACCATAAGGCAAAGTGTTTTAACTTACTCTTTTTAACTGAAATCACTCCCCCCTGAAAGATGTCCCCAACTTGGTAAAAAATCCTCCTTTGGGCAGCAGATAGTTTTTGTCCCATTGCGACGCAGGGGAAACTCGACGCAATGCGAATTGGTGCCCTAAATCCTCCCTCCTTTTTGTAAGAAAAATGAGAATGCCCTTGGCTGGGAACCTATCAAAATGCTCACCCTATCAAAGGGACTAAGAGCGAAGTGGCATGCGTAGATAAAAGGTATGTTCCCCCTAGGGGGACTTACCGTCCGAAGGATCCCCGAAACCGTGCGCCGATGTCCTAGGGGGGTGAAAGTGGCTTGCACCGGACGTCACTGGGTGAGCGACGCTCTCCGGTGTGGTGCCGGCAGCTGGTGTGGTGCTAGAACGCACCTCGCTGCTACCAAGCTGATCTAMCTGCCCAAGGCGGCCGATGCTACAGGGCGGTCACTGCTGGTGGTGCTGCTGCGCTGCAGTCGTCGCGTCTGTCCGTGGTCTGGTGGTGGTCTCAGACCATGTTGGGCGCCAGATCTGTTGGGTTTCTCTCCCTAAAGTTCAGGGCCAGGCCCGGCCAGCGGCCACTTGGAGAAACCAACAGCCCAATTTGCAGGCGGGGCTCTCTGAGAACCACCAAACCCTTGAGGAAGTGTCCCAACGATCGCCACTTTCAATAAGGAGGGGACTCTTGCRGGGGGCAACAAAGAGGTTTATTGTCTCTAAGAGCCTGCCCACAAGAGCACCGAAGTGCCTTGTGCATGACCTTTTAACAGAGGCAAACAACCAATCAGAGAACAGACACAATTAACTGACAAACAGAGCTTATCCAATTACAAAAACCCAGGGGAGGAGTTTGGGAGGAGTTAGGGAAAACAGGCCTATCACCTTCCGCCCTTTATGGAAGCCTCCAGAAACCAGGGAGTGGTTGCAGACGATTGACAGAGGCTTCGAGGGAGGAGTGAACAGATTGACAATGCCAGAAGGCACATGTCTGGGARGGGAGAGACATGTGCAGGGGAGGAGTGTCCAGAGTGACAAGGAGAGGAGGAGAGAAGGCACATGCAGGGGAGGAGAGAGACATGTGCGGGGGAGGACCCAGGGCTAACAATGTAGTAAACAACACAGCAGAGGAGGTGAGATAAACCAGGCAAACCTCAAATCAAAACCCCAACATGCACCCTTGCCTTATGGAAGGGAATTATTTACAGATGGATCATCCAGAGTATGGAGGGGAAAAGGTTATCTGGGTATGCTGTGGTTGAAAGGAATGGGAAGAAAGACTTAAAAGTAATAGAAGAGGGAAAACTATGCTCAAATTGGTCAGCTCAGTGCTGCGAAATCTATGCTCTAAAAAGGGCGCTAGACCTGTTAGAACAAGATCAGGGCACCATCTATACTGACTCACGTTATGCCTTCGGCATAGTACACACCTTCAGGAAAATCTGGGAAGAAAGGGTTATCTAAATTCAAAAGGAAAAGATCTAGTACATAAAGAATTAATTAAAGCATTATTAGAATCCCTCATGAAGCCCAAAGAAGTTGCAGCAATACACATCCGGGGTCATCAAAGAGGGGACACATTTGAGGGAAGAGGAAATCACCTGCTGATAAAACTGCCAAACTAGCTGCCCAGGGGCAAGGGCGGGAAGAGTCGCTGAGAGTTTTTAATATAACCACAACACCTGACAGCATAAGCCAAAAACCAATTTATGATGAAATAGAGCTAAAAGAGATAAAGAGACTAGGGCTACATCAAGGGGAAAAAGGGGAATGGTTAACACCAGATGGCAGGAAATTTAGCAATAAAGCCTTAGCTAGCAAAATGCTAGCAGAGATACACAACTTGACCCATTGGGGTACTCAGGGGTTATGTGACCATTTCCTAAAAGAACACCTGTGCACTGGAATATACAGCCTAGCAAAAGCAATCACCGATGGGTGTATAACGTGCCAGAGGGTCAACCAAAAAGTAATGAGAAAAAGCACCCCAGGGGGACGGCCAATAGCCTTGAGACCCTTCCAGAACATCCAAATTGATTTCACCGAAATGCCATCTATTCAACGTTATAAACACTTATTAGTTATAGTTGATCACTTAACTCACTGGGCAGAAGCAGTTCCCACCAAAAAGGAGACTGCACAGGTGGTAGTGAGGGTTTTATTAGAACACATTATTCCCCAATATGGGTTAGTAAACAACATTGACTCTGACAGAGGCCCTCATTTCACTGCCCAGATTTTACAAGAAGTTGTCAAAGCATTAGGAATAAAGTGGCGGCTGCATACACCCTGGCACCCCCAAAGTTCAGGGAGAGTTGAGAGGATGAATAAAACCCTGGAAAATGTGTTAACCAAATTAATGTTAGAGACAGGGATGAATTGGCTCAAGTGTTTGCCTCCAGCACTATTGAGAATTCGAATCAGGCCCAGGTCTGCCCTAGGGGTATCACCATATGAAATGATGTTTGGCCTTCCCTTCTTACTTACTCTCTACAGCACTGGAAATTATTCAGAAGGGGAGGCTGCAACCCAAGAATATATTAAGACAATTGGCAAGACTATCACTGATCTGAATAGAAGAGGGTATCTTCCTCAAACGTCTCCCTTGGACACAGACATACACCAGATAAAACCAGGTGATTGGGTTTTGATCAAATCCTGGAATACCACCACACTAACTCCCAAATTCGAAGGTCCATTTCAGGTGCTCCTTACTACACACAGTGCCATCCGGACCCAGGAGAAAGGCTGGACACATGTGTCACGAGTAAATGGACCGTTACCACCTCCCAATAATTCTGAAAACCTAAAAAGAGACTCTCCCAAGTGGATTGCTACACCACACCCCAACTCCTTGAGGATCACCCTACGGAAAAAGGGGACTGAGGAGTGATCAAAAAAATTACCAAAGCACCAAATAACTACCTCAGAGACTATTAAAGACTGTTATAATAGCTTGTTTAGGCTAAAGTATTGTTGTTATAGCTTGTTTAAGCAGAAGTATTGTTCTTATAGATTAAGCKAAAGTGTTATTGTTATAGAAAATTTCTGTTACTGAAACTGTTAAAAGATTTTAAGAAGTCCCTCATAGAACACCTTCCAGGCAGACAACCCGAAATTAAAAGCCAGCAGGTACACATTAGCAAAGAGAACCCTGAGAAACAGCTCCTAAAACCCCAGAGGCAAGCCCAGACAAGATCACAGGATTCGTTGGACTCRTGGCTGAGTATGTAGAAGGAGCTTGTTCCAAGTGCTATTCACCCATCYATGATGAAGAAGAACCTACAATCACTAATCATGGTCCATATAAATGTAAAGCCTACCTGTTTTGATGTAGACAAAATCTCCACCTGTCAGGAGGAGGGGAAGGAATACTGGGTAGCTAAAAACACTGCCACATATAGGCAGCGGATGCTTGGGGAGTGTTCTATCAGGGCTGGTTTTGTCTGGAAGAAATAAGTTATTTAAAAGGAGTCAGAGACCTCATAAAAGAGAAACCATTAAGAGAAAAGAAAGCTGAAATAGAAGAACCGAGTCATAAGAACCTTTTCATTGATATGATGGAAACAATAAGTCATGAACTAAACCTAACTAACTGCTGGATATGTGGGAGTACACAAATATCTGACATATGGCCCTGGGATGGAATAAGCCTAGCACCATTAGATATTCTAAAGTAGGAGAATATGAGCCAAGACCCCCTAAAAAACCAAGAAAGGATGAGAGAACAATGGAATCTCCAAGCTAAAGTAGTTGGGGAAGAATGCATAACAAGAACAGGGAAAAGGTATAAAACCTTTGTGGGGAAAATGGCATGCAAAAGATCCCTAAAGATAAGAGACTTAACTCAGAAATGGATCCCAAAAGAACCAAAAACCTATTGGTCTAAAGACAAGCTAAAAACAGAGCGCATTTATAATGAAGATTACCAATTCTATCAGTGTGCATTCCAGGGAAAGAACCCCTTTTGGGGGATTAAAAAGATTTCTAAGTATTGGGAGACCCGCTTTGACATCCAAGACACCACCTTGGAAGGACCCAGACCATTTGTTCTGGATTTGTGGAGACAAAGCCTATACCCACCTCCCTGGGGATTGGGTAGGGAGTTGCACTATAGGTATTATAAAGCCCACCTTTTTCCTACTCCCCCGAGATTCAGGGAAGAACTTAGGTGTGCCACTGTATGATGACTTAAAGATAAGTAACAGAGAGAAACGGCCAGTTATTGATATGGGCAGCAGTCAGACCTGGAAAGGGAAAATATGGACCCCTGAAGAAATCATCAAGACCTATGGGCCAGATACCTGGGCACAAGATGGGTCATGGGGGTACCAGACCCCA
>CADDXX010000333.1:0-69305 GCA_902810485.1 Alauda arvensis
CCACTGTGCTTTTACCTTTCACATCTGAAAAAGTGAAGCTTTGCAGACCTTGCCTCCTTAGTTTGCTGCTCAGGAAGTCGTGTCCAGGGCATGTGGCAGCAGTGACAGCCCTCAGGAGCAGCTCCTCAGGGCTGCCAGGGCAGCAGGGGCTGATCCCTGTCCCCCCTCACCTGCACCAAGCTCCAGTCCCCGGCGTCCTGGGGCTGCGGCGGCAGCTGCAGGGCATCGATGTGGAACACGCCCCCCACGGGCACCAGCTGCTGCAGATCGACAGCTTTGGGTGCCTCTGCTCTGCCTCCCGGCTCCTCCTGCAGCAGGGAMTCCTCCTCTGGAACAGCAGCAGACAGCAGGAGTTAACCCGGTGCTCAGCTCAGAGACCTCCCCCAGCTCTCCCGGTGCTCCCTCTGTGCTGGAAGCGCTTCCCTCTGCAGCGTTCCAGCCCCATCTGCTGGTGCTCTCCAGGAATCTCCGGGATGTGGGGAAAGGCAGAGCCGGGAAATGAGAAGCACTTCTGGATTTGGGGCTGAGCTTYTGGATTTGTGGCCAGTTCCAAATGATTTCTACAGGAATAAGCATTTGCTGACACAATGAGTCCATCATTACCCACAGAGGAGTTTCACAAGCACAATRRTACGGTAGATTCTGGACAGGTTTAGTAAGATTGGATTGATATAAAAACAAATGAAGCAAATAAAGATATATATAAAAATAAGGCACTAAAAGATCATGTGCTGAAGATGAAAGACATGGAAATTATGAAGAGCACAGGGGATTTAACATGAAACACAATTTTCAGATAACAAAGATAATTCCTTTTTTTTCTGTGCATAATTACTTATGTATCACAAATGTATGAACTTAGTGTTCAGTTAGTAGGAAAATGTTAGTAAAAGGCAGAAACACAGTGGAGAAAAATGGACAAAAAAAACCAAACCAGCCCACATAAAACATCAGRAGGGATGGTACAGGAGAAGTTACTGTTGACAGGAATCACAAAAAAAGTGTTCAATACTGTAAAAACAGCTACTGTAATTGTTATGGAAATTGCTCTGAGAGAATAAGTCMATATCAAAAAATGACAACTCTCTCCATAAAATTGTCTTCAAGTTTAAAAAAAAAAAAGTAAAAATGGTGTTAATTTTATGTCAGATTTAGTTAAATTCTGCAGAGTTTTGACTCTACTGTATCCCACACCTCCATAATGTCCTTTTGCAGTTATTCTGCATAACAAACTTACCAGAAGTAAAAAACATTTTACWGCATTTTACAGTGGTAGCTTACACTTTAACTTTTTAAAAATAGTAACAGAAAAATATATAAGTATCTTCTAAAGAAACTATTTACTGTTCTAAGGTAATTTATCTCCTTAACAGTGGTACGATAAGGGTAAATCCAGAGGAACTGGCACTCTTCTCTGTTGCTGCATTTCTGGTTTTTAACCCTCATTTACCTGGCTCCTTGTTTTGAACTKAAGGTAACTGAGCATCCTTTCAGTGCTATTCTCAAAAGTGACTGAAAGGGTTTGCAAACCACAAGTGTGCCAGAAAAAGCAGTTTTTTCCTTCTTCCCTTACTAAAACAGATGAACAAGCTGGAAAACACTAAGGTATAATTGGTATCTGTGCACATCTACTTCACCTAATATTGTGGTAGGGGTTTTCAAAGCCTGACAGAAATAAAATACAAATTCCTCCACATAAGGCCTAAGTCCTTTATATTCTCTTGAAAAMCTTGCTTTTAGGGTCAAGTCTAAYAACTGCTTCACTGAACTGTGCTCAGTCCAAAGTGTGGTGGGGTGGGATTTGGKTTTTTTACCAGAAGAAAAAGGCTGTAAAGTGGAGCTAAATTATGCTACTAGTTGTTTGCCATTGTTTTATTTAAGTCAGTACCACAAGAAAACTCACTCTAATTAAACCAAATGACAACACCACAACACTGGAGAAATTTGTAACTTATGGAACACAGACAAACAGTTTTGTTTCCTAGAATTAGGCCCTCTCACTTTAAGGACCCATTTAGGTAATACCCAGTAACACCCCACACTACACCAATGCCTACTATGAGAGGCATTGGAATCATCATTTTCTGAGGAAGTCAATCTCCCCAGAGCCTGGCAGATTCATAAAGATTGTGTGTCTCACCCAGAAACATATGCACAATAACACACACATATCTATATAAACATGATAAACATGTACATAAGCATAACTAATAAATAAACAAAAACTAGYGTGGGGGCAAACTCCATTTTCCTATCTGTCCTGTTGTCTTTCTGCATTTAACAATCATTAATAGAAATGTCAAYAAAACTCAAGTGTTATCAAAACATCCCTATATTTACAAACTTTGCTCCATTCACATGGAGATACTGCAGTGTTTCCATGGATCATGGAATGGCCTGGGTTGGAAGGGACCTTACAGTCCAGTTCCAGCCCCCTGGACACCTTCCACTATCTCAGSTTGCTCAGAGCCCCATCCARCCTGGCCTTGGATGCTTCCAGGGATGGGGCAGCCACAGCTTCTCTGGGTAACCTGTGCCAGGGCCTCACCAYCCTCACAGGGAACTATTTTTAACATATAAAATATTTATCCCAAGTACTTTTGTAATGCTGCATGTAGAAAGTAACCAAATACCTTGTGATGTCACATCCAAAATGTCTGAATTCTTCTCAGTTTCCTTCTCTGTCTCTTTTTCATCATCTGTGTTTTTGCTGTTTTCTTTCAGTGAGGCAGCACTCTCCCAGACAAAAAGCAAGAGACATTTTTCAATTAGTCAGTGAGAAATACAATGAAGAAGAAGGTACCACCTCCTCCAAGGAGGTCAAAGGAGAAGGGATACAGAAACATTCTTGCTACAGGGTCAAGGTTTTAAGAGAAATAATTTCTACCTAGCTAGCAAAAATATTTTGAGTAAAGGCCGTCTCTAATTTCGAACTGGATTTGATCCTCATTTGATCCCTGCATGGATCCCAGAATTTATTCACATAAGAGTTGGACTTAAGGATCCTTGTGGGTCCCTTTCCACTCAGAATATCCTCTGAAACTGCTCCAAACATACTAAGTAGGCCTACAACTTGATATTCTGAAAGTTATTTCTGCAGAAATTTTAGGCAGAGAACATAGGGCATTTATCTGAAAGTCACAGGTGATACACAAAGTGAAAACCCCAAATGCAGTRTGGACAACACAAAACCAAGCAACCTCCATCAACCTAAAGCCAATATATTCCATGGAAGAGAGCTGAGGAAGAGGACAGGCAGCCAGAAACAGTATTTGGAAAGCCCTCTAACAGCAAAGGGTCAGACATGGAGCAGCCAGGCACCTGCACAGCCAACACCTGCTGAACTCTGAATCCTACTYTACACACTGCAARTTTTCCTCAAATTGGATTCCTGCAGGGATTTTGTGGGGCTGTCAGTTTTGCAGAARCAGAATCCATTCATCTATACATATGCCTGAGGTTTATAGGAATATCTTGCCCTTGGACTTCATTTTGATTCTTCTCTTGAACCACCAACCAAATGCCAACTGCACACCCTGTCCAAACTTCCCTTTCTACCTTCCATCTTTCCATTCCCTTGWGAAAATCTAKGACACYGTTGACACAAGCWGYCTTTTCCTATGAAACATTTAAGGAYTTGKCTGTCCTGCACAGGGCACTGTGACTGAGCTCCAAGTTAACAAGAGCAGTGTGGGATATCCTTTGAGGAGGTTTTTTACTCACCTTTCTCCCCTCAGAACACGTTTCTCCTGCAGCAGGCACGCTGGGCTCTTCCCTGCCTTTCTCCTCCTGCTCTCCTGGTTCTTGCCCAGTGCCTTCTGGATGCTCAGCTGTCTCCTGGCTGTCTGAGGCCCCGTGCCTGGGCAGCCCCTGGCACTGCAGCCACAGGGGGGACAGGTGATCGTGGCGGGTGTGCAGCACACGAACGGCCACGCTGCTCCGAGCCAGGGCTTTGGGCAGCTCAAAGGCGTGCCCYGCCTCCTGGAACACGTGGTGCTTGWACCTGGGGAGGGCAGTGACAACAGCAGCAGGCCCTGGTCAGACTGGCACCACTTCATTTGGTGWTTCCTCACAAATGGCCAAAATCTCCTCTGGGATTTGTTGCACCATGAGAGAAATGCTGTGGGATGTCACAGTGCTTGTGCTGGCAGCTGTCTGCAAGACCCTCCAAAGCCACATCAAGGGGATCAGAAATTTCAAAAACAAGTCATGACAGGATGACAATGAGGCAGGATCAGATGGCAGCTTTTCTCTTTACCAGGAA
This sequence comes from Alauda arvensis, assembly GCA_902810485.1. Taxonomy (NCBI): domain Eukaryota; kingdom Metazoa; phylum Chordata; class Aves; order Passeriformes; family Alaudidae; genus Alauda; species Alauda arvensis. The sequence continues at coordinate 4,265 of CADDXX010000333.1, forward strand.
ACTACACTCCTGGTAAAATTGACTAATTTATTGGGAAAATCCCTGCACACCTGTCTGTGTTACATCACTCTTAACACCTTTCAAAGTAATTCAAATAACACCTAATTTTGGATAAGATAAGCTGGTCACCAGTTCTAAAAATCTTCTATTAAAGCAACATTTAGCTTTAAATTGTAGGTTGAATAATTTAARTGCATCTCTTTGCTGGCCAAAAGGCTTTAACACTTAACCCATAGGCAAGTCAGTCTGACATTGCTCAGCACCCACCCTTCTACTTATCTTACCAAAACTCACAGCAACAGGTCCTTAGTCAAGCTAAAGTCCTTTTAAAACCTTATTCCTTACATTTATGGAGTGGGAGTAGGAAGTCTGCTCAAAAATCTCATTTTTAAATGTACCATTTAAATGGTAATCCAATAAAAGCCAAAAACTTAAGATTCAGAAATGATAGTGCACCCCAGGTTCTAAAATATTTTCTCTAACTGAGCACTAAGCATCATTCACTGCTTTGCAAGCAACTGGAACAACTTAGAAAATACTAAATGCACCAGCAAGAAACACTGCTTCCAGAGGACTTTCAATTCTCTGCTTGAGCTTTATTGCTTTTCTTCCAAATTTGTTCTGGCAGTGACAGGGTTCTGCTGTTGCATTTTAAGAAAGAAATTCATATATCTCTAAAGCACTCCTTAGCAACAGCCAGCACTGAGATTCTGCAGAATGGATACTATTCAACAGCAACAACAAAAAAGATGATATGAAATTTTTTCTTGATTCTTGGTGTTTACTCAACAAAGCCAGGCCTCATTTCAAATTAATAATTTCAGTGTGCTGTACCTTGCTTTCTTCTTCAGATTGACCCAAATACARAAAGTTGTATTTTTATCCTTTATGACTGTGTGCATATTCCCAGTTTCAGAATCTTCATGCATACTAGCWGTCTACAAAGAAGAAAGCCAATTAAATCATGTGTTATTTATTTCACTTTGATTTACCTACATTTACTTGAATAACTTTTAAAAATACRTATAAAAATGAAAATACACCAGACCAAGCCCAGCTGTGTTATATTTATATACTAAAGCACAATAGTTATAAGCTCACATCTGTTCCTTAAAATTTGAACTACATTCCTTTTTTTCCTCTGACTTCATAAATTCTGTGAGCCAAGTACTGCCAAATRGGGTTCTTCCATTATGTCCCTAATTCTCAGGATAATTTATAAAAAAAACAAACAAAGAAAAGATTACTGGGCAATAGTGGACTCCTACCCCAGAGTCACTGCACAGATTATTTTATCATTTAGGCAACATCAAACTTGTGAAATAATAATTGTATTGGGAGCTTAATCCTAAATTCAGTAAACAAGAATTCAACATTTCTTAATTTGCAGGGGGTTTTGACTGTGCACATACAACTGGTTTACTATTTCACTAATATTCCTTTCATAAATATACTTTATATATATGATTAATGTTCTTGAAATAGTAAGGTCACTACCTACACATGCAGCTCAAAAAACTGACTCTCCAGCACAATTTTCTTGAGTACTCTTCACCTTTCCCAAGATCTTAGTTTCAAAAATATTTTAATCACATGAACTTGTATTAAAAAAACGAGTACAAGGCAACCTTATGAGCTGCTTTTCACATCTACATTTTTTTGGTACAATCAACAAATTTCATACAGCACCTCTTGTTTTCACCATCTCCAAATCTCACAAAATTTCCCAGCAGTTTATTCTTGTCTGASTTAATGATGAGATTTTCCACTGTAAAGTGGAGATCTTCTGGAGTTTTGAATAATTACAAAGTCTGGCAGGTGCTATAAACATGATTTGGAAACTCMCATACTCATCTCTGTGACAGTTTAGGACCAAACAAAGCCAACCCTCATTAAAGGACACCTGGATTAAACTCATGTGCAGGTATCAGAACTTTGAAGCAGTAAATGTCACTCACTTTGAGCAGGTTCTGTGTAGCCTCATTGTACTTCTGATGAAGCAGATCCTCCAACTGCAAAATAAACTCCAGGTACTGGTCTCGTTGTTTTTCTGTGATCTCATCTGGTGATGCCTCCAACAGRAGGAACTCCAACTTCTCAATCATCTAGAAGACATTTACATGGGGAAGGATCTGTTTGGACACCAYCCTTAACATATTGTGTGTTCTGTCATAAAAAATTAGTCAAACCTACTTCCTTTGTACCTAAACAAATTTTGGTCACAAAAATAACCTTTTTTTTAATAGACAGATAGGAAAGCTCAGAAACAAACCAGCCCAATGAAACCTGTATTACACATGCAACTTTCCTCCCCAGTTTCTAGAAGACTCCATTTAACTTTCTGAAAACCTACAAAGTTAGCATAAATGAAAATAAAATCCTAAATTTACAGAGCAGGCATAGATTACTTAAAATTGCTTCCCAAGCTATCAATGGCTGGTGACTTCTGTTGGTGAAAATCAATTCTGGGAACTTCTTACATGAYATTTTACTGGCTCAGGTGTTACAAAATGAGGCTGTTGTCCACCAAAGCATTTATATCTGACATGAGCTTGTATGCTCTGGTTTAAAATGGAAGGGAATATGGGTGTTGGAATGTTAGACCTCTGTGTAGGAACACAGCACACAAATGCCTTAAATGCATATTGAAACATACACWTCTTCTTCAGGGTTAACAATAAATCTGTAATTAAAGGAAATAGAAAAATGGAMGAAAAACTTCTAGGGGTTGAAGGTCTTTCAGTCATCTGGCCATGAAAAAAAGGGAAAATAGCATTGAGGGGATTAAGGATATGCTAAGCTTAAACTGAAACACAGCATTTTAACACTTACATTTAGAACCACTTCCTCCTTCTCCATCACGAGCTGAACATCCTCATCGTGATCTTCACGCCACAGGCTCATGAAGGTGTTGATTTCCTGAGGTACAGTGGGGTCAGGGGTSCCATCACAGCTGAGGTAATGCTCCCACTGCAGAAGAGTTCAGAGAAAAGTGGATACAGGTGTTCTGCACACTGCTGTTACAAGACAAAGGAGGATTCTGACAGACAARTCAATTATAGTGACAAATTCCCACCTGGGTCTAAACATGATGCTAACACCACCTGGTTTGTTATCCCTATGCCAGGAAAGAAAGGTGTACTTTGATATTGATSTCTTAGATGCTTCTGCCCACCTCACACTTGCTGTTTATACCTATTTATCAATGGGTGCTCCACCAAAGCAATGAATTCAGTACCTGCCACAAGGGAGGGGCTGGAAGAGTAAAATCACAGAACAGAAATAAGGAAGGTGCAGGTGGAAGAGGCAGGTTGGTCTCAGATCAGATTCTGCCAAGAAAACTGAAAATTCCTACATTGGCAACAAAGTTATTAAGAGCCTCTAGTGCAACATGTTCACTCCTCCTTTCTCTGCCTCTGAAGGAGACTTTCCCTTACCAGTATCAATTCTCCTGCTGCAGAAACCCCTGGTAGGAATGTGAAATCCTAGATTAGYGGGYTTTTAAAATAATTTTATTTTCAAATCAACTCTTGGTCATTCCCATAAGTGCTGGAAAGAAAAAGTCAGTGGCAGACTAAACCCACTTAATGCCAAACRTAAGCCTAATATTGGCTCCTGGGATCAATTTATCACCCATAATGGCATTTTTTCCATCCACAGAATAGGATATTAATGAAACATTGCCCTCCTGTTTGCTGTGAATAACCTCATGTTACTGAAAAYTGCATTACAAATGAAAATGTATCTTTTAAAGAAAAAGCACTTGTAGCATTGCATTCTATCATTTCCATTCGCACTGGCTTCAAACAAAGCAACAATAGGGGACAGCTGAGTGCACTGGCAACCCCTGTATAAAAGACTGATCAATTTTCAGTAACAAGACATCTGACTTCTTTTTACATCTTTACACTTAAAAGAAAACTTCACTTTTATTATCACATACTTGGAAGTAACAGCACTTTTTTTTTTTGAGAAAAAGGATAAATTTCATGGTAAGTTGTAAATGSATGTCTTCATCTAAAGTGAAATTGTTCAGAATTAGAGGTGGAAACTCAGTATCTGGTATTATATATTTCCTTTGCCCTAAATAACCTTAACAACAGAGTAACAGAAAGYCTGGTGTTTCCCATAACCTACCAGTGTTTTATCAGACTTACTTTAAAATCAACAGTTCTAGTTTGTCAAAAACATCCAAAAACAACAGCTGGCAATGATCACAAGCTGTAACAGGGAAATGCCAATTGCATTCAGAGAAAAACTGTTATAGTGAGAGTGGTAAAGCTGTCAAAGATGCTGTGCTACCTCCAACTTTTAAATAYTTCAAAACCCAACTGAGCACCTTGATTTAACATCAGACTTTGCCCTGCTTGGTGCAGGAGGCTGAACTACAGGAACTTCAGGAGTCCTCCCTAACATGGTTTATCCTGTGATTGTGAAGTTGTTCTGCAGAGAYTTTAAAAAGATTAAGCAATGCACAAGACAAAGAGAAAATCCTTGTGTCCACAAGACTGTAGGATATGAAATCTTTGGTTCCTTACCTCACCAAATCTCATTATCAGACTGTTTCTGAGGGATGTGTCTGCAAGACTCACAAGAGTGAASTCTCCTACCACACCTTACCACTTAAAATGGAACTTGACAGGTACATAATGCCATTGGGTGATGATTCAGCCACCATGGATGTCACCCTGAACTGCAGCCCTCAACTTTTAGCTGCATTTTCATACATTTCCAGCTCTGACCTGGGTTTGTGCCACATCCTTCAAAAATCTGGCAGTGATAACTTGTGATATCCAGGATCACTGAAACAAATGTTCTACACAATTTCTTTTTAAGCCCTGGCAGAATCTTTTTTTTGGTGAAATGGTTAAAAGCAGAATGAATTAAAGAAATAAAARAGGAAGAACAGATACCAGAACAAGTGAAATTACAATTCCTTATGAGTGTTGGGGTAAGGTGTGGGGCATTGATACTTTGATCCCAAASAGGCTCCTCCTTGCCCACATTTCTTTTCTGTGTGCTCCAAAGTAAAGAAGATAAGAGAGTGAGCATGGCCTGTCACTGCTTTGAGACAGAATTCAAAATGCTGTCACAAGCACACACCTGCATTCAAGAACTGGGAGCTCCTAAAGTCTCTTCCTTGCCCAGCCTCTGGGCAGATTTTGGCAARACAGCTCACCTTGGCTTGTTCTCTGTAATCCATTTTCCACTGCTGTGCAGAAAGAAACTTCTGTTCCAGTGAATGAAGTTCTGCTAATTCCGACTCCTTCACTTCTTGATACTGTTAAAAAAATATACACATACATCAAACAGAGCAGTTTGATGTATATGTATTATTCTTATCTTATTCTTCAAAATTATTTTACATAGAAGAAACAAATTTGGGAGATTTGAATGAGTTATTATTTAAACAAATCCAAACACTGAAAACTTGCTTTTTTTCTGAAGCATCCAATTGAGAAGACTGCAGTAGTTTGCAATATGTTATTGTCATCACAGTAGCTGCTGTGSCATATGATAAACATAATGTGACATATGATTGTAACCTCTCACTTGAACAGTTTYCATATCAGCACCCTGGAGACAGCCCTAATGGGAGCTGCTAAAAATGAAAGCATAATTTGGAAAAAGTGTGCAAGACCGTTTTATTTTTTCCCTTTAAATTTCTATCATTTTAAGGTCATCTCTTCCCTAGGAGGAAAAAAATATTCTGTGAAGTGCAAGAGGAGTAGATGGGAGTGACTCTTAAAAAAAATTTAGTTTGTTGTAAATCTCTTCTTTTTAAACACAAAAATATTTATCTATTACCTATCAGTTTTTGTTCTAAATKCCAGACTGTTCAGAAAAATAAWTAYAYRTATATAAACAYAMACACACACATATATATACATAATAAATAGTCTAACACACACATATATACAAACACAAATCACTGCATCTGTCTGAGCAGGGAACCAATTAAGGAATTTGTACCAAATATCCTCATGGGGAACAYGAAAAATACATTCAATTGAAAGCACACACTGGAAATGGAAAAGAAAAAAAAAAGGCATTTAATCAAGGTGAAGAAACACTATCACAAAAGGTAATGTATTTATCAAAATTGGAAAATTTCCTCAATATTGTTCCCAACATATAAGGAAAGGAAAGGAAGAAAATAAATTCCTATATTAGGAATTTAATTAAGGAAATTAATTCCTATAAATTTCTGGTGTTTTACAGGCCTTGTCTCAGTTTAGAATCAGGATTAGGTGTTTTCATTGAGTTAAAAACTAACCTTTGCCTCTAGCTTTGCCAAATGCTCTTGATACAGTCTCTCCTTTTCAAGTCTTTCTGCTTCTTGTTGTTCAGCCAGTAATTGGGCTTCAGCTGAGGATTGGGAAAGAGATCAAGGGCATAACTGTGCTGTCCTAAATAAAATCTAAAAATGATTTGGTTACCAGCTATAATGATAAAACCACTATAAAATGAGCAACATAAATGTTTATCTTTCACTGCAGAGAAATCTCCCATATGAAGACTGATTCAAATTAATTTGAGTACTACTGGAACACACTGTCTCTGGCACTGCCCCTATCAGTCTGTGAGGATAAAAGTGGGAACAAGAGCCAGAAAGTGCAGCAGCAGGAGTGATCTCTCCATCTACAGCTTCAATGGACACAGGTTCTCAGTCCAAAGTCTTGAGTGAAACTCAGTGCTTTAATMCCAAAATCCTCTTCTTCTTTCCTACAACCACTGGTTTCCTAYAATTTCAATTTTACAGCTGTTTGTTCACTGAAATCCTCTTCAGGATCTGCTACTCCACAGTTCTGGCTTCTCTTTGCTGCCATAGRGACTAGAAAATTAGAGAGGATGTGAAAACTAAAACTGATTCAACCTCTAAACCTTCAGTCTAAAATGGCACAGCCAGTGCCTCAATCCAGGTGCTCCCAAACAGTGACTTGATGYCATCACCTCCAAGTAAATCATGTCAAGTGTGTGTGCTGCACTGAGGCAAGTTCCCAAATCTGCCTGTGCCCACCTGAGCTGCCCCTCCCATCACAAAATCTTACCACTGAGCAGCAGTCACTGGCACTCACAGCATGCTCAAGCCCCCATCAGGATGGATTAATGGTAAGTTAATTCTTCCCAAATTCCTAATTGCAGTAGGACAACTAGAAAAGAGAGTATTGCTCTGATAGGGAAGTGAGATGAAGCATCAAGGACAGGGAATTTTGCTCACACCAGAAAAGAGGGAAGAATCATTTGTATTTGTGAAACAGAGACAACAATCCACATCTTGTTCAAGATGTTACTTTCTGCCCATTTATTTAAAATAAACCATTTGTCCAACATATCCCCTCTAAATGAAGTGCACAGTACCTTTCAGCTTCCTTTCTTTTGCTTTCTTAGATTTTCCACTTTTGCCATTGGACTTCATGTTTGCAATAAGRGAGAAGAAAACAAATGTCAGGATTATTTTAATACAGTTTGGCAGTTCCATAGCTCTGTAACTTTGCCCTTCCAATGTGATTCCTCAATTAAGATTTTAGACTCCCTAGACAGCCAATGAAGCCTGCAGAATAGTAATGCATATYCTGGACTCAATTTTCTTCTCTTTTTTATGATAAGGTCTTACAATTAATGTATTTTTCTATGCTAGACATTCCCAAACATTGCCACAACAAGACAGTATTAAAATCTTTTGGTTTAATGTAGAAGCTGAATACAGGCAGATCTGCTAAGAAAGTAGATGTGACAACTTCAAACACTTTAGGAAGTACTGGAAAATGTATTTTGGGACAAGCCTGGCATTTAGAAGCATCTAATTCACAAGCCAAAATAGCAAAGAGCTCTCTTTTCTGTTACAAAATCTCACTGCAACTCCAGAMAGTTCACTGTTCACCTCCAGCATAATCCTAAAATAACTATATTTTAAATTTGAGGTTCTCAGAAATTATCTGACCACTGGTCCTTCTTCACACACCAAGTGTGCTACAAATACTCTTATTTCACACTTTGATTTCCACTATCACACATTCAGATATAAATAATTGTTCACTTCAAACTACTTGGCATGGCAATAAATATACTGGCATAAATATATATATAAGTGCAACTTTGAGTACAGAGACTGCCATGAAGCTGGGACAAATACAATGGTGACAATTAAGTGTCACTGGAGTCTGAGTGCATCTTATTGTATTTGTTACTAAAGCATTAATTTGAAAAATTAACCCAAAATAGTCAGTAAAACTTACACTTCTACCCATTAGGATTTCAGGGAAGAATTTGTTCTTTTCACTTTGATAAATAAATAGATAATTAAATTGAAAATGGAAAATCTGCTTGTTTCAATTACTTGCAATCACGTTTTAGTCAACTTCTTTTTACATTCCTGTGACTTAACAGAACACTAGGAGTAAGATCCACAGCTGGTGAGGGGTACATAATTCATTATCACTGAATTAAGAATAACCCTAAGGATAAATTTATGCTACCCAGTTTCCCATGGACTTCTGCCTACTGTCCCTTCCCCCTCTTTATTCCATGTCTAGCCAATGGCTCAAATAACAGAATCCMAGAATCACTCAGGTTGGAAAAGACCTCCAAGATCGTCGAGTCCAAACTGGGCTCAATTCCCACCTTCTCACCCAGCCCAGAGCACTGAGAGTCATGTCCAGTCATTCTCTGGATACCTCCAGGKATGGGGACTCCAAACCTCCCTGGGCAGCCCCTTCCAATGCCTGACAAACCTTTCATAATGAAATTCCTCCTGATGTCCAACCCGAACCTCCCCTGGCACACCTTGAGGCCATTCCCCTTGTCCTGTCCCTGTTCCCGGGGAGCAGACCCCGACCCTCCTGGCTGACCCCTCCTGTCAGGGAGCTGTGCAGAGCCAGAAGGTCCCCCGTGAGCCTCCTTTTCTCCAGGCTGAGCCCCCACAGCTGCTCCTGGTGCTTCAGCCCCTTGCCCAGCTGTGTTCCCTTCCCTGGATATGCTCCAGCCCCTCAGTGTGGGGCCATCCTGCATTGTGGGGCCCAGAACTCAGGACTGGAGGTGTGGCCCAGGGGACAGTCASTGCCCTGGTCCTGCTGCCACCCCATGGCTGGGACAGAGCCAGGACACCGCCTCTCTGCCTGGACACCCGTTGCCAGCCAAACAAGCAGTGCCTGCACGGGCCATGCTCTCTCCAGCAGCACTGCAGGAACACTGGGCCTCCTTGCAAAAGGCACAAAAGCTCCGTGTCCTGGAGACACCTCAGAAAAAAAGCAAAAAAAAGAGATTAAAAAAATATACACAACAGTGAACTACAGCGTGTTTCTGCCTACCTACCTTTTTTTTTGGTTTTGGACCCTAGAAGATCAGAAGGAGAAAAAAAAAAANTTCCTCCTTCATTTTTAATTAACCCTGGCCAGCTACCTCAGAAAAAAAGCAAAAAAATCAGATTTAAAAAATATACACAACAGTGAACTACAGCGTGTTTCTGCCTACCTACCTTTTTTTTTGGTTTTGGACCCTAAAAGATCAGAAGGGGGGGAAAAAAAGGAAAGGGAACATCAGACAACAACGTATCAGCTAGAATGGAATAATTAGAAAAATACTTCTGTTAAAGCTGTATGTGATCATCTATTGAAAAACTATAATGACAATAATTTCAATACTGTAGAAAGTTAGCCACTAACACATGGCTCTGGGAATGAAGTTTGTTACCACAGAGCCTTTCTGGCATCCAAGTCAGAGCCACCTCCCGGCTGGTTCCACACAGAGCMCCCACAGCAGCAAACCACTGCACAAAGGCTCAGACCGCGGCTCACACAGGACATGATGCGTCCTTCAGGTGCCTCTTTCAGCCTTAAAGCCTTTTCTCCACCTCCTGGGACTTTACTAGCTAACAAGGRACACCCCGCTTTACTCCACCGCCTCATCCTTCCCCGTTCCACCACGTAACCCGTACCCCAGGCCCCTTCCCCGCCCCACCATGTCCACAGCGGGTGGCGGTGCCCGTGGCCGTGCCCGTGTCCCTCAGGATGCGGCGGAGCCCCGCAGACCCAGCGGCGGCGGTGCCCGTGTCCCTCAGGATGCGGCAGGCAGTGCCCGTGTCCCTCAGGCTCCCGCCCCGCGGGTCCCCGCAGGCCCCGCCCGCAGCGCAGGCGCGGCTCGGCCCGGGCGCTGCCGTAAAGCGGCGCCGCGGCGGCTCCGGCAGGGAGCGGGGTGAGAGCCCGGCCCGGCCTTGCCGGGACCCGCGGGGAACCGGGGGTGCCTTTGGGGGGAGCGGGGCGCCAGGCAGAGCCAGGGAGGGGAGGCGGCCCGGGGAGGCCCCGCAGCGGGAGCTGGGTTGGATTCCATCGCTTGTGATTTGGTTTTGGCTGGCGCGTCCCTGGCAGCGTCCAAGGCCGGGTTGGACGGGGCTCGGAGCAAGCTGGGATAGKGGAAGGTGTCAGGGGGTTAGGACGAGGTGATCTTTAAGGTCCTTTCCAAACCAGGCCATTCTGTGACTTTGTGTTTACAGAAATAAAAATCAGTTTCTTTGTCACTTACGTTTTGCCGGTGCACACTGGACTCRATTTGTAATGCACTTAAAAGAGTCCTTAAAAAACCAAAATTTATGAATGTGACAGTTGCAGGAATATACGTGTGTATGTATAAAATTGATATATCTACAGATGTAATATAGATGCAATATAGATGTAATAATTATTTATGGAGATAAAAATACATATGAACGTTATTATAAATATTGCTATATATTTAAAAAACATAAATACATATTCTATTTATATCTCTTTACGACTTTATATGTATCTGTATGAAGATAAAGTTTTTTAGCAGACCTTAGAAGCAGCCTGGCCAGCAGGTACAGGCTGTAAGGGTGTGAGAAAGCAGCCAGTGAACAGGGCAAAGTGTCCCAGTTGCTGAAAGTTACTAGAAATTTCTCGTTTGAGGAGGGAGGGGAGAAGACAATGAGAAGCTAAATGGAATGAAAAGTAAGGAAGAAAAAGAAGAGACAGAGTAGAACCAGAATTAGAGTAGACAGGGTTCAGTAGGATATAGAAGTGTTAGGAAGGCTGAGGTGGTTTACTGACTCACAGAGAAGGCTCATTTCAAATTGATTATCCTTCAGGTAACAAAACCCAAACAAACCAAAAAATCACCCAAGGACAGAGTTCACTGAAATGTGAGAATGGCCARTTCTTTAAGAAGTGAAGTGATAAAACTGTACAAAAATGTAAGTGTCCTAAATGCCACCAGCACTCTCCTTAACCAGAAAATGAACCCCCTTTCATTGTGCACTCAGTTAATTAAAAACAYATTATTCCTTTCTCTCCAAGCTGCTGTACCTTGGAAGGGAGTATCCCAAAGGAGCAGACTACTTCAGGAGCCGTTTGAAAGCAGCTTTTCTAAAAAACAAAGATGAGACAGACCCTGAAAAAATTAAGCAGCTGATTGCCCGGGGAGAGTTTGTTATCAAGGAGCTGGAGGCTTTGTACTTCCTGAGGAAATACCGAGCCATGAAGCAGCGCTACTACAGCGATGACAAGCCGTGACTGTGCCTGTAACCACACACCCCCAGGAAAGGTAACAATAAAAGAGCTCTAACTGCAAAAGAAGTGAAATGTAAATCCTTCCAACCCCTCTAGAGCACAAATTAGGGAGCTGCTTCCCCACCAGGAGTCACTTGAAGCGTTTGGGGTGTGCAGGTTATGGATAATAGGATTTCCTYTGCTGCTTTTGACCTCCTCAGACTAAAACTTCAGGTATGAAAGGATTTTGCAGGACAGGGTGGTTGCACAGCTCTGTTCTGTTTCACTTCAATATATGTGTTGAACAGAAACTCTCCTTACCCCATAGCTGTGTGTTTGGGTGTCAGTTGTCAGTTMAAGGTGCTGTGCTTGTTACCTGAAAGATGAACCTGATTTTAAAAATCCTCCACATTGAACAATCCCTTTCCCCTGGAAATGAGCACCCTCTCCAAAGTGAAGTTCCCAGCCCTGGAGAGGGAGTGCTGTGTTCAGAAGTGGGAGTCCACAGTTCAGAAAAGACAAGGGGCTGCTGGAGAGGATCAAGCAAAAGGCCATAAACATGAGGGGTCTGGAGTATCTTCTTATGAGGAGGGACTGCAGGAACTGGGCCTGTTTTGTCCAGAGAGGAGAAGACTGAGAGGGGATCTCATCAATGCATAGAAATATCTCAGGGTGGGTGCTAAGAGGATGGTGCCAGGCTCTTTTCAGTRSTGCCYACAACRSGACAGGGAGCAATGGCTCCAAGTACACATAATGCAAGAAGTTCTGCCTCAACATGAGGMAGAATCTCTGTACACTGAGGGTGGCAGAGCCCTCTGRCAGCTGTCCAGGGAGGGCCTGGAGCCTCCCCTCTCTGTGGACARCCCAAACCCACCTGGACTTGTTCCTGTGTCACCTGCTCCAGGTGACCMTGCCTGGGCAGGGGGGTTGGATTAAATGGTTTCCAGAGGTCCCTTCCAACCRTGACTGTGATTCTGTGAAAGCAAATTCTTGAAATTTTTAACCTCATGTGCTCAACTTACAGAGGCAGCACCTTGCTGTGTCAGGGAGACAACTGYGGGGTCAGGAAAGGGGGACGTTTAACAAGAGTGCTTTAAGTACTTGGGCCCTGGAGACAATTCCTGCTACTACTGATTTCTGCTGTTGTGTAATTGCTGCAGCAGGAATAGAAAACTTGATCTTTGCCCCAGGAAGAGAAGTCAGGGTTTAGCCATGGCTGTTTGCTCCAGGCTGTCTCTGTAGGCCTTGGCTCGGTGCACACCTGTGTCAGAACTGATACTCTGTTGGGTTGGTTGGTGTTTCCACCAACTAAATGACACTRGAGAGAGAAATAATCTTTGAAATAYAGGTAAGGAATCACTGCAATAGAGCTGTTGGCAGTAGCAAGTCTTCACGCTGGCACTAAGGAATGTTTTAAGGTCCTCAAAGGATTGCCAGCAAAGGCATCAGCAAAACCTGATTTAATATAAAAGTGAAAATGTGACAAAGTCCATTTAGCMAGGATCACTCCACTCTTTACTAGGTTAAAGCACACAGAGAAAAAGCAAACTAAAATCTACAATCAATCAATCAATCTAAAACCAAAATGTATCTCTGAGGATGCTGGGGATCCAAAAAGGGTAAGGATGGAAAAGGTTATGGGTAAAAGGAATAAGGGAGATGCTCCTGTTGAAGGTTGAGAGTGGACCCCCTTGCAAAACTGAGCCCCAGATATGACCAGTGGTTTATGCCTGAAGTTTTAACAGCACTTAGTCCATAGTTTAATTTAAAATAACTAAAGATTTATACAGAATTTCTTATAAACACAACAGCAACTCACTTACAGGCATGAGTTACTTGCAAATCTACAYTACTTAGAATCTCTGAGAGCTCTATACATTGTACATTTTCTATAGCWTATCCACACTCACTAACAGTCCTGAAGGAGTGTGGACAAGGTAGAAAATTCCCTGGAATTAACTGAAGCACTTACCTTGGATACCTTTGCACCTTGTCAGTAGCTGAAGGGTTGAGCCTCAAGGAAGGGGGGCATCATCCCATTCTCTGTTGTCACTGCTGGTCCTCCAAATCCAGCAAACAAGAGTTCACTGGCTCTGAGGGGCCATACACAAAGGGACACTTCTGGTCACAGGCCCACTCTTTATAGAGTCACAAGAGAGGTGGGTTTAGTCACAGCAATTTTCCATCCTGATCACAATCCAGGTCAGTAACTTCCTTTGAAATTTCGAAAGCAAAAATGCTGTTCCACTGGGGGTGTTCTTCAGGCAGGCAAAAAAAGTTTCCAAGGCTGTTTGTTACAAAACAGGAACTGCTCTTCAGACAGCACCAATTCCTGGGAATTTTTCCTGAAGAGCTCCAGAGGATCTCAGCCCAGGTGCTGAAGGAGCATTTCTGACACTACAGCTGGCTTAAGGAGGAGGGAGGGGAATGCAGCACCATCCACACAGAATTTGGAAAGTGATGGCAGAATACAGTACCTTGTGATGAAACACACRTGCTCCTGTTTCTGCCACCACAGTGATGTGAAAAACTCTTTCCACATCATCTGAGCTCCTCTGCACTTCCASCTGCCCCCCTCAGAGACAGGGACACCAAGGGGAGCAAGGACAGCAGCTCTGGGACAGGCAGCACCAGCAGAAGGACAAGAAAGAATGGAGAACACCTGCCAAGCACATGGAATTCCTGGGATGCTGTGTTACTCTGCTGCAGCTCTTGCAGAGGAAAAGGAAACTGGGACAGACACTCACAATAACTATTTTTTATTACATTACAATAAATAGGAGCAGTACAGTTTGACAAAAAATATGACAAATTCCAGATCACCTCACAGCACATACTCCTAAAAACATTAAAAATTTTCAAACAAACAGTGGTCTTTTTTTTTTTTTCCTTTTTTTTAACTTAATGTCTGGCATGACCAACATTCCTAGGTCACACATCCAAATTATGGAAAAACTGGATCACACTGCATATGTTCCACATCAAATAAAGCACAATGTACAAAATGTGCATGTTTCAGTTTACACTATACAAAAATAGTTAAAATACATTCCAGGTAAACATATTACATTAAGAAGTCATTCTAGTAAGAAGTTGGCACTCAAGAGGAAAAAGCAGAAGTATTTTCAACATGAAAACACAAGACAGTGGAATAAAGAAATGTTAGGAAAGATTTACCATCTATGTAGCTTTATGTAAACTTGAGACACAATGATTTGTTTTACAGTTTGATGGTCTTTGAAGGTAATAATTGTATTGCTTCATAGTCTGGACAAGAGCAGAAGATTGTGTGTGTCAGTATTTACCCATTATCCTGTTACTGTAACAAAGCCCACACAGCAAAATAGTAGCAAGAAATTTCAGGGCACTGAAACTGGTCAGAATAATTCCTTTTGGAGCAAACCAAGGATCCAGGTATTYAGCAGAGTTACATAAAGCTACTGTAAGAAGGTGTTACTCCCTGACACATGGCAGTTGGACGTGGTGACATGGGCAGTGGCTCGCTCAGGAGCTGCTCTCAGGACACACAGCACCCAGGGATGTTCTGTGGAAGCATCTCAAAGAGGGCAGGGCAGTGATGATGGAGCAACTTGTGCAAGCTGCAATCCAACGTGCTTCACCAAATCTCAACAAACAGGAAGACAAAACTGAGCAACAGTGGCAAGGATGGGGTTGGGTTTTTTTTTTTAAGTAAATAAGGGCTAATCTAAATGGGTTTTGTACTAATTTAATTAGACTGGCAGCTACAGCTCACTTTTGCTGAAAACCCCCAACACTGGTTCATATACAGCTTTAGAGCAGAGCTATAGAAATCCACTTTTGATGAATAAGACATTTCAGCTACAAATTCTCCTAACAGCTTTTAGCTAAATTAACATCAGAATTTTAGACCAGCCCTAATCTGACATGCAGTGTGACTCAGTTACCAAAATTAAAGTAACCTWAAGATTACTTCCATTTGCTCAAGGCGCACAACCCACTTTTGCTACATTCTTCATGTATTATCAAGAGTGTATAAAATGTGCAAATAACTGTCTCCAACACATTTTAACTTGGAAGCTCTGAAATATTTCATGACATTAAGAATCTGTTCYTACTCCTTATTGGTCCTTACAGTATAAAGTTAGGTTCTCCTGTTACTGTTTTTCAGAATATTTCATAACCCACATTTCACATTGAAGCTGAGAGGAGTGGAGGGGTCTGGATTTTGGTGAAGGGTGGAATGGAGGGCACAGGCAGGGAATGTCTGTTCTCCCAGACACAATTAAATTAAAGAGTATGGAGCAATCCAGACACTGTTCTCTGCCAGCTTTGCAAGTCCCCACCTACAACAGTCACTCTGGGGTTTTTTTGTAGAACCAAAATAATACTTTCCACAGAAATGGTGCAARTTACACAGTGTAATTTTTACATACCTGTGTAAAATTTCCATGAAATACCTTAGGTTAGGGCAATGYTGCTATTCCCTGTTCCAAATTTCCCAGTGTCCTGAACTATCCTACTTCAATGTCTTGTGTTGGATTTTTTGGGTACACCAGAGTCCCACCTTCCAGTGTCACTCTGCAGCTGAGTTAGCTCCTGTGAAGAAGTGCACCTTCAGGGAGCACAGCCCTCCTGAAACAAACAACTCCACATTTACAGGGAGACACCAGGAACTGGGAACACTGGAAYTACTGGTCCTACTTCAGGGGATAACTGGGCTACTGCAGTACCAAAAAGCAAAAGCTCCTGCAAAAATCCTGCATGAATTCCAATCAGAAAAAAAAAAAAGTGGGGGAGAGAAGAACAAAAATCACAAGAGAACTTAATCACAGAGAAAGACAACATTAAACTCTTGGTGTAGCTTCATGACARTCTAGACACTGGAATGCCACTCACCAACCATTGAATCAGTACTTCACAGACATCACACAAACAACACTGACTCTGGAAATCATGTTCATGCTGACAGATTGTGCAAATTCCACACCATTTCCATGGCATAGTGGATTTCCAAATTATTTGCATGAAGCAGCTAAATTCAWCTCTTTCATTCACTCATCTGATGTTGTTAGAATTTAGAATTTCTCCCCTATTTTGCACAAAATGGGCATCTGGAAATATTTAATGCCACTCTTGGGGRRAAAAAAAAAGAATTGTTTTACTCCACTATGTAATTTGGAATTGATTCTGGTTTAATTCTTATGGTAAATTCTGAGTCCATGTATGAATTAACCTAAGAATTTGAATCGACTTCTCTGTTAAGGCATTCTAATATTTCCTAGGGACACTCAGGATGAAATCCTGACCCTACTGAACAAAGCCACTCAAAGCTTTGACACAGGGGGATTTCACCTTGCTCTTYAGACACAAAAAATCAGTGAAGCTCTTAAAGCAATGCATTAACAACAGCAAATCAACCTAATTAGAACTTTTACTTTTTCCATTGCCAGGTGTGCATTGTTGTCTTTTTAAAATTTTTTCTTTTTTTTTTTAGTTTTTTATAGAAAAAATAGAGTATTTAAGGAGTGACTGTGACAAATTGCAGTGAAATTTTTTTTGAAAGTTTTCTTTTTACATTCATTAAAGTTGATCTGAAATGCTACAAGACTAGATGCCTAGAAGCAAAATCTACAGGAAGACTATATAAAGGCTTCTGGTCTCTCTCTATTGCAATCAGTCTAAAATAAAGGAAAGGCTGAAATGAAAGCTTCTTTTGCTAACTAGTCCTTTTTCCCAACCAAATTTATAAACCCAAAAATTTAGAGGGGATGTTAAAATGTGTAGAGCATCATTTGTTTGCTTTGCACACAGAACAGAAGTTCACAATCAGTAAGAAAAATAGGAAGTTAGCAACTGTGCATGCACCAAAGAGTCCTAAGACAGTTCTCAGGCTTTTTGTGGGTATTTTTTTGTTTGTTTTGGGTTTTTGTTTTTTTTTGTTTGGTTTTTTGTTTCTTTTTTTTTTCACAGGCATTGCTAGTTCAAGACCCAACAGTCAAAGAATACTGGCACTTTAAGAGGAATGAAGTTTCCACTGTCATTTAAAACAAGCATTCAGGTAAAGCTAACAGGATCATGAAGCAGAAAGTAAAGTAATGCTAAAACAAATGCTAATAATTTAGTGTAATGTACAAAATTACTTAAGTACTTCTTAAGAATAAGGATAAATTGTATTTACATAATTATACACTTTGTCTTTGTCTTCTTTTTCTTCTTTTTACCGTCTTTGCTCATCTTCTCTTTGTGTTTTCTGATTTCTCGAACTAATGTGTAGAAGGCATCATCAACACCCTGAAAAGATACAGAGAGATACAAGTTAGGATCAGGTTCAGACTCAGGGGCCTGCTGAGGTACAGCCTGTGTCCCTCCCTGGCCTCCTGAGGGGGTTCCATCAGCACATTTGCTGCCTCCCTGCCACCCTCTGAACAATGAATCCTGGCTACAGGACTAATCCTGTTCCTCCTGGAATTCTGAGCAGCGCTGACACAACCACCTGAGGGAACTGCTYTGGTGCCAGCAGGAGCTGACACCTGCTGCCCTATTGCTCAGCTACTCCTAAACTGGGCTTAGGGCATCCTGCAGGCCACTCACAGGTGCCCCACAGGTGAAATTCCATTGCTGATGTGGGAAGGAAGGTAATGAAGTGTGTGCTGCCCTCGTCTCCATCTCCAAGAGCACACCTTGYCCCACCTCAAGCTAGAAAAGTATCACAGACAGAATGTATATTTATATAGTAACACCTCACAGTTAGGTTATGAGTATATATTATCACAGAGCCACAGAATGGCCTGGGTTGGATGTGACCTTAAAGATCTTGCAGTTCCAACCCCAACACCTTCCACTGTCCCAGGCTGCTCCAAGTCACATCCAACCTGGCCTTGGACACTTCCMGGGATGGGGCAGCCACAGCTTCTCTGRGCAAYCTGTGCCTCAGCCTCAGCACCCTCACAGGGATGTTGTGAGGCATTAACTATCTTTATTAATGTTTTAATCATCTATATATAGCTCTGGAATATGAATTCYAATATTTGTACCAATAATTCAATACCAAAGACATAGTTATTGTTAATCCACATATTCTGATCATTTCTCAGGCACATTGGTAATCACACCACAGTTTTATAAATCTTTACACATGCAAATCAATCAAATCAATTCCATGTCCCAATGATAGGTTATCTGATAAATCATTCTGTTCAACTTCTCAAGTTAAGGACACATGAAACACATTCTCTCTGGTGCTGGATAGTCACTTAAAGTTCGTTCTCATTGAGTAGTTTTTCATTATTTTCAGAGGTAATTACAGCAGACCAAAATTAACTCTGATCTAAAGAGACCAGCATATCCCAAAGCCTGACATGGACCACTGTCAAGTACAATGTTGTACAATGTACTTAGTTACAACTTATGGGAAACAATTTATGGTCTTGCTCTCATGTTGCTTCAAATCCCACTAAAGTACTCATGTTGTCAGTCTGCTTTTACATTTAATAATTTGAATACAGACAGTTATAAAATCTTTAAGATAAAAATACTCTTCCTGCCTTACTCCTTATATCTTTTAGATGGATGAGAAATGTCACTGTATCACAGCAGCCAAATGCATCACTATAGAACTGGGTCTAGAAATTCAGCCACACAAGTTTGCCTTCAAGCTGCCAAAAAAAGTAACACTCTGCATTTCCTCCTCTATGCCTACTTCAGTAAAAAACTGAAAGTGAACTCTGAAAAAAACAAAAAGCCAAAAATCACTTAATTCATTACTGTTTCAGCCAAGCTCCAACTGGTGTTGAAACTTAATATGAGAAGTCYAAACAACAGGGAAGTGTGAAATAGCTTCACTTAAAAAGCAGCACTGAGTATAAGCTAAATTTATTTAAAACCTTCAAGTTCATAAAACATTTACACACAACTGATGTTCCAAGTCCTTGGCAGTGYATCTCTCAATATTAATAGCACACTTTTGCATACCTCAAGACCTTGCAAACAACTTGTTCTAAATTTTGAGGCATTATTGACCAATATAAAATTGATGCAGCATGCCTAGTGGGGAGAATAGCTTTATTCCTGCAAAAGGTCATGTCACCCATCAGTTTTTGGAAAATTAAAAATACTTGGTATTACTTTAGAGAGAACTAGTGTATTTTGCTTACAGCTTCAGTATTAATGCACAAAGAGAATATTTAGCAATGTTCAAGTAGGAAAATGCTATGTAAGTAGCAACAGTTTATGATTCCATTGCAGGTTTCAGTATTAAGGAGAAGGACAGCACTAAGAATAATCACAACAGACAAAACAGTAGTTTCATTCTTAAAACACAAGACCCATGAAAGAACCACCTCTGCCCAAGACTGTTCACACTGCCTTATAGAACCACCTTTCAGAATTGGCTTTCAGTTGGTACCTTCAAATGAGACACACCTAAAAATTGCAATTTAAGTCTTCAAATGAGGAATCCTCCCTCACTAAACTTGTTTTAAAATAAATGCAGAGAAAACAACTTGTACAAAGTAATACCAAGATACTATCCTGAACCTTTAAACACGACTTCCCAATCAAGGCTGAAWTTTTTTTTCTACCTAGTAAGATGAGGATCTTTTAAATTCAGCACATGTTGTAACATRGAATCATAGAATGGTTTGGGTTGGAAGGGACCTTAWAGATGATCTCATTCTAAGCCTCTGCTGTGCRCAGGGACACTTTTCACTACACCAGGTTACAGAACTGACTTGGCTTTTATCCTTGCATTTACACCTCTGTAGACCAAACCTCACTAATTATTGATTATGTTTGGTCCTGCCAGAATTCATCTTCAATTCAGGTCATTAATAGAACATGACATACAAAAGTGTGCTTAGACCAYTTGTGAGTTAGAAGTGGAGAACACAAGGTAAAGGGAGGTCTTTCACTTTTCAGCCTGCCCATTAAATTTTAAATGTAAGTRGTGGATACTCTGTCTCCAGCAGGTCCCTGAAGGCATCAATGCTGTGAGATCAAAGGCTGCCAACCTTTCCAGTCAGCTTTCAGTAGCAAGGGACTGCAGGCAGCTGACCTTCTTCCCTCTGACAATGCATTTATTGTGGCAAGCCTTTGGGGAAGTTAAGATGTACTGAATGGAGCTTTAAATCCAGGCTCAGATTAGAAACTCCCAATTCCCTGCGCAGGCTSAGAACTAAACCCCAGAGCCTCACTAAAGGTTTACTGACAGGCCTTGCTCCTGGCCCTTGTTCTTCCAAAGGGCAGAGAACAGAAACAGCAGAGCTGATCCCAAACTGATCCCACAGGAACAGCCTGCTCCTGGCTACAAGCTTGCTTTTGGAGCCCCACATGGTCCCATGGCTGCAGAGAAGTCTGGAGATGTGGCTGCATGACCACAGGCATGGATGAGACTGAGCAATGAACCTGGCTGGCAATAACAACACCAAATTCTTAAGGAATTTGGAGTTCTTTAAAATCCCAGCCCCAAAAATAACCTGTRAACAAGTTCTAAATTGTAGGAGTGCTTTCTTACATTTAATATATAATGCATCTATACACACACACGTGTCAGTCATGAGGAACAGAAGCTATTTGTACACCTTTGTAGTGCTATGGAGAGAAACCATTAAATTGCAGTTCAGTCAAGAATGTAGGAATTTTAAAATTCAAATCTGGAGCTTTTCTAATTCAAACTTTTCCCTATTAACCCAGCTCAACCTGGATTACATYATCTAGATGGCTGTTCATAGCGAGCTTTTAATTTTAAAAAATCTGATGCTTTCACAGAGAGTTCTTTTGAGGATTTCACACAAAGTTTTGGCGATTTCTCCCTGCTAGATGAGCAAAAGATGTTTTGTCCCTTCTGCTCTACTGTAACAGCCAAAGGAATGAAACTCTTGGAAAGCACCAGCAGTTCCTGGCAGCCTGGGTAGTGAAAGTTTTCAGTTTCCTTGTGGAAGACTAATATAACTTAAGAAGGCATCCCACAGGCAGCAAGAAGATAAACAATATTCCAAGAGGGAAAAAAMCACTCTGAACCATCCAACTTGATTATTCACAGAACACTATCATTGCAATCTGTGTTACAATGAATATTTCAGAAGTCTAAAATCCCAGCTGGAAGGCTGACACCATCAGGTGCTGTTCTCCTCAGCCACCTACTACACATCAGACTGAAATAGTACATTTTTTTACTGACTGTAGAGYAATACAAGCCAAGCTGGTTTAAATATCAGACTTCTCATTCCACTAAAATAACTTCTGAACTACAGCTGTGCCATARTAATTTTGGAATATGCYTCCTCCAACTTAACTCCCTAAACACAAAGTTGCTGAAAATGCCTATCAATTTTGCCAATCAAAGTCAAATGATTCCTTCCCTAAGCAGACTCTTTAAGTTCTAGAGCCTTCGATACAAGACTGTTTTCTGAACAGGATGCAGGGAAAAAAGAAAACACAACAACAAACATCCAGAACTCAACAATATCCACTGCTGACAGAAGATTTCCTGCATGGAGAGGAAAAAAAAAGGTGCAAAATCCCCCAAAAATACCTCTCTTGGACATCACCAGAAAGGAAGTAGGAAGCTGGTAGAAAGCAAGCATGTGTTTATCGAGACATTAATAATAACCTTACAATCTGCAAAAATCCTTCCACTGAAAACCACAATTCCCACCATCCTATTCTCATTCTCCCARCAGGAAGGGAAAGCAGACAGCACTCGGAATCTTTCAAGTCCCAATATAAATAAATTATTCTTTGTGGTATGGTTCCATCAGTAGCATATTAAATAGCTGCAAAGTTGGTTTCCAGAAGGCTACAGGGCTTTAATTTAATTTCTATTGCTCTCATCAAAAGCCATCTTGCCCAGCTTCTCTTTGTTGTTTTTTTTTGATAGCCAGGGAAGAATACAAGGTGCTTTGATAGCATCAATTTTAGTAATATTTGGATGCAGACTAGGGAGCTTCATGACTGAAGCTTCCCATTTCCTGCAAAGGAAACCTGTGTTACAAAGAGTATCACAAAGTGATTGAATTATATAATTAAGGTTGGAAAAGACATCTAAGTCCAACCTCTGACTGATCAGCATCTTGTCAACTACATCRTGGCAYTRAGTGCCACATCCAGTCATTTCTTCAGCATCTCCAGGAAAGTGGATTCTATMATTTTCTTTAGGAAAAATAAATCTAAATAATTACCACCATTCATTACTTAAAAGCTGAGACTAACAAGTCCGAGCACATTTAGTAAAAACTGATATGAATCAAAATKTCTTCCCCAGAAAGAGAAACAAAACTCCCTTACTGAGAATACTTCCACACTGTGACAGTCCCTGGAGGATACAACCCAAATCCTACAACTTCTCTGCCACACATTCTGAAGTACAAACACACACCTTGAAAAATGAACACTCTTTCTTTTACACAATRGGAAATTCCAGGTCATCCTCCACTTGGACAAGTATGTAAGGAGTAACAACTTACTCTCTCCACTGGTGCAGAAAGAGGGGAGGAATTAATGTGATAGGAGTATCTGCAAGGAGCTGCTCTAATGGTTTGCTCTAAAACCACTGGAAGTGATTTAGACAAACACTTCTTCCATAGCAGTTTCTTCTGTTCTCACCTACTTCCTTTTTTTTTTACATAGGCATATATAGATTAAAAAACAGGATTTTGTGAGAACTTGGGTACTGGGGGATTTTTGGTGCTTTCTCCTTGGTTTTGGCTTAGTCCCCTCTCTCCTCCAGTTTTCCTTCGTTGTTGCTTAATCCCCACTTTGTAAAGGCTCTCAAAAAAAGGTGAAACCCTATTCTGTCCAAATCTGGATCACTCATGGCATTATAGTTGACAAAACTCCTGGAAATGGTAAATTTTTTAAGCTGGGGAAGAACAGGGAAAAAATAGCACGGTTTAAGGAACGGCCTGAGAATTAAAAAATCCTGTACACCAGTCAAATACTGTTTTGCTGGATTAGGAACCTCCTATTTCTGAATCTGAGTAGGACTTGTAAGTGTTATAATCTTCTCCCCTCAGTTCATCAGCCTGAAACTTCAACCAATATTCACTTCAACAGCATCTGCAATATATTCCTTATAAAACCCCTTCCTCCAAACTTCTTCCCACTCAGAACTCTGCCTCCATTTCCCAGCTGGAGAATTCAATATGCAGTAAAGACTTTTTGTTAATCCATTAAAAAAAACCCCATGAAACAAAGCAAATCCATATTCAAGACACTGAAATGTGATTGGTTTCATATCTGAAATTATATAATTGATTAGCCACAAAAAGTCTGATTGGCAAGACACCCTCAATCASTTTTATTTGGCAAGTGATTTGCAGCACTTACCCTGGTACATTACAAACTTACCCTGTTACATTACAAGGCATTTTTTAATTTTCACACACCCTGGAGTCTTTTCTTCTTTGCTGATTTTTTTCACTCTGTACTGTCGGATCTCCCGCACCAATGTATAAAAAGCATCCTCCACTCTCTGCATTGTAAAACACAACTCCTTAAAAATCGCTTTGTTAATGATTGACACAATCTGGGACACCCATGGAAGGGGAAAAARCCACAACAAAACCACTGAAATTATGAGCTTTACTTGAGAGAAGTATATGGAGCTTCACTGATGTATTWAAAATGCTGGGCTTGCTCATTTGCTGCTCAGTAAATACTTAATTCAACATTTATTGATCACCAATTATTGTGAACATCTATGCTTCAAACCCTGCTTTTCTACTGTGCATGGYAACACTGGGCCTAAAAAAGAGTAAGAATTATTTTCTTCCATTGCTGAAAATGATACTGCYTGTGTTACTGAATCAATTCCCACATTTCTGTGGGCACAGATGTATGCAGGAGGCACAAAACCTTGATAGATTGTGAACTAGGGGGTTATGAACACACAGTTAAACCACCCACTTGCAGTTTTGAGCCAAAGTGAGAACATGTTACTGTTTTGGGCAAAGAAAAGCAAGCTCCCTGATATTCTGTTCTTTAGGTAAGAAGGGGAACTTAGCAAAAATCCATGGATCAAGCAAACAAAGTATTAAAGAAGTCCCTCCAGGTGTTTTCCTAAGTGGTTATAAAGAAAATTTTTTAAGAATACTAAAGTTGGAGCAGTGTTGTTTTTAAAGGTACGAACGTTACAAAGCAAACACAGTGCTATTAAATTTAGGAGAAGTCATGTCTGAGCCATGGCAGCAAATGTTCATTATTGCTATCTTTAAGAGCTTTGCTACATTACAAGACAAACCTGATCTGTTCCTCTGGGCCAGACTCAGCAACCACGAGGATCCCATAATCTGTGAGGTCCTGCTGCTCAGATTCTAATCTGCTGCAGAAATGYTCCTCACGTGTTCCAGGGATGACACAGAGCTACATGTTTTACTTCTCTGGTCTCACACCTTACTTCTCTGCAGCTGCATTTAGGCCACTTGGATATGACACCACAACCATWAAAAAAAAAATAAATGTATGGAGACTGAAGACATGTTCAACTAAATACAATATAAAGAGATMCAGCACCAGCTCTAAGTTATATTATTTCAAAATTACTGTATCTGTGCATAAATTTAAGGATTTAGATCAATCTGTGAGTACGTTCTTATTAGAACAAGATGAAAAATGTTCCACTGCAGCTTTTGAAGGGGAGAGCAAATCCCTCCTCTGCCTTTCTATATCAATCTCAGTACTTGTCTCCTCAATCACATCAACAGGGCTGTTAATTTAATACAAACCCATCATTTGAAAATAAAACCAGAACACAATGATGATYATGGTAAGCAGCACAACCATTTAAGCCCCAAAGCTTTATTTCTACCAATGGACAGTCTGGGCTTTTATTTGGCAGATTCTCTCCACTTCATCTTCGCATCATGCACTGAATAACAAAAGCCAGCCAGCACTTAATGCCACAATTACTGGGTCATTTTGCATGACCTGTGCCACAGGTTATCACAYTGAACACTTGTTTTTAACACACTGCTGCTTATCTAAGGGTTCTTCTGAACTACAGCCTCTTCAATTTTAAGATTAAATGAATTAAGATTTATTTCTTAGATTGTATTTCCCTGTRTATACATAATGTGCCATCTTCGGATGTAGTGAAGTATGGACAAGTCTTACATTCCAGGTCTGACAGGTTGCAAAATGTAAAGAAAGCCACTAAAACAGGCAAAATCCAAGTAAAGCTCATAATTCCATGTTTTTCTGGAAGGAATGGAAGTTTCTTTCTCAGGAGGAAACAACAAACATTGATCAGCTGCTGTGTGCCAAAGCACAGGCTGTAGAACAATCGACATTTTTGCAAACCTACTGTTTTGCAGTAGAAAGATGTAATTTGATTAAGGAGYTTTCACATGAAAAATTAGGTAACAATCGTTGAGTCAACATTTATTGCCAACTTTCCCATCACCAGTAGGAGCTGTAATTTGCTTTAGCAATGCAGAGAGATGGAGAGACACAGAGTGAGGAAAGAAATTGCTATTACTGCCACCACCAAGAACAGACTTATGAACCCTGCTGAAAGAGATTATTCTTAAAAAAATCTGTATAGACATATATTTGCTTGTATCATTAGCACAAGGTGACATTTTAGAGAGCCAGATGCCAATCCTACAAACTTAAGTCATTTTAATACCAATTTAAGATTCTAATATTTTTTTTCCTTCAATAAGCAATGACCATATATATAAAATGGGACTAATCAGTTCTTTTAGCTGTCAGAGCTGGAAGCAAAAATACCCTTTGGCAGTTACTAAAAACTTCAAAATCTAAACAGCCTGAGGAACCCAGGAMCTTGAGGCAACGTTTTTGAGGTGCTTTTGCTTCCTGAATGACAGCCAAAATCCATTTAAAATATGACCATGTGCAAAGGCTGTTTCAAACACARACCAAAGTATCCCAAACAGGAATTTTCACAAGTTTCACTTCTGTAGCACTTAAAGGAACCTAATGAAAGTCAGTCCTGACAACTCAAAATTGTTCTGTGCCCGTCCTTAAAACACTTGATCACAGCTGATCTCCTAAAAGCAATCAAAGCTTTCTTCCCTTGCAGCTTTGTTCTTGGGGGAGGACTAAGCTTTCCCAGAAAAGTTCTACCATACAAGTGACATGAAAAATCTCAACTCCCAATGTAAAAAGTCTGACCAAGTTAAAACTCATTGAAAACAAAGCTTTAAGATGAAACCTGTACACAAGAACTGGATTAAAAATTGCTTGGAGTGATACAGTATCATGAAACAGATATGACAAACCCCTAAGAAATGGTTCAAGCAAACTAAGTTATCGGTTAGCCATGAATTTCAACTGAGATGCAGGAATGAATTTCTGCAAATAGTGCCCCAGTTACTTCACCAGACCAGGCACAGGTTCTCAGCTTAGTTTGATCACAAGGCTGGGGCCTAACACACTGCACATCAGACAGCTGAAATAACCAAAATGCTTTTTTAACAGCATTCTCRTGATTTGGGTCAACTTCTTCATTACACACTTCAGAAGTGTGCTTAAACATATATGCTAAATAATGAGACCTCAAACTCTGGGAAACCTTTTACTATGTTTGCAAAAATGCTCATTCATCTGCTTTTCCTGTGAATCCAATACCAGCAGGAAAGCAGAAATGTTCCAATGGAAACAAAGCCATACAGACAAACCACACTGGGCTGGTTTGGCCTTACAGCCTTGCCCTGTGTAACTCCCAGGCAAGGGGAAGCTCAGTAAAGAATGGTGGGTGCAGCTTCAGTGGGGATAAATCAAGTCTGCCTCTCACCTCTCATTGATGTTATTGRTAATACTGGGAGCTACATGCTCATTAGACAGGGAAGAACCTGAATATAAAGCTTATGTATAGCTTAGAGCTTATATAAAGCTTAGAGCTTCCTCAAACAGAGGAAAGTAGTATCAGCAATCAAAATAAACCTAAGCTATTCATCCCCTTCTCCATAAGGTTTGTGAAAGGATGAGTAAATGCTCATGGCCTTACAAAACACCARTACTGCCACCTGTTTACATTCAGAAACAGGACTATCACTATTTTTCACAAATGACATTATACTGATTTCAGTCAGTGGTCTAATTGAGAATATTCATAATCTATAGCCTTATACCCAAGTTGTTGGGCCCACTAAGGCAAGGTTTCASTGATGAATTCAATAATTTGTTTCAAAAATTCACAGAAGGATTTGGCTTAAAACACAATCTTCCTGCTGTGAGTTGCAGTTCCCATCTTCATTCTCAGTCAGAACCCAAACACACTAACTTCTAGAACAACTTACTTCTGTACTTCATTTCAACATTCTTCCCTTTTCTGTCCTTGCCTATGAATTTTTRAAAATCTTAAAAACTTACTTGAACTGAGACATCATCCTGCATGAGCATGCAATGCCATCCTTTTAAAAATGTGTCTTGGCAATCAAAAAAGTCTATTTGGACACCTCCCACCCATTTCCACTTTCCCAGTTTCCTTCTGCAGAAACATTTCTGATTCCCTCTGAGCTCCAGCAGAACTGGGCACAGCAAAGGGCAGAGGCAGGAAAATGGTGCCTTTCAGCAGGGCATTAGTGATGATGTTTCCATGTGGTGCAAGGTGAGGACAGGAGTGGAAAGAAGGCTCCTACTTCAAAGATTCATGGCAGACTTCCCAGACTCCAGMAGACCACCAGCTGCATCTGTTCATACTTGCAAGTTCTCCATGAGGACAGAGAGGACCAGAGTTTTATTTATATATTGACTTTTAGACAAAGAGTGAATAAAACTATAGCCCATGGGCCATGTGCAGCTCACAAAATGGTTTRACTCCCTAATTTAAAATTACTTTTGAAGGGGTGTGTGTATATATGTAGGTTTATATATAATATATCAGTCTGACTGAAAATTCTATGCACATACACACGTATAAACAATCACATAYACTAATATTTAGCTCTTCTTGCTGTAACTATATTCCAGTTCTTTCTCCAAGGGCCTTTTTTCTTCTCAAAAACATTTTATTTACACAGCATCCTATGAAGGAATTTCATAGCACAACATACTCTGAACAGCACTGGGAAAGAATCAGCAGCCATCCCTAGTGCTGCCAACATTTTGAATCCAACAGGTTCTAAACAGTCTACTGGGCATCTTTATTTTAAAATATCCCTCTCAATAGAAGTGGCTGTGCAAAAGGAGTATTTCCCCAACAAAGCCTGATGCTGTATAAGACAGACTGAACAAAGTAAAACCTAGATGTTGGTGTAGCATTTCTGTTGTTTCAAACCTGAAATGTAATTCCAGTTRTTTTTTCACCCTCCTGTCTCCATGACAGCCACTCATACAGCACCTTCCAAACAAAGCCACTGTCATTATTCAGTCCACTTGTATGCSCCCTTCTCCAGCACACTTGTGTGGCCTAATTTATTCTCAGTCATTCAAGGTTGGTAATTCTGCTTTGTTTTTTTCATCTTACCTAACAAAGACTTTCTTTGCTACCAGAAGTTAGCATTGCTTTCTGAAGTTTTACTAATTAGCCYAGGTTTCAACTTGTCAAAAACATGGGTGGGTGGAGCAAATATGCACTAATAAAATATTCATTTCTCAGATCAAAACATGCCTTAGAAGCTGTGAGGARAATTCTGCCAAGTGATGTAGCTGGCTTTGTATAGAAATTCTGAGCAGTTACTCAAACTGCATCATTCTGCCCCTATTTACCTCCTGAATTTCTGATTCACAGCCTGCACATAACACTTCTGCTTATGCAGAGTAGGAGCCACTCAGGCCTCATCTAATTTGTACTGACACTAAAATCTTTGCTCTTAGAAGAGAAACCACCAACCAGCATTTTTCAAGATTGCTTTCTTCCAGAAGTACTGAACCAGTTCCACCTCTATCTGTAGAGTTTCTCTTCTCCTGAAAGCTCAGATGTGCCACTCTGCCACCTGTGTCCCCACACAGCCCAAGAGAGGCACTGAAAGGACCAGTGAGCTACAATAAACCAACAGGGAGCTCTAAAGTCCTAGGAAAATATCATTTTACATAAGCAAATAATTCAGGAATTTCAGAAATAGCCTTMAGGTCAATTGCTTAGGTGTATCAAGCATATCCCCCTAATTAGAGAATCAATGCCTCAAGGAAAAAYTCCTTTGTTATTAATGAAAACACTTAAACCAGAATAAACTAATTGCCTGTTTAATCCTCTTGCTGAGGGAAAAAAAAGCATTTCACCTCTAAGCAGAAGTGCTTTTATTCCATTAAAACCTCTCACAAGGGTAAGAATGCTGCAACCACCTGACAGAGGAGAGCAGCAGGCCAGATCTCACTCTGAGTTTGCCCACTTGAAGCCAATCAATCACTCATCAATAAACAATTACCTATCATAAGCAAGTTGACAGAAAGAAGAAACACCCCAAGGATTTCCAATCTGAAGAAATGCATCCATTGATATTACCAAGCAAATGTCAATGCCTGGAATAATTAACATTATGGTAGTTCAGGTGAGAACTCTTCCTTTGCATCTGGSAAGTTGTGAGCTTTACCTGTCTTGTCTTTGCTGATGTTTCAATGAAAGGAATTCCATAACTTCTTGCTAAATCCTGAGCTTGTTTTGTGTCTACTGTTCTGGAAGGCAAATCACATTTGTTTCCTACTAGCACCATTGGGACATCTTCTGAGTCTTTAACTCTCTTTATTTGTTCCCTAAAAACAAAGAAAAAGAAAAGATTGCATTTAACAAGTATTAATGGTAGATTTTGAAAYAGTTAAAACTTTAAATTAACAGAGGTGAACATCATTATTTATGTTAATCTACTGCACATGCACTATTAGAAGCCACTAAAAAATAAATTTATTAATCCTGTCAGCATCAAGTTTAGCATCTTACTAAACAAAAAGCAAYCAACCAACCAAAAGCCTGACATTTTACAAGCTACTATAGATATTAATGTCATTACACTGGGGTTTTTAATTTTTTTTTTTTAATTTTTAGCAGCTAATACCAAAATAAGCTTAGCAAGCTCTGGTATTAATCTTACTACTTACCTCTCATATTCAACACTAATAATACTCAATTAATTTGCCAAAACACTGCCAAAAGCTCTATGTCTGCTGTCTTGATTTTGGTTTAGTTTTGGGGGGAGGTTGTGGTTTTATTTTGTTCTTTAATTAAAGACAGYATTAAAAATTCTGCAGTTAGGGGGTTTAAAACTTTGAAGACCACTGGTCTGGCTTTCTACAGAGAGAAATTTGCTAAGAATGCTTTCAAGCACTAGTTAGAAAGCATCCTGAAAGATGTTAGATGTACTTGTGAAGAATCTTGAAAAATCATTAATTTCATTACTTTTGCCTTCCCAAATAATTTAGCAGTGTGGTCCCCAATTAATACAGACACTTTCCAGCTCTTTGTGATCATTCAGCTTCAAGCCTGGAAGGTCACCAGCCACAGGTCTGCCAGTGCACAGAAGAAATTCCAACACAACTCCCAACACTCTTTGAAATAAACTGTGAAGGTCTTCTTAAGCAAATCTGCRATTCTCTTTAAATTAAAATCAAAAATTCCTCATGAAAACCTCTATGCTCCTTCTTCCCCTTACACTAACATCTTTCTTGCCTTTTTCTCCTTTCTCCTCTAAACCCACAAGAAACCTATTTGTGATATTATTATTATTATTATTATTATTATTATTATTATTATTATTATTATTATTATTATTATTACCTGACTGTGGATAGATTAACACATGTTTGGGACTAACCTTAAGCTGATACTGATGAACTCAGTGATCTTTGGTGAGAATTGCATTGGCTTCTAACAGAATACCCAGGGAGAATTCAGGGTARCAGTAAGGTACTAGGTTATAAATGATCTGCTACGGTAATCACCAGAGACTGCTTCAATTTCTAAGTGAGTGTAATTGRCAAAGAAAGCATGAGTTGGAATTCTTAACTAATTATTTAAAATAAGATATTATGAAGAACTTTGTAACAGCTTGTTTTTTACTGTCATTTTGGAGCTCTGGTTTTGTGTGTCTGTCCTTCTCAGGCATCAGCTCACACAGGTTATTCTTCTCTCAACATTCCCCAGGTATTTCCCCCTCCAGCCCCAAACAARACCAGGAAYTGACATTATTATCTGTACARTTACAACAGCTTCAGTTTTTCCRTCTTRGCAAACTATTTTATCAATGGAATGGACAGAATTTATCTTTGGGTAAGTCYTGACTCAGAATACTAAGTCACAATMATTTACACCTCATTTATGAGCSAGGCAGATTTTCAGATTACCCAAAATTCCAGATAACAGATGCATRAGTAAGTTGCAATATTGTTAATTTTCAGATTTTCCCTGTTTCATGAGAGATCACTGTATTATCCAGAGGAAGAACAAGCCCCCTGCCCACCTACTGCTAGAGCTGGTAGATTATCTCTTCATATACACACCTATAATGGTGAATATCTTCAAAAGACTTTGTATTGTTTATGGCAAACACACACAGGAAGCCTTCCCCCGTTCTCATATATTGGTCCCTCATTGCACTGTATTCTTCTTGACCTGCTGTATCAAGAATATCCAAGAGACAGGTTTCTCCATCAATTACCACTTGCTTCCTATAGGAATCCTAGGAAAAAAAATACACCTTGGTTAACCACAAACAGGTAAGCTTTTGAACATCAGTAAATCTGGAGATAATCTCATTATTTACCAGCAATAAGAGTGACTGAAAAGGTTTGACTGTGCCTAAGCTTGCTCAATCTACTAAGTTTTCAACTACAATCTGTCCCTCACTCTAAGCTACAAGAATGCACAAAATAATAAACCAGAAAGAACACACAAGTAAGACAACTCCAGAAATCTCTGAAAGGAAGAATAAAAGCCTTCAGTGTTTGGGACAGGAAATCTGTGTTGTATGCCTGAGCAGGTGTGTATAATGGTATATGTTACTAAGTTATCAAAGTTGAGCTGATATACTTGAAATTCAAGCTTTTCAGCCAGGACAGACCAACAGAGCCATATWAAAACCCTGATGGGCTGGTTCACAGAGATGTCAGAACAAATCATTGCAATGCTATCAAAGCAAAGCTTTCAGGTCACTGACTCAAGTGGGTAAAATCTGTACAAARTCCCACCACTAGATTTTATTACATCCCTGTTTTGGTGCCAGGCCTCTATGAGTACACAGCTTTAGTAGTAAGAAGGTGAGCATTAYATACCCAGTAACTTCTATAAACACCTCTCAGTTTGAAATAAAGCCATGGCAATGAGCTTGGAAAAGATGTCATCAACCAGCACCATGAGTTATTGTCAGTAAGCATCTCTTGTAACAAATAACAGGTATGAACACAAGTTTCTGTTATCACCTTTCAGCTTCCTTAGCCAGAGATTAACACAACATTGCTGCTGCTCTGACACTGCACAGGAGTGAATCTAAGCTACTGGGAAGGGAATTAAAGAATTAAAATTGCAGTTCTAGCCAGCTGCAAGGTGAATTCAGAACAACCTTTCTTCCTTTGTACCCATTTTTGGGCACAGTACACCTACTCTTAGGCACTTTCTATCCATTAGTAATTTTACAAAAGACTCTCTTCTTTCCTGTTCCTCATGCTAAGAAACAAGGAGGAGATAATGGTAAAAAAACAGTGTTTGAAACTAAACCAACTCTGTAATCTTACATTTACTGTTAGATGTCACCCAGGTTCACAATATCAGGTAAAACAATCCTTACTGTTTAGTTTAAAGATACAAGTTTACCTACAACATGAATTTGGGACTGTTTTTTTCACAGAAGTGCAAATTCAAACGTTCAGGTAAGAAGTGGGTAAGTAACTTCAGAAACTTTTAAGCCATGTTTAAATATAGATAGAGCTGAGAAACACACAAGCTCCAAAGTGCTTTAAAATAGAATAGTCTATCTTGCTGCTTAAAGGGGGGAAAAATATACAAAACTCCCCAAATCTAAGGATGCATCTTCATTCCAACACTTCTATTCAAGAGCAGATCCCCCTGTCGTAGGATACCTTTATCACAGTACTGGCAGAACTTCTATCACTATACCAGACATAGTTACAAACCCTGCATTTTCTCTTCTTGCAATTTGACTGCTGGCTCAAAAACATGAAAAGCAGTTCTTGAAAAGCCTGTACTATTCCTTCCCACCTTAAGGACTTCAAAGGGAAAGAAATTTACCTCAAATGAGCTCTAAAAAAAAAGCTTTAAGTGATATTCATAAGAGAAAATAATTTTTAAGAGAAAAGAAAATCACTTTTAAGAACTGCCTACAAYGTTAGCAGTAGCAACAAAGATGCACCAGCATAAAGCACAGCACAGATACAAAAGTTACTATTTTCAGGTGCTAAGTTACTTTGCCACTGCTGGGGAGAAAATCTTTGTGACTACCTAGTGAGGGGATTTGAAGCAGAAGGAAAAKAAAGATGTGTGAGAGAAAACTGAAGCTTACGACTACCAGACAAGTGAAATAATAAATACTTTAATTTTTGTCCTTTTTTTCCCTCCCCATTGCAAAACATCGAATCCTGAAATCATATTTGACACTATTAAGTAAAAACAAAAAGCAAACTAGAAATAATGCAAACTAGAACATTAATTCGTGATTCCTACCCAGCTTCAAATGTGGAATTCCAGTTTTTCCCCAGTATAAAGTATGTAACTTTTAAAAATTTCAGCGATCATTTAACCTGCTTTTATTGGCATTTTATAAGCCATAAAAAACAACAAGAATTATGTTAAAAGAGTAATAATTCCATCTGCTCACAAGCACTGATAAGAAAATGTGATATGAAATCCCAGCTTTACACTACATATGGAATTTAGCTTAAAAAAAACCCCAATGCTTAATAAATCCCATCTAGGCAAGTAATTATTATTGCACAAAACTCCATTATACCAGAGATTTAATGCTGMAGTATCACAGCTCCTGAGACTAAGCTATTACTAAATATTGGTGCTTGTTTCACRAGGGCACAGGTCATTTAAGAACACGGACTTAAATGTCAGTATTCCTAAATCAGCAGAGGGATTTGGCTAATCCAATTTCAAAACYTCTGACAAGCAGCCACGAGAGCTGCTCTTTCTCTGGGATGTTTAAAAGACGACRCATATTTAGGGCTGAAATGTCCTGAAAATGTAAAACAGCTAAAAAATGAAAGAAATTCAAGCGAGCACAAGTGAGATTTACTCACTCTCGGCCGGTAGAGGGCACTGGCCCAACTGCTCAGGCCAGATTTACAATGGTTGCTGCCCATTTAATTCAAAATAAAACACTTAAAATTACTGGGCTATAAATCCTTGCTCGGACATCTCCTTCAAATAAAGCACTGGACTGTGAAACACACATAAAGCATCGAGATCTGAACCACTGCAGCCACCCAAACACTCATTTTCAGTCCTCCCCCTGCCCTGCCATCTGCTGTGCTCAGATTTAAGTAATAAAACACTCAAGCAGGCCCTGAAACTTGACGTTTTCCGACAAGGTTATTTGTTGGATCRTTAGATTTATTCCAACAAAAAGCAGCAGCAAAATTAACACTGCAAAGGCACCTGTGATTAAGTAATTAGTGTGTTTTTTCCCTCTTCTGCACCATATCATGTCTTCATAACATGAGAATTTTAGTAGTGTGGAGTTTCATTCTGTTAATCAGGAAATATTTAGAATTATTCAGTAACTGTGCAGTTATGAAATATACCACGGATAACAAACACTAAACTATCTTCTCTATCTTGCCCCAATGATTTAGCTTGATTATCTGCAGGGAGAAGAGGAATTCTGCTGTATGGCARTGAAAGAAACAGTAGTAAGTAGCAAACAACAGTAGTAACACTACTGAACTATYCCAATTATTTACCAGTCAAGGCAATTTTAGCCTTATCTCCTCAAGCTGCCTGAAAGCCATTCCACAGCTATTGTTCTTTGATCAGCATCACAACTGCACCTACACAGGAAGCACCATCACCAACCCTTCTCAAYCAAGTGGGATTCTGCCTGAGCATGAACTGGAGCACTTAAACCCGATTTTTATTTTTGTTTGCCACTCCAAATCACAGCCTGCCCTTGTTGGCACTGAGTTACTGCTTACCCACACGTGAGCACACACAAGGACAGTTACCAGGAGGAAGATACAGTTTCTGTCCTCGAGGTCTCAGAATTTAGAAGGCAGGAACAGGATTTAGTAGACAAGAACTAGCAGAAATGAATGCTGCTGCATGTGACAAGCTGTGAATGCTGGCAAAACCTATTAGGTTGTTTAATAACCAGTTAATTTGGTGACATTCTTAAAGAAGAACACATGGATTCTGGACCACAGCACTGAATCTGTGGCTGACCCATCCCTGGAAATGGCCAAGGCCAGGTTGGACAGGACTTGGAGCACCCTGGTCTAGTGGAAGGTGKCCCTGCCCATGGGWACAAGATAATCTTTAAGGTCCTCTCCAACCCAAATGAGTCTATGATTCCACGAATAAAAGACACTGTTCTGGGATTTTCACATTAATTCCATAAGGAACCATATTTCCATTTCATTATTTTAAATTWAAAAAKGTATTTAATGTCCCTCAAATCACTYGGCTGGTTGAACAGCAAAATCCCTCAAAGCGCCCCAGGAATACTGGCATTTAAGTTTCTGTGTTCCTAAACTGTTTACACAGTGACAACTTCTAAGATGGAACCTGCACAGCACTTTCTGCAGTGTTTAAACACACCTCTAACCCATGAGAAACCCAGGTAATTATGAACAAGCATCAAAGACCAACAGCCTCCAAAGGCCCTTCTGCAGGAAAAAAGTAAAAYCCCAYTTGGCTTGCTCCTCTCAGCAAGTTYTGTGTGATTTTAGACAGTGTTTGGGGTTGTTGTTGTAAGACTTAGTAATTGAAAGATCTTAGTAATTGAAAGAGCTGCTCTGCTGGTGTAAGTCAGAGTTTTCTGCACAGGTCTAGTCACAAAACCTTCTGCAAGCAAGATGTTATTTGGCCATGCAAGAGACAGACAAGAAGACACACAGGTATACAAAACAAYCTCAAGTCAACACATCTCTGTTTGGGCTCAGGCCCTCACTAAATTTGTGCCACTTCAGGACACYGGCTCCTCTTGCTTGTGTCTCCTTGAAAATCACTACCTACACACTTCCCAAGTCTCCATTTTAAGCCCAGRTTTAAACCCTTGTGATTCCTTCACGTGAGTCTGGAAGTGCCTAGCTGAGTAAACATATAAATGAAGCCATGAGATGCAGAGCCTCAGTACTGGGAACATAAAAACCTGGGGTAAGTTATGGTGTCATTTCTCCTTTTATAGAGTTGGAGGCTGTTAAATGCAAYGATCCACAGGAGATTTCAGACAACACCAGTATTTTTCTTGTATTTAAAAGGCAGAGCTTGCCTGTTCATTACAAACCTTTAAAACAGCACAACTTTTAAATACAATTTCAAACTCKGAGGTACTGAGCCATTCCAGAAGCYATCTTATAACGTTTTCTCTACATAGGGAAACACGCACTGATGTGTTTAAATAAAGAAAAAAATACAAAACAGGCTCCAATTTTAGCTTCATTCACTGTAACATTCTAGGACACCTTTCTCCCCATGTGAAACAGATCCCAGCAAAGGGAGGTGAGAAAGACTGGCACACACGTTTCACAATCATTAATTTTCCTTCTTATCAAAGAAAAAATGTCCCATWTAAGAGGTTGCACTAAACTATCAAGAGTTTCACCAAGCGTTTTCAAGTGAGTTTGCAAATACTTTGTCATGGAGATCCTCAACACRTGCATCCAAACTGCCCAAGGATACATGGCAAAAAACACCACGCTTTTAACTGAACAAAACTGGTAATTTTTTACTGCAGCTGTTGTTCCACAGCCAGATCAAGAAGCACACCAAWTCKGTCTCCAATGCAGACMACTGTCTCTGAGCTCTTTTTACTATAAAGCCCTGTCCTTGTGGTAAGTGTCCGAAATCAAACAAGCAACATTATTAACTGATAATCTCCCCTCACAAAAAGTACGAGATGAAAGTGTTTACCTCTATTGTGGGGTCATATTCATCCACAAAGTGATTCTGGATTAGCTGTATTGTCAAGGCGCTCTTGCCTACACCACCAGCTCCAACCACCACAAGTTTATACTCTGTCATTTTTTAGCAGACCTGATGACAAAGAAACCAACATTAAGCAGAGCTGGGCTCCCACTAACGAGGATGCTGCCGGTGCCTTCTCATTCAGCGTCAGGATCCTCTACTATTACCGGGAAGCAGCTCCCTCCCTGCAAGACAAGACAAAAAGGGATGAGGGAATGCTGTTCCTCAAATATTACACACACAGGGAATGCAGAGCAGGCACTCGGCCGACAGGCAGCGGTCACACAGAGATTAAAAGAACACGAAATAAGTAAAAAAACAAAAAAAAGCGCCCAAAATCAAACAAAAAAACACTAAGTAAATTAAAAAGGCACCGAATTCCGGGAATGACCGAAAGAGTATTTCGTGCAGGGAATTAATCCATGCAGGGATTTAGCTCCCCGCTGCTTCCTCCCGGTGCCCGCCCAGGTTTCCCGGAGCGTCCCAGCTCCCCTCGGGATGAAGCTCACAGCCGGGAATGCGCCTCCCGTGCCCGGACAGGAGACAGGGCGAGCACGGCTTCCCCCGGCAGCTTCCCCTATACAGTTTAGGGTGGGTTTGATTAATTTTTAATTGCCGGGCTAGCCGTGCCTACGGGACCCCCGCGGCTCGGGGGCATCGCCCGCCCCGCCCCGGCTCCCTCTGCCCCCGCCAGCGCCGCGCCCGCGCCGCCCCAACTTTCCGGGTTTAAGGATTACAGAGAAGGGGTGGGGGGGAGGAAAAAGAAAATCCGTGAGGGCTCAGGGAAGGGCGGGGGATGTCTCGGGCGAGCGTCGGGTCCCGCAGGGCGTTGGCCACCTGTCCCCTCCCGCCGGGAAGGACCGGGAATGCGGCTCCGGGGGATGCGGGCGGGAGCAGCGGGGGTGCGGGATAGGAGAGCGAAAGGCGGACGGGAGGAAAAACGGCGCCGGGGGAGGAAAGGGGCGCCGGCTGCACTTCCCACCTCGAAGGGAAAGCGGGGAAGGAAGGAAGGAAGAGGGTCGCCCCGGCTCGGCGGGGTGGGGATAGGCGGTACCTGGCTGGCCGTGCCGCGGGAGCTCCCGGCACCCGCCGTGCCCGCGTCGCGTCCCTTCCTTTCCTCTCCTTTTCCTTCCCTTCCCGCTCCGCGTCCCTTCCCTTCCCGTCCCGGTGCGAAATGGCGGGGGACGGGCAGGGCTGGGCGGGCGCTGCCCAGGGAGCCGAGCACCGATGCACGGATGGACGGCCGCGATCGATGCRCTCGGCGCTCCAGCGCCCCTTGCGGTAGCGCCGGCACCTCCCTCCCACTGCCGAGCTCTGGGCCGCAGGTTCGAGACCGCATCCGGCCACTCCCGTGTCCAGTCCTGGAATCCTCAGGATGAGGGACATGWGGAGCTCCTGGAGCGGAGGCTGTGGAGATGATTTAGGGACTGCAAAKGCTGAGGGAGCTGRGGCTGTTCAGCTTCGATAGGGGCCCTCAGCCCTGTGTGTCCCTCTCTCTGTAGGAAGGGCTCCGAGCAGGGCCCAGGCTCTGCTCCGGGAGCCTGGCAATGGCACCAGAGGAACGGGCAAGGACTGACCCCAGGAAGTTCTACCTGGGCAGGAGGAAAAAAGACTTCCACAGTTTGCCCAGAAAGGCCGGGGATTTCCTTTACTGGGATATTCCAGAGCCATCTGGACATAATCCTGTGCTCTCCAGTAGGGATGGCCCTACTGGAGCAGGGAGGCGGCACCACGTGCCCCACTGAGGTCCCGTCCATCCTGACCCATTGCGGGATTCTGGGGGGCCGGAGGATGCGAGTTTGGGACTGGGGAGAGGCTTGGAGGGGACATTTGGAAAGAGTCCGTCCGGGAAGTGCGCGCTCAAGGGCGGTGAAGGGAAATGTATACAATTCCAGCATTTCCTCACCATTTCCCCCTTCCCTCACTGCCCATGAGGACCCTGGAGGGGAAAAAGCACAAGAGCCACCGTAAGGCTTGGGGCAGTCTCATCCTGAGGGGATATGTGGGCTGCCCGGACAGGCAGTGCCTGGTTACACATAAAGAGTGATTTTATCCATCATGGAAATGTCAGCAGAGGCTTTGTGGAACTGCTGCGACACTTAAAACCAAAGAAAGTTGGTCAGCTTTCAAAATAAAATGCAAGGTTTGATTATTAGCTCTGAATAAAAGTTAATAAACACAGCGTTTGAGGTTTTTAAACAAGTTAACGGACGCATAGTAAAACGATTTCTTATTAAAAGGCTAAAACCATAACTCCATGTAACTGAAATACAAAATCACAGAATGGCCTGAGTTGGAAGAGACCTTAGAGACCATCCAGTCCCACCTCCTGCCATGGGTAGGGACACCTTCCACTATCCCAGGGTGCCCCAAGCACCATCCAACCTGGCCTTAGACACTTCCAGGGGTAGGAAACACTTTATGATCACCCATTTCACCTCTCCCACAAATTTAGGTGTCAGTAACCTAGTAATTTTTGTGTTAAAGGTTATTAGGTTATTTCCCAACGGCCACAATTTAAAAAAACAAAAAACTTCACAAAAATCCATGTGACAGAGTGACATGAGATCATCTTGCAAATCACGGTTATTAATTAGGCTGCCTCACATGAGCAGATGTAAAACCCAAAAGTCAGACGTGCTTTCAAAGAACAAGTAGCCTGGTGGTAAAACCACARGCTTGGGATGTGGGAAACCCTGAACCCACACAGCCACAGCTGGGATCAGAAGAGTATCCGGAGAGCAGCTGCTGTTGGCAGAACCTTCTCCATTTTTTTTGTGTATATAGATTTTGTTTATAAATGTCTATTATGAAGTTGCTTTTTGCTGTATTTGCATTTAATTTAGAAATATCTTCTCGTGCTCATGTGTGGAGTGGTTTGAAAACAAGATCAATAAATGAGCTGAGCAAGAGCATTAAGTGCCAGCCTGTTCACTGCATTGATATGAAAGCTGGTGGTAGTCAGCACAAGTGATGGAAAACCTCTTCGATTCTGTAGAAGTTTTTTTCTATGAGTTACCATCTTAATTTTAGTGATTGTTTCTTCAGTGTATTTTGCACAGAGAATTCTGAACGTGCAAAAGAYGATGCACACACTCAGATCCCAGAACACTTCAGTGTGCTGCAGCTAAATACTTCTGTTAAGTTAAAGCATATTTTCAATTTAAAGGTTTCTTCACAATGGCAATAAAATATTCCAATCCCTGCCTTCTGGATCCTCCATGGATATGGAACATTGAGGGCAACACCAGTCACAGCTCCTTACTCCAACAAGATGCCTCCCTGATGATATCAAGCACTAGGCCAAGAGTACTCCCACATTTACAGCACTCAGATTTGCCCATTCCTAAACATGACACAATTAATTCAGTGACATTTTTGTCTTGAGAATGTAGGAGCAATCCTCACCTATGTGAGGAGTGTACTCCTGTAATATCAGGAGTTGCAGGCTGGGGGGACAGGACATGTAAAATTCAGCTCCAGCCTGGGGATGAGTAGTAAGC
The DNA here is from genome assembly GCA_902810485.1 of Alauda arvensis. Classification (NCBI taxonomy): domain Eukaryota; kingdom Metazoa; phylum Chordata; class Aves; order Passeriformes; family Alaudidae; genus Alauda; species Alauda arvensis. The sequence goes on from CADDXX010000333.1 coordinate 45,289, forward strand.
TTTCCCTGTTAACAGAGAGCATCAGACAAGCTGGGACAAGAGTTAATTTCCCTGTGGCTTCTCCTGGCATTGAACTCTATGCAAAGCAGATGCAAAGCCAGTGTAGTGCTAGCACAGAAAGGTAAGTGGGTTTTGTGYAACTTCAGGTTTGCCTGCTGTGAATTAGGAATATTAGTAAAGGGAAATTTTTTTACATAGACCAAGGGTGGTAGTGATACCTACATTGGCACCAGCATGGATTCAGTCCTGGCCATGCAGTGATTCTTCCCTGGATTTAGCCAAAGGTCACTTGGGATCTGCCAGCCTTCAAGTTTTACCTTTGCCTCTTCTCCCCCCAGGAAAATTAAGACTTTTAAGGAAGTCCTGCCAACTTCCTTYTGCTGCTTACTTGTTGAGATCACCTACAGAAGATTTTTCATTTTAAGTTCTATTTAGAACAGTACAAATGTGCTTGCAATTTTTCATCTGCTGACACAGCAGGATACAATTATATTYCCCAAGACTTTTAACTCACTACTCAAGACAGGATCTACAAGACATTTATACAACAGTGTACAGTGAACTTAAAGATATAAATATTTGCATCCWTAGATAGATCTCTCTACGTGTGCAGTTTGGAATATGTGAGTTTATATTAAAATAAAGGCCATAGTTCTCATGACATTGTGATTTTATGCCCTGGCAAATTTCCTGGAGTGGTGTGGGGGGACTCCAGTAATTTTACCTGTATAGATTGAAGCCTAATGAAGCTGAACTCACCCAGATTATGGATAAAACATGTATGGGCTCACGCTGAACGTGAATGTGTATTGCCCCATCATTGCAAATTTCTTTCAAATTATYTGATGGACCCCAAGAAATCCACAARCACTAAACCAAAACTTACATTTCAAACCCTCAGCTATGTAAAGCACAAGTCTAGGTCCTGCTCCTTTGGCTTCAGTTGCTATTTGGTTGGCCACTWCTCACTTAAAGCACAAGAATAGCACGAGCTCCTGCAAACCTTTCTTCTATTTTTTACACATGTTGGCACTAAAGGAAACATGGCTAATGTATTTTTCTGCAATAACATTAGATTTAGCTTGAAAATAACATGCTAACATACATGGTATTTGTGAATGATTTGACTTTTGCGTTAATTCAGCTGTCTCTGACTTTTTTTGAATATAATTCTCTACTAAAAATGGGGTGGGGAGAAAGGAATAGTTCAACTGTGAACTATTCTTTACAAAACTGGATGCTTTTGCCATCCCACTAATGTCATCTGGCATTAATTAACATAGCATCTCTCTAATTATATTGTCAGCATACAGCCACCAAATTAAAATACAAAGAGAATCGTTAAAATTTCCCAATTTAACTTCAGCATTTCTTTTAAAGCACRATTTTTCAATTTTTGTGTATGTAGGAAATCATCCAAAGCCCACTGAAGTTAATGGGTTTCATCCCAATGGGGYCCAGAAATGTTTGGAAAATATCAGTGGGATATCCAAATTGCCTCTCTAAACCAAGTGATTCGATGCCAACTTTTCTGTTGTTGGCACCAACTGAGGGTGCAGGGTTGGTGGGTCCCTCAGGGGAGTGAGGACCATCCTGTGGGGAGGAAAAGAGGGCATTAGGCACGGTGGAAGTCCACCATCCCTCTGCTCCCTACAAGGAACACAAGGARAAAGGACTTCAGTAGATCTCTGCTGCCTGAGACAGTGTGGAAGAGCAGAAGGGTTGCAGCATAACCTGCCTGCATCCCAGATTTCTGTGTCACGTCAGGATCAGCTGCCCCCCAATGCTCTGCTTGTGAGTTTTGTGGCTCTTTCTTCCAGTGGGGAGGACTGTGGAGGAGATGTGGTGCCTTGGCAGAGTGTGTGCTTTCAGGCAGGGAGGGCTCAGAGGCTTTGAACAAACCCTTCGGTTCCAGCTAAGTCCATCCTGCCTCAAAGYACCCTGTCTGTGGGCAAGAGGAATCCTTGTGTGAGGCTGGTCCAGGCTGAGGGCAAGCCCAAAGTAAAACACTGGCTTGATTTTGCCTTTTGGCATGGCCTAGAGCTCAGTTCTGCTATCAGTGAATGGCATTGCCTGGCCTTACACATTAGCACTGTCTGCCCTTCAGCATCACCGGCCTCTGCAGGCATCCCTTGGTGTTATTAAAATCTTTGGGATCGAGCTGATTTCTACCTCACCAAGAGCTTCACCTCTGGAGTTTGGAAAATCTATACATCGCCCTGAGATGATCAGAAACACATGGAAAAATATTAAAATGATTCATTTAAAAAAAAAAAAAAAAAAAGAAATATTTTCTTTCCAAGACTTTTTACTGCTGAATTTTTACTTCAGGGGGAAAAAGAGAAGATGCTTGTCAGCACTTTAGAAACGACGTTCCTTTTTCCACCTCAACAGCCCTTTGCCTATTTTGCCTAGACATGTTAAGCTGAGTATGTGCTACAGCTCAGGACRAGGCATGGAGAGCTAATATTTTTCAAAGAAATAAAAAACGTTCCAGAAGCAGTAGCAGCTCACGTTTTTCTTGGACAGGATGTATTTCCCCAACTCCCCTGGGAAACTGGAAGCAGAATCCCAAGGTTGCCCTTCTCACTGACTGCTGTGCTTGGGCGTCAGCTGTTTGGGGAGTATGAGACAGACTGGGAAAATCAGTCTCTGGAGATGCTGGACAACTTGAAGACTTAGGGGAATGCTGGAAGCTTCTGACCTTAGTGATCTCCAGACCTCTAAAAGCTTGGAGCCTGAAAAGCCAAAGCACCCAGGCTTGCAGTTCAGGGAACTGCCTGGTGGCTTTGGAGCAAGCAAATAGTTTAAATTGAAATCACCAGTCCCACACAGAAAATTCCAGGTGGCAAATCTGTGTTTCTCCATCAAGGCCATCATCTGGATGCAGGTATTTGCCATCAGGAGGCAAAACTAATACAGGGCTGTGTTAATTCCTGCTGGGAGCCCTGAATGCAGGGGGCAAGGAGCATGGGCTCATCTTACATGGCCTTTCCCATGGGAAATGGGGTGCTGCCCCTGCCATGAAGATGTACACATCTCTTGCTGTGGTACCTTCATGATGTGTCARTGATTCTCATTCATTGCTATCCCAAAAGCTAAAATATGGAGTGGCATTTTTGGCCTGTCRCATTAATGCAAGACTGGATTACCTGTGCCCTGTGACTTCTGTGTTCATGCACCCAGTGGCAGAATCTGTGTGGGCAGGGCACATCTGYAAGGCCACTAAATGGAAGTGGTGGATTTTACACAGGGAGAAGGGCAAGCACACACCCATGTTCCCAAGCATGAGAAGCTTAAAACACATCTGGTCTCTGAGCACATAATTCTGTGAACTGAAACTAAGCATGAATATACAAATTTTCTGCTCATTCCTCTTGGTTGCAAAGCACATTCTGGTAGGTGGTAAATGGTCTGGGACAACCCCTGTAGCCAGACCCTTCACCAGCATAAAGGAGTGAAGTGTGAGTAGAGTGATACAAATGAACCCTCTTGCAGCCAGGTTTGGGCTTCACAAGGTTATATTTGGAACTAAGTTTTGGAACTCAAATGTGTGGCAGAGAGGACCCTTCCATCCCTGCAGTGGGATACAGAGATGTGTAACTAGAACCTCTGGTGAGCTGAACTGCTCATTCCTGTTGCTGCCCAGGCACRAGGAGGCATTGGACAGTGGCTGCTTCTGGGTATGGCCAGTGCCAGCCAGATGAATCATCTGTATCCCAAACAACCAAGCTCTTCTCAGCACAGCACTTTCCACACTCTGCCAGAGCCATGGGCAAAAAAAGAAAAAAATGAAGGCCCATGCTACTCCTGCCTCTTCCCAACCTGGTCTGCTGCCCTCACTCTACACCTGGGGCCAGCCTAAATAAATTAYATGTGTTAATATGTATTTTATATCATCCTAAAAAATGGTTGTTGTTCTTAAGTTTGTGCCTTTGGTTGTTACTATCATAATAACTAAGCAAACACAGGAAGAAACAACGTCTGTCTGCAGCAGCAGCAGTTTGGTTACCTGCTTCCTCACACACACACACACACACACACACACTCACTCTAGGGCTAGAATTTAGTGTCAAGAAAAGCTCACTGTTCTCGAGGTTGCAAGTCCTGCTTTGCTGTACAGTAATTCAGTTTTCATTAATTTCAGGAGACTCCACTGTCCATTCAGCAGCTTCCACATGCAGAATTTTCTGGGAGTGGCTGCATTTACTCCAGACTTGAATTAGAATAAATTACAGCAAAATGTGTCTAGTGGGGGTTAATAAGTCCACAACRGCATGCAATGGAAATACATCTGGAAGAACTGCAAGAATCATCCTAAAATTTTAAAATCACAGAATGGTTTGGGTTGGAAGGGACTTTAGACTCATCCARTTCCACCCCCTGCCATGGACAGAGACMACTTCCACCAGACCAGGCTGCTCTGAGCCCCATCCAGCCTGGCCTGGAACACTGCCAGGGATGGGGCATGTGAACACAGCTGGAAGTACTGCTGAGGTATAACACCTTTAGATGGTTCTAAAAATAAATGAAACTTCTGTTTAATACCAAAGCTAGGATTTTTAGGATTGCTTGCTCCTGCAGAGGTAGCTAAATAGATCCTGACATAGAGTACCAGGGAAGGAAATGTACGTGTTTATTTTGGAGTGTTTGGATCAYTGGATAGAAAACCTATAGGAAAATGGAAAACATGCAGCAGTAATTTATTTCTAAAGGGAAAGGGGAGAAAAGTCAAGGAAATTCCCTCACAGCCTGCTTGGAGCCAGGTTTTCAGCTGGTGTAAATCTGAGCCTAGGTTAAATTATTGGAAGCAGYTCACGTCCTGTACCAACAGAAGGCAACAGGGCAGTGGTGATTTGAGGCCCTGAGGTGCTGGCACTACCAGAATCCTGCATTAGGGTCTGCCCAGGGTTCTGTGCTAGGATCAGCTCCAGCTCCCATCCAGAGTGGAGCTGTGCAGACAGGTGGGGCTCCCAGTGCCTTGTTATATATCAATAAACGTGTCCCGTGTTATGTGCCAGCGTCTCCCTCCTCCCACCCATCTGTCAAGGCCCTCCCTGACCACATTMAAACACCACGTGAGCTTTGCAGCAATGATTCTCATTCTCTTGTCCTTAGGTCCCAGCCCTCACCAGCTCAGCAGACTGAGAGCATGTTCTTTGTGACTTCCTCAATACGTTTGTGTTATCAGCTATTACATCTTTTGTCACACATCATTGAATTTGATGCATCAGGTCTTCTACACAGCTTGCCCCTGCTCTCTAGGAATTCCACAAATAAATCACTGCCATGCACTGCAAACTGTCAAAGAGTTGCTGACATGCTCTGCAGCACTACRCTGGATAACCTTTGGCACTAGAACACTATTTTTAAGTGCTTTAATAAAGAGCTCCATTGTATTTGAAAATGTACAGCTATGGTGAGTTAATGGTTTGCACATGATGCATCACACCCATGATAAAATTCCTCATCGAAAAGTTAAAACTCCCAAGCAGTAACCACACACACAGAATTGTTAAGGATACTCTGTGGCTTGAAGCTCTTGCCTCAGTCTGAGCTTTCTGAGCAGCCTTTGTGAAACTGAGCCCAGATTTATAAAAGCCAAGCTTAATGATCCAGATGCTTTTCCACACCACGGGGTCAGAGCCTTGGGCAAAGGTTCCCCTCATTCACAGTCAGGGGTGGGGGAGAGAAAGGGGTGCTGCAGTGTCCAAACAGCTGCCTCTTGGTTTTGTGAGTGGCCCAAAGAAAAAGGACACCAAAGCATCTGTTCCTTGGGACAAGGCTGTGGTGTTTCTGCAAAGGGGAATTGACTGTGGGCTGTTTATAACCACCCTTGCGGTGATCAGCAAGTGTCTGTATGTTCTTTAAATAGACACATTACCCTAAGGAAACACCCAAGTCAGCACCTCTGTATCCTGCTGTGAGAGAGGAAACCTGACCTACAAGGCACCAAAATGTGCTGTCTCTTGGCTGAGGGGCAGAAATATTSTAGCTAAGGCCTGACTGCTGCTTGCTTTTCTTGGAGAGTTTGCTTCCTTCAGCTCTCACGGAAGTCAGTTTTACTCTGGGGTGCCTCCAGTTAGAGTTGCTCAATAATTACACAAYTGGCAGTGAGAAAAGAACCAAGCCTCAAGGAACTGCTTCCTAAGTAAAGCAAGGCTATGACAGAGTAATTGATCAGTTTATAGATTCCTCATTAATTCTCACTAGTTGCTGTTTAATATGGAAATATTTCCAAAATTTTGTCCCAGGAAATTGCTGCTCTTTTATCTGATGCTGAAGTCTGACTGTATGAATAATTCAGAACTAGACAAGACAAGCCACCAGAGAGTGTGTTAAGCAAAGTGAGGATAGAGATGCAGCTGATCAGAAGAAGAGAGAAGATGGTCTTCCTTCTTCCTCACTGGCTGCAGAGGAAACTCCTGCACCACAGTTTGCTAAACTGATGTGCTTCAAAGAGAGAACACTGAGAGCAGATCTCATCAATGCATAGAAATATCTCAAAGGGTGCCAAGGGGACTGTGCCAGGCTCTTTTCAGTGGTGCCCTGCAACAGGATGAGGAGCACTGGCCATAAACTAAACAAGAAGCTCCACCTCAAAATGAGGAAGAATTTCTGTACATTGAGGGTGGCAGAGCCCTGGAACAGCTKCCCAGGGATGGCCTGGAGCCTCCCTCTCTGGAGACATTCCAACCCCACCTGGACACACTCCTGTGTCACCTGCTCCAGGTGACCCTGCCTGGGCAGGAGGTTAGACTGGGTGATCTCCAGAGGTCCCTTCCAACCCCAGCTATTCTGTGATTCTGTGACAAGGAATGTCACCTACACACTTTTGAGGAATTTTTCTGAAATTCCCTTCAAGCAGCACTGCTGGTAAAGCTTAGAAATCTCTTTGGGACCCAGGAGAGGAAGATGACAGAGGACTGCAAGATGTCATTGTACAAATGGTGTAGTTCACCAAAAATAAGACCCTGAAGACTTACCCCTGTCCTCACCCTACAATTAYGGGGAGGGAGTGACCGTGGAACACAGCTTTTAGGACACCACGGAATATATTTGACCTCCAAGCAGTTCTCAGAGCACCTTGTTGTACATAATTAGTGAGGATGCTGGTGTTTATTTAGGGCTTGTGGTTGTGAAAAATAGAACAAAGCGATTTGGGGGCTTGGGGGTGGGGACGGGCAATAATCAAGGCAGTAAAATAATTTCTCTGCTTTCTATGCTTTTTCTCTCAGATTTTCTATCTCAAAATCAAATCAAACCTCACCTTTCCCAGTTAGCTCACTTAACTCRCTCTTTTTTGATAGCACACGCTGTGCAAAACTTTTTTCCTACATTCCCTTTTGCCTACCAACCTTCCATGTGATTCTTGCTGTATCATCTTAAAGCTGGGAGATCTTACAATTKCAAACTGGTTTTGAGAGCCTGTTGTTAGACTGACAGAAGGCAGCAGGGAATGAGCTTACCTTGCTATTTTCCTCAATAGTTCTCTTTGAGATGAAAATTCCTCCTTGGCACATGCAGTCCTAAATGAAAGAGCAATTCCTGACTTGCTTGCCTTTTGATTTKCTTCTTTAGTCTGCACGTGTCTCATGGATATTTCTACAGCCTGTGCTCCTTAAAGGCCAGTTTAATCTTACCTCACTCTTCCATTTTTATCAAAGCTTTCCTTTTAACRGAGAGATGCTCTGTAGAAAAAGTTCAAATCAAAGTTTTCCTGAGGTTTGTGAGAGGAATCACCCTGAAGTTTCTTTTTTTTTTTATTTTCACGATGTTCAAGTCAGTGTTCCGGGATCTCTTTTTTTTTTTTTTTTTTTAAACATAAACTCATATTAACACCTGAACTTTGCAGCTTGTGCTCAGCCATTCCTTTAGGTCTTCATTAAAAAAATACTTAGTGAAGGCAGAGAAATAATTAGTATCATCCAACATCACAAGCAGAAATGGAGGCTGTGTGTGGCCAAACAGTACAATTAGAGAGCATTACAGAAACCTAACTCAACTGACTCTCTTTAAGCCTGCTCTGCAGTTCCTTTGTTTCAAGGCAAAACTAGATAAAGGCTGGTTAGGTGAGTAATAAACTTGTATCACAGACATTAATATACAGTAATCAGATAGTAAAATCTTATTCAAAAGGCCTATTGTGCAAGACACTGCACACAGTTCCTGCCTGGCAGCTCCATAAAGGCAAAAGGGAGAATGAATCAATTTAACAGAAGATTAACACAAAGCATAGTAAAGTCAGTGCTGGTCTTTCAATGGACTTCTCCTAATTGCAGCTCCCATATGCACATGTGTGTACATGTATGTCCTGCCTGTGTTTATAGATGCACACATTTAACTGAGCCTTGTAGTGGCACTTCATACGTGCAGCTGTGCACGAGGTCACTGAGACTCAGAGAATGGTTTGTGTTGGGAGGGACCTGAGAGCTCAGGAGTCCCAACCTCCTGCCACGGGCTTCCACTATCCCAGGGTGCCCCATCCAGCCTGGCCTTGGACACTTCCAGGGATGGGGCAGCCACAGCTTCTCTGGAAAACCTGTGCCAGGGCCTCACCACCCTCACAGGGAACAATTTCCTCCTCATTTCCCATCTAAACCTCCTCTCTGTCAGTGTGAAGCCATTGCCCCTTGTCCTGTCACTCCAGGCCCTTGTCMAGAGTCTCTCTCCATCTTTCCTGTGGGCTCCCTTCAGGCACTGCAAGGCCACARTGAGGTCACCCCAAAGCCTTCTCYTCTCCAGGCTGAACAATCCCAATTCCCTCAGCCTTTCCTSCCAGCAGAGCTGCYCCATCCCTCTGATGGCCTTGGTGTCCCTGCTGTGGCCTGGCTCCAGCAGCTCCCTGTCCTTGCTGTGCTGGGCCCAGGGCTGGGTGCAGCCCTGCAGGGGRGTCTCAGCAGAGCGGGGCAGAGGGGCAGAATCCCCCCTCCCCTGCTGCCCTGGGGCTCTGGGGACAGCCCAGCACAGGGGGGTTCTGGGTCCCAGCTCACACGGCCAGGGCAGGGCCAGCTCTCACCCACAGCACCCCAAGTCCTTCTGCCAGGGCTGCTCTGGATCTGTTTATCCCCAGCCTGGATGGATCCCGGAGGTCACTTGGTCTTGTTGAACCTCATGAAGTKTCCATGGGCCACTGCTCGTGCTTGTCCAAGTCCCTSTGGATGCCATCCCATCCTTCAGGTGTKGGAACAAACYACRCAGCTYGGTGTCATCTGCAATTTGCTGAAGGTGCACTTCATCCCTGCCTGTCCTGAAAAAAGAACCCACATTTCTCCTGGCAATGAAATCAATGCCTGCTGCTGTTTTTAATTGCTGCCACTCTCCTGGAATGGGTTGGTGTCCTAACAGTTGTACTGTGACAGAAACAGGGAGTGAGGGAGGATCTATCTTGAGCAGAAATAGAGGATTACATTTTAGAAAAAAAGTGTTTTTATGGAGAACAACAATGTGTATTTTCATCCAAACAAGCTGTTCTATGAGGAGGAGAAGGAATTTCATGATTTGAATTTTCTGGGGTTTAGTGTAAGCTGAGGTACTCAAATCCTACACTGAAGGCATGAGCTACAAAGGTTAAACCTAGCAAAGCACAGTTTTAGCAATGTGGGGGCAGGGTAAGAATGCATCTTTTCTCTCTCAGTATTTCAAGAACTAGTTCTCACAAATTTTTGAAATATTTTGTGCAGCATTTAGTGAAGCCACATCAAGACTCCCTCCTCAGCCCTTAAGAGATGCTATTGTCTTTTTCAAACACGCTTTTTCAAAGCATACTCCTTCGCTGCTAAGCTCATGATAAAAACCAGTGTGAAAGGCACAGAGAATTTTCAGTATATGAAACTTTCCACTTGTGTGGCAAACAAGGAGCTCAGGAACTCGAGGAAAGAAGCCAGTGTCACAAAGTCTCATGAACAGGGGACAAATTTTAAATGATGCTGAAGGAAGGTGGGTGCTCTCCCTCAAAAAGATTGACTGAACCCAGTGTGAAATGCTCCTGTCCATGAGAACTTCCAGACACAGGGTTTTTTGCTTGGATTTAGCTTTTATTTGTGAATGCTTACTCCCTAATTGCCCTTTGGCCCCTTATGGAGTAGGCTGGCTCCTACAGAAAGATCGCTGTACCTTTTACCCAAATCCTGCTTCCCAGCCTGTTCCTAGCTTTCCCTAGCCCAGCAGGAGCAATCTCAGCCTCAAAACCCTACCCAAACTTCATCAAATAAGTGCACTCTGCCTACCCAGCTCTTCTACTTAGTTTCAGTAGGGAAAATTCGTTCTGCAGGTTCCTTACTGCTGTGTTTTATAAAGTTTTTACAATGTAAACGTACCAAGTCCTTGCCAAAATGTGCCCTACTTCTGACACAGCCACAAAAGTGAGGGGGGAAAATTGCTCAGTGTGTGGCACAYACTGATGGCTCTGAAATGTCTTTGTGTGAAGGAATTTCTATAAATTATGTATAAACCTGTTTTTGTTCATTTAAAGGCATTTCTTCTGGTGACTTATTGTCTCAGGCTAATGTGAGCAGTTATGCCACCATAGTGCATATGGGCACAAATCGGGCTATGAATAAATAACAATTAAGCTGTTTATACTTTCATTTTCAAATTTCACATCCTACTGGCACTGAGAATGTGTAACTTGAAGGTTGAACCCAGGAATACTATAAAGGAAGGATGSACATGGCTAAGCAGGGTTTATAACATCTTGCTTACAGATATTTCCTTTTGCATCCAATGGGAGGTGAGGGAAGATGCATGTTTCAGTTTATTTGAACCACCAAATTTACWGAGAAGGAAAATAGTGGGTGGGAGAAAAGGAAAAGGGAGGGGAGACTGGGGGGAAARAATCAGCTGTTGTCTATCTATTCTAAACACAGAATCCTCTGATCTACTGATACATCATTCATACCAGCAATTTGATACCTTGACAATATTTTGCACAGGGCTGATGATGTTACACAKAGAGTTTTCCTCCACCTCCTTTAACAAACAGGGCCATGGGATGATTTCCCTCGTTTAGCCTGAGTCATTTCCTCTTCCGTGGCCTCAAGCTCTTTCAGCTCCAGCTGACAGCAGCCATCTCTCCATCAGGGGAGCCCTCCAAGTGTGCCTGCCCAGCTGCAGTTCGCAGGAATTCCGCATTGCTCTTTGGGGAAGCTGTTGTGACACTTGCCAGGGTGTCAGTGGAGTTATTGTGSTTGAACTTCCCACGTGGACACTCTTATTCTGCCTTTTTTTTCATGGTTTGATTTGATCCAGTTCCAAATGAGCCTATGCTAAAGCCACATGGATATATCTACATGGAAAAGTAGCTTGAAATAGCTTGTAAGAGCTTGTATTCTTCCAATGTAGGGATGGTTACTCCCACCCTAATTACCCTCTGGAATTGYCTACTGAAACCTTGGGTAGTTCTACATAAAAAATTGTTTCTATTACCTCTTTTAAGCTACTAACTGCAAGCAACTCTACCCAGCTATATAAAATGAGAACTTCCCTGATTGCCCTTTTTCACAAACATTCTGAAATTCCTTCAGTGAGTGGTATTTTACAGATTTTATTGGAATACCACAGATAAAACACAGATCTTTTTTAAGAAAAGATCATGCTGATGAGATGTCGCTATAGAAATACWTAAAATATAAATGGCTTTAAACTTCAGCCATTGTGATGGAGAAAAAAAAAGACAAAAACTTAGAGGTTTTTTGGCACTTCTGGCGAAGCATAGAAGCAATGGGGTGACAGGAACAGGTAGCAGGCAAGGAGAGCCAAGGAGAGGCAGCACCATTTCATCAGGCAGAGCTGGAGGAGCCAGGACAGAGATAGTGCATAGTTAGTGAGAGCCTGGAGCTCCTGGAGCATGGTCAGAGGAAGGGGTTTGGGCTAAGGAAGGAGTGGAGTGTGCTGCAGGGAAAAGGGCTTTGTAGGAAAGACAATCCCAGCAGAAGGGAGGAGGAAGTGGGGACCTGGAGGGCTGAAAGGCTCTGGAGGGGCAGAGCAGGGACAAACCTCATGGCAGGCAGCCAAAACAGAAGTACTGGTGGCTGGGAGGTACAGGAGGGCTCTGAGATGAAGTGGGTGGGAGCTGGGATGTCTGGGGCTCTGAGAGAGTTGGATTCACCATGGATGCACTCCTTCCCAGGCATTCCCAGTTACACTTGGGGTCTAATAGGGGTGACCCTATCAATTACCTTTGCCTTCCTCATCCTCACCTTTGCTGTGAGGAAGGCAGGAGCTCAGCTCAAAGCTCTGTGCTTGCTGCTGSTGGAGCCTCTGAACCTGGAGGGTTTTGGCAGCAGAGCTGACAACCTTGGGAGGGCTGCAGGCCCTTGGGAGATTTGAGGTGTTCAGGGCCTCCCCCAGAGCTGTGTGAGCCACAAACCTGTGAATGACTTTTGAATTCAGAATTGAACGTGAGTTAGGCTGGGACACTCTGAGGAGAGCTTTATGTGCTGGGAAACCTCTGCAATCCAAGGGGATTCAGGCTGTGAGATTCCCCCAGGACAGTCCCTCCAAGGAGAATGTCAAAAGAGTAATGCACATGTTCCCATCCACAGACCTAAAGAGTGAAATCTCTGTCCCACTGGAATTGTATTTGCAGAAACTATAGGGACTCCTGAGCAACAAGYTAAATACTGCTGCTGCTGTGACTGCTCAGGAGTCCACTTACTCATCACTCTATTTGGCAACATCTTAAATTACTTCTCATCATTTCATTTAGAGCATGGAARACCTTTGGAGAAGGAASKGAATGATAAGGTCCTTTGAATTGGTTTTATGTTGARAGCTTTATCTTTTAAGAACCTAAGTTATGACATATTTTTTAAAAGCRTTTGTCTGTATATCAAGCCTTTRCAAGAGYTGGAATGGAAAAGGAAGAACAACAGACATTTCATCCTGAAACATAAAGGAATCATGTGGATCTTGGCTTAGTTCAAGTTAATTTCTACTTAGGTGATAAATCTATTTTGCATAGATCCGTAACTTGGCTATAAAAGCATATTTGAAGCCTTGGATATTGGCAGCCAAAACTTTTAGGTCAGGAGAATATATTTAGCTGCTTGAAAAAAAAAAAAAAAAAAAAAGAAAACCATAAAAGGTTGTTTTTAAGTCTAGAAAGTTAAAGGGAGAGTTTTAAAAAGCATGGGTTGGGTCACATTTTGACACCCATGTTTGTTTTATTTTCCCTTAAAGAAAAGACACAAAAATCCCATCCAACACACTTCTAGCCTGACAGATAATAAARGACATTTCACATTGATGCTTTTAAAAACTGCCCACAGGCTTTTTTCATATCCAAGAGTAAATAGTCCATCTCAACTAATAACCCATAAAAAGCTGAAATCAASGGACTACTGTGAATTTTAATGGCTGGGTTTAACGAGCAGATCTCCAGCTTGCACAGATCATTGGAACTCCGGGAATGGCARCAGCACTGCATCAACCAGCACTTGCCGAAGATGTGGATGGTAAATACACACCACACTCCCTCCCTCAAAACACGTGACTAATTCAGCAATACTGAGGCAGTAATTAAAGTAATTAATACACTGGAAGGAATGAAGGCCCAATGAGAGGAGAGCAGTCAGCTCAGCATGCCACGTACAAAAAGCATCAGGACACTTTTGGCCTCGCGTTCTGGGGCAAGCACCTCGCCACAGAATCTTTAGYTTCACAGTTTCCTTCAGCCTCAAAATTACAGAGGGGCTGAGTCAATCCTGCCAGGATTTGAGTTAGTGGTTCCAGGGAGACCAGGAGCTGAGCCACTGGCACAGCTCAGCTGGGGGGCAGAGAAGGTGTGGAGCACACAGAGCAAACAGGAAGCTTCATTTCTGGCCTTKCACTCACACCCTCTTGTGTGTTTTTTGCTGCACAGTCTCCCTTCTGTGATTTAGGCTCCCTTTAACACTGTGGGCCAAACCCRGCTCTGGCTGCCAAGGTTCACCTCTTTGTGCTGTTCCTGTATGGCAAAGGGGTGTCCTAAAAGAGCAGCTGCTGTTTTGTTGACACTACGAGAAATGCAGATTTGGTATGAAGATGATTCATCCACCTGCTCCCAGCTCAGACCAGGAAACTCTTTAGGACACTGTCTGGGCCAAACATAGGCACCCCCTGTAAGGAAACAACCCCTATGAGACCATTTCAGAGAAGTTATGGCTTTAAATACTCTGGAGCCAAATTGATCCCAGCAAAGTTTAGAGGGACCAGAAAGAGCACTTTGACAGATTTTATTCTCACCACAGGTTCTGTATTCACTTCATCCCATCTGGGCCTGAMGGTTCTTCTAAGGTGACCAAATCAACACTTAAAAGAAATTCTCACCCCAAAGGAGGTCTTTGAGTTTATCTTCAGATGTTTTACACCCAGTAGTGACTTTTGTAGTCCCAGTTACTACCTTAGTCTCTGTCCCTCCAGCCCTGCTCCTTCCACCCTCATCCTCCTTTGCTCTCCCTTCCCTGCCTCCTTCCTCCTGTGGCYGGGTCCCCCCCTCTGGGCTGCACACACCCTCCTAATGATTTCTGCACATCTTCCAAGCACACATCCTTCCTTACAGCGTGTCACAGGGCGCAGCTCCCCTGCTGAACAACCGGCCTTTTCTTCCAGCTGCTGTCCASCGGCCCCGTCTCAGCACCTCGCCACAGCCCAAAATAGAATAGAGCAAGGAGGGGGGCGGCTGGGCAAGGTTTGGGCTGTGCYGGGCTCAGTTTCACACCCAACAAAGCCTGGGGCAGCAGCTGGGATATTTGCAGCCTGTTTGCAATTAGCAAGGTAGCTGTGCTCGAGGAGGTGGATGTGTGCTTTCACTTAAAGGTAGGGYTCTGCTAACATCATTTAGGGGGAGAATCTCACCACTCAGCTATTTCAGCCGGGCTTTGAGCTGCTTCTGGAGCTCTTTCAGCTCCAGCCTAGGTATTATATAGTCCCCCTCGCTGCAGAATTGGAGCACCTCCCAAGTATTTGGAAACAGAAGTCGYGCTAACAATCTCCCTTTCTTACTTGGCAGCGAGAGGGAGAAATACTTGGCGTAACTTATGCATTTGTTTGCATATTCGTGGGTGGGATCAAGTTATTTGTTGATGTGTATATGGGAAGAATTAAATTTCTCWCAGTAAGTTGAAAATATTTTAGCATAAGGAAAGATGACTTCAGAGGCAGTTTTCCACGTACGCACAGYGCAGCTCAATGAGCTGCCTTGTGTCCCCTAGGTTTTGCCCAGAAGGCAAAGGTGTGGTCGAGGCAAYGATCTGGAGTTCATCGTTCTTGTTAATTAGCTAATGGGGTCCCCCCAACATGAAGAACTTTCTGTCCCTTCCTTTCTGCTTCCAGGCAAAGCCACAGCACTGCTTTGGAAACACTTCTGTGCTCTGGAAAGCCTTTTGAGAGGGCCGAGCAGCCCACCCACGTGGCACAAACACCAATTGTTTGTTTGGAGAAGTCTCTCTCCAATGGAACATTCTTCACCCCACGCCCTCTGTCACCCAGACAGGGCTGGCTACCCTGGGATGCAGTTCCTATCAGGAGCTTGCTGCATGGATCCCAGAGATGACTGTACACAACGTGTACTCATCAGCTCACACATCTGTACAGCAACGGAGGACACACCTCAGAATGAGGTCAGCACACTGCTGAGAAACACAGCTTAAACCTTCATGGGTTACCTACTTAGCAGGGATYAAGCTCAGAAGGTGACTGGGCCTGGAGAATCAATGGGAAATGATGAAATTGCTCACAGATCAATATTGGGAGGGGAGGGAAAGGGTGGAAATGGAAGAATTCAATTCTGTTGCCTGCCTTAAATATAAACTGGTAAATATGGTGGGCATAAATAAATRTGAGGAGAAATTGGAAAGCTGGAATATCTTCCCAGACTGAGATTTTTTACTCTCTGAACACAATCTAAAGATAGAGAATGTACTCTATGACTGAATGTCTGGATGTATTTATCAGGAAGTTTCTCTGCTGGAAAAGGATAAAGAGCAAGAGGCTTTTTCTGTCTGAAAGTGTCCTTTAAGAGAGTAGATAACAGATTTCTTTCCTTTCTGTACCTTGTTTAGGCAAAAATGAAAGGCATTGCTTCTTACTGTTCTCTTGTTCTTAAGTAATTTCTCAACAAAGACACAGAACATATAGTTACGTAAAACATATTTAACATATACTCCCATGATACTGGCATTGTTTTACTTCTTKAAGCTTCAGATTTTCTGGTGAAATGTCCCTGGAATAATGCAAAACTTTGGCAAAAGGAGGTCTGTAAGTAATGCCCATTCTGCACTTCGAGTCCTGAAAAAGCCAAACCTCCTCCTTTCTCACTGTGAATTAACTCTGGTGATGTGGAGCCATCTCCCAGCCTCTGGGAAGGTGTGAGGTACCACCCCACAGGAGTGTTCCTTGTAACACAGTGCCCTACAGACAGGTGATGCAACAGCTGAGCTGCTCCTGGGATGTTGGATGTTAATTTGCCTCTGTTGCAACCTGTCCCACTCTGCCTGTCTGGCTCCTGCCGCAGCTCCACTCACCTCCCCAAAACCTGAACCTGAGGCTTTCTGGTGGGTGTTTGCTTTTCCCACACCTGACCTAAAATGGCTTAAGCCTCCCATGTTGCCTGCTTTGCTACAGTCCCTTTTTGCCACACAACCAGACAGGTGAGCTGAAGGTGCTTTTGTCTCTCCCAAATCGTGGCTGACCAACCAGGGATGAACCCGACCCAACAGCCTCTGTATGGTCAGGGGCAACCAGCAGCACTCTGAGCTCATTAGGGCTTTTCCCCACACCATCAGTGGCTCTCTGAAGAGCTTTCTACAGCTTTCATAGTATGGTTTATTGAGCCCACACATATTCCAGCATGGAACATCGTGGTTTGGCTACTTGGTCTTACAGGTAATCATTTCTCCAGGCACCTCCAGAGACCAACTAATCCTACCCTCTGCTCAAGGCARGATCAGGCTGCTCAGGACCATGCCCAGCTAGATTTTGAATATCTCCARGGTCAGAGACTCCACAACCTTTTTGGGCAACTTATTCCAGTGTTTGATTACCCTTACAGTAAAAAAGACTTTTTCTATTTAGAGTAGATTCTCCTATATTTACCCTTGTCATATCCCTGGGAAAAGCCTGGCTCCATTTTCCTTATATCCTCTTGTCAGTTCTCTATACACATGGATAAAATCCACCAAGCCTCGTCAGCCCAACACTCTCACCCTCTCCTTGTGGGACAGATACACTAATCCCTTAATCACCTTACTGGCCCTTTGCTGGATTCACTCTGTACTTCCATGTCTCCCTAATGCTGGGGGATCCCAGGACTGGATCCAGTGCTCCAGATGTGTCTCAGCAGTGCTGAACAGAGAGGAAGGATCACTTCTTTGAACCTGCTGATAAAGCTCTTCTTTATGCATCTGGGGAGGCTCTTGCCTTCCTTGCCCTGGCAGAATGCTTCTTTTTGAGACTATTTTCTGCTAGCAAAGGTGTGCTCCCAAAATACACAGGAAAAAATGAAACTACTATAATTTCCCCTTCCTGTCACTGAAGCACTATGGTTGTCACTGGACTTATCAGGAATAGACTGTGATTCATGCTCACTGGCAAACACGCAGGGATCCTACGCAATTCTACCGCAATCAGAAAATCCCTTCCATGGCTCTGGGCTGCTGGCACTGTTCTGACTGCTGTGATTAACATCAGCCACCAGAAAACACTTGTACCAGGGCTCTTGAATGATGAAATGTAAACAGCCCCCTACGGATCACTGGAGTTATACTGGAAAGCTTCTGGCTATCCTGCAGAAAGGCTTTGAGCTGCTGGGCACAGTGACAGCATTCCAGTACCCTCATTTTAACACTTCCACTCATGCAGGTAGCACGKATCTTGATGGGAGACCCTTACCTTGCAATTGCCTTTAGCATAAGMCAGAGTAAGGTAAAAGCAAACAAGAGCAAAAATAAGCTCAAAATAGAAGCAATGCAAAATCCATAACATCTTGTAAAAATTTATGAAGGTAGAGGTGACAAAGAAGACAGAGAAAAAACATTTATCATGTGATGAAATCCTTAAATCCTCCTCCTCTCCTCCTTCCCCCTTAAGCTGATAAGCTGCAGATCCACTCTTAACCCACATGGTCAGACTGGATCCCTGTGCACACTCCTGCCTTCAGGCAGCATTTACAGCTGGTAGAACCACACAGCTCTGTAGTTTCACCTTTGTGTGGAATTTGTCTGGGAATTGCTCAGATTCMCATCTCACGCTTTTCCCAACTTGGCCCTGCTTCCTGGTTTCAAACCTCATCTCCCAAAACAGCACCCTTTTTTTTTTTTTGGAAATACTAATCCCTGTGCCAGGCCTGATGTGTCAGAGCTGTCTCTGAGGAGGTGTAAAAMGCTTTTTCTACCTGACAGCACCAAGTGCAAATACTCAGTGAGCAGCTTGCACTCACTTTTGCACTCTTGCACACACAGCTTTCCCTACACTTGCACTCGTTTTTCACAGGAATATGCACATGGCAACCCCACTGAAGGCCTAAGAGGCAGATACCTGCCTAAGAGGCATCCTGGCTGAGATTTCACGTGACAGTGATGAATTACTTCAGACAATGACATACATGGCAAAGCTGAGCAACCAGTTCTTGGTTTGGGGATGTTGTTTGGAGCTGCACATCGTAAATTTGCCAGGACACATCAAAACCAGCATTAAGCACCTAAATTGAACAGTGGTACCTCGTTGTTAGTGTAAAGCTGAGCCTTGTTTTCTCTCCCCTTCACACGTCTGCAGTGGCATGACTGGGCAAGATGCAGAGCAGCTTCCTCGCTTGAGGATATTTTTCCCTTGATAATAATAATAATAATAGTAATAATAAAAAACAACACCTGAATAGTGCTTTTCATCCACGAGGTGCCTCAGTAGTGTTAATACAACAAGCTAACTTAATTTTTCCTCTCCTTTCCCGCTGAACGTGCACGGTGCAGGCAAAGTGAGGCGCCAAAGGAAGTGTGAGAGGCCCTGGCACCCATCCCTGAGGCCGCTCCCTCTGCCAGGCAAGTGACACAAGCCCTCCCTTACAATGCCTCACTTCTCCAGCTCAGTGTCCTGAGCACCTTTAAGTAGCAGCTTTTGTTCTTTGTCACCCAAGGCAAACAGCCTCTGGGAAGGGACGTGCTCCTGTTTACCTTTGCTCCGTGTGCCACCATCAGCGCTCCCCAAAGCCGGGCAGGCAGGGAACAGGTGCCAGGGCYGCGTTTTTGAGTCACCCTCGGAATAAAAGCTGACTCATAATTGCAGTGAAGGTAGAGTGTGCTTTCAGAGCTTTGGGGAGAGATGTGAGCACTGATTGTCATGTTAAAGAGAGCCTGTCAGCCCTCTTGGTCTCTAAGGAAACAGGGTTTGACAGTGAAAATGGATAATGATATCATTTCTGAAACATTTTTTTAGAGTTTATGACTCCTAGACTTTACACAAGTCAATTAAGCTTCTCTATGCAGCCGCTACAGAAACATGTCTAAAAAAAATACACATATTAGGAAGAAGTCTCTCAGTTGTCCTCAGGGGAAAAAAATTTGCATTTAAGTGAATGGAAAAGAGCAGGCACAAAGACCACCCATTTTAGCTTAGATTGAAGTCAGAGCTGATCCCAAGCTATGTCAGRCACAGGTGAGTCTTCAATATGTGAAAGTTAGTTCATGTTCAGGCACTTCTGCACAGTGTGTGCTCTGTTTGCTTTCAGTACTGAGGATGGTCTCCCAAATTTAGAAAAGATTCTTCCTTCACTAATGAGCAAGGAGGGWAACAAAGTAGAATGGACTTCTCAGGATGCAAATGAACGTGGCAAAATGAGAGACCTTTAATTTCTGCAACACGAGGCCTTTCCTACCTTTGGACTAGCAGCACTTCTCTCCACCCCTTTCCCTTCTCTGCAGCTGGCAGCTGGGACAGGCAGCTGGAGTCCAGCTGGAAAGGTCATCGCTGCATTAACCCCTGCTGGGCTGATTTCCTGCCCTTCAGACCAAGGGGATCCTGCACTGGGAGGATCTCAACGGACTTTGGTGAAGGACTGGCAATTTCTGACTCTAATTTGGTGGAAAAAAATTTCCACCTGCAGGGCTGCACCCAGCCCTGGGCCCAGCTCTGCAAGGACAGGGAGCTGCTGGAGCCAGGCCACAGCAGGGACACCAAGGCCATCAGAGGGATGGGGCAGCTCTGCTGGGAGGAAAGGCTGAGGGAATTGGGATTGTTCAGCCTGGAGARGAGAAGGCTTTGGGGTGACCTCATTGTGGCCTTGCAGTGCCTGAAGGGARCCCACAGGAAAGATGGAGAGAGACTCTTGACAAGGGCCTGGGGTGACAGGACAAGGGGCAATGGCTTCAAAGTGACAGAGGGGAGGTGTAGATGGGAAATGAGGAGGAAATTGTTCCCTGTGAGGGTGGTGAGGCCCTGGCACAGGTTTTCCAGAGAAGCTGTGGCTGCCCCATCCCTGGAAGTGTCCAAGGCCAGGCTGTATGGGCTCTGAGAAACCTGGGATAATGGAGGGTGTCCCTGCCCATGGCAGAGGTGTTGGAACTGGATGGACTTTAAGGTCCCTTTCAACAGAAATCTTTCAASGATTTTATGCTTTTGGCCCATCCAAGTGCAAGAAAGAGTTTATGTCCAATCCCAAAGGAGCTTTACATGCTAATGTGCATGCACAGCACTCTTACATAGCACATCATCAAAGGATAATCAATCATTATTTTTAAATAAAGGAAATACAATTATCCCCATTGTATAGAAATATCAGGCACAGGAAGTTGTATGTAAACTTCTTAAATGTGTATAAATATCTCTGTTAGAGCTGTGGCCAGAACCCAGGTCACTGCTCTAACCTCTTGTTTGTCTCTGCTGGGTGTGTTACTTCAGATATTTCACAGACAAGTAATTTCAGAGGTTAGATTTTCTAAATGTTGCAGAAGAGCACCATGATTACTCAGAGGACATGAGCAAAAATACAGACTCACATTCCCTCTTCATTATCTCATCAGAAATGCACTTGAGAGGGCAATATCTACTCCCCACCTGGTTACACACCAGATACCTTCCCAAAAGGGATCAAAGAGCCCTGCCAGGGAGCAGATCTGCAGCAGAACAATACAGTTCTGGTGAAGCAAGAGCCACTTCCTCTCACTACGATGATTACCCCGGATCGGTTCCCTGGGAGACAATCTAATCAAGTGATCAGTTTGATCAGAGGTCTCTCTAAAGGTTTTATATGCTCCTGTCAAGCGAGAATAGTTCATTGCCAGCCAAGTTCTGGCATGTTTGAAAGATTGAGAAATAACAGATTTCAGGAGCAACAATTCAGAAGCACTTCTGCCAGCAAAGGCCCAGATCAGAAGCAGGCGAGCAACCTCCTACACTGACAAGCCACTGGTGATTGAAGTGAAACTTTGTACTCAGGACACTTCTTGCCCATGTGCTCCCCATTGTTCAGCTGAGCCAAAGGCTGCACCTCCCWGCCAGGCACAGACTCCCAAGGAAATGGGAAGGCTCCAGGGGCAGGATTCACACCRTGCACCTGTATTCCAGCCCCACCTGAACTGTGTGTGCCCTTGGCAGAACAGGAGTCACCTTCCCAGTATCTCCTAATGAGGTCTTTCTCAAGAATGACTGCTGCCTGTTTTCCTTCACCTTGCTTTCCAAAGCTTTGTGCATTCATCTAATTGTCTCATAGAACYCCCTCCTTGCTGGTTTTCAACCAGTCCCCTCCTGCTGTTTCCACAGTCTTGCTAAATACTTGGAGTATTTAGTAGTCTCCTGCCCTACAGCATCACCCTCACCTTCATTACTACCAACTGTCACGCCAAACAGCAGGATTTCTCCTATCATGGAACATCCTACAGGCAAGGAATCACGTACTTGACCTGCAGTGCTTAAACACTCTGTCCCATTTTGTTCTCTACTCTTCCACCATTGTGGTGATGGGCTGAACAATGCACCCGACTCTCAACTGAAAAAAACCAACCAACCTGGGGAAGCTGAACTCTAGACCTGCAGCTGAGATCATCCTTGAAATGCAACAGTAACAACAGCCTCAAGAACTAAAAAACAATTCAACTTATCCAACCTTGTGAATGGCCAAAGAATTGACATGACTTTGCCTCAAAGTCAAGGTCACAGAGCTTGCCTAGTTCGCCATGAGTGTGACACCAGAACCTCCACAGTTTTGGCAACTCCTCTATGGAACAAGAGTCACCACAGAGCTCTATAACCTCTATAACCAACTGCATCAAGCTCTATAGGAAACATCAGCAGCTTTAGTGTTAAACTCTGAGGGCTCAGGCATGTCCTGCTGAAGTCTCACTGAAGAGGTTCAGGCTCTCATTCCAAAGAAAATTTACCTTATGGGTTTTAGGAAGCATGTGTTCATTTACTTTCTCAGCCAGTAATGTAAATTAGGCATAAAACAGAACTTTAAATGAGTAGAAGTCCTTGCATCATGTCTGTTCACAGCTGCCWGTTGTTAAAGTGCCAAGTGTTTGTCCCGGACTGCAATTAAAAATGAAGCCAGCATAGGTACAGGAGAGCAGGAGTTTCTGTGTGGATCTGTGGGAACAAACCACTTATTTCCAGCACAGCTGTCCCTGGGAGAAAACCACTTTCTGCTACATCACCAAAGGAGAACCCATCCGCTGGTGTTTATTATGTAACTTGGGAGCACTGAGATATCTGTCAGAAATRCGAGTGTGACTACAAACCAGCTCTGCAAATTCAGGGAAATTCAGCTCTGCAATGACTCTCTCTGAGCAATTCCCTCTGGATAAGCAAAGTCCCCCTAGGTCCTGTGCAGGACTGGAAACATGAGCACTTAGCACTCATCCTAATGGCCCTGGGATGATTTCAGCAGAGCACTGCAGCCTGATTTGAGCTCAGCACCCCCTGAATCGATTTTCCATGCTGTATAATCTTTGCTGTAAACAGCCTGCTCTGCAACTAAGGAAGCAGAAAGGGTTTTAATGCCATCAGTTTCACCCTCAATGCCCTCGCATTAAGCTCAAAGAGCTGAAAGGATTTCAGATGATTTGTTCCAGGCTTGTATCAGACCCTACATCAAGGCACCTCCCTTGTTCTAGACCACCAAGGTGGCCTCTCATGTTTGGCTCTTTGCAGGACCAGCCCTGTGTTCAGCCTAAATTAAAGCAGCTGGGGGATTGTATCCAAAGGAGCAGGGAAACCCTCTCAGGGTAACCTCTGCCCTCCCCCGGCTTGGCATGTGCCCATGTTGGGAGCAAGACACAAGTTCCACAGGCTGCTTTACCTTCCCTTCCAGCACAAACCCCAAGAGAAGCCAGTTCTGCCCTGGGATGTCCCCTTTGAACAGCTGCACAGCTTCCAAGGGGTCACAGTGCTGGGGAGGGGTGAACTGCTCTCTTTGTTTCTCATTTCCACCCTGCAGTCAAACATCCATTCTCTTTTCAGCCATCCAAACTATAACAAAATCTCCAAAGGCATTTTCCCAACCTTCACCCCAAATAAACCACACAAGAGGATGCCACAGGGTGCTAGAAAGACTTTGAAGTCCCCATGAGAGAACTTTTCTGTGACGTTCCCTCTCTTATCATGCCTAAATTATGCTTCTAAAAAAACAACAGCATAGGAGAGATAAGCCATAACCTCCTTTTGCTTTGTTTCAATTTAAAACTGAAGCCTGTGAAAAGCTGTAGATAAGGTCTGACATAAATAAAASGAGTTGCCAGTTGGGGTTGAACCTCAACATTGGGCTATCTTTAAAATCACAGGATAATCTCATAAGCAAAAGAGCATTTARTAAATGAGGAATCATCCCTGCAATGCTCCAAAACCTCAGAAATACAGCAGGTTTTCCCTAACTTAAAATGGTGGGGTGTTTTAGGTATTATATGGAATACTCTGAAATAATAWCTGTGCAAACCCCCTGTGATGCAGCAGATGATGAATACTGCTGAATGGAGTAGCACTGTCAACATGTGATAGAAATSCTGGAGAAATTTCCTACTGACAGAACAGTCCCTCYCCTTTTYCCYTTTTTT
>CADDXX010000333.1:69314-90217 GCA_902810485.1 Alauda arvensis
CTTTTCTGTAGCATCTCTTTTGAAAGAAAAAACTGCCACTGTAGCTACTGAAAGAGTTAGACTAAAAAGGACCAAAGGTTGAAGAACAGAGAGCCAAATGTAAAAAAAYAATCTCAAGTTTTCACATTTCACATAGTTCTGCCTTATATTTTAAAAGTCTGCAGTGCCAATGTTTGGATTTCAGAAGTCCTCAAAAATATTCAGTGTTTGGATCTCAGGTTCTGGTTTGAATCAACTCTTATTTTCAGGCTCTGTTTTCCCTTACCAATGGTCTAAGTACATTTTTTGTAATGCCTCATAATTAGCACACCTTTCTGATTTTTTCATTTGTCTTCTGTATGGATATGAAACAAAACCTCAAACCCCAAACTTTCAATTCAGATCAAGGAAATGTCTCATTAAAAAAAAAAAAAAAAAAAAAAAAAAAAAAGAACAGTTTTGTTTCCAGAGTCTTAAGTCTAGCTAAATCTACCAATTATTTTATTTTGGTGTATCATGAAACAAACCCCAGTATTTCTAAATAACCTGAAACATTTAAATTTTTACACGTGTTGAATTTTTTTCTGGTGAGCTCAGAAACGGAGCCCTGCCCCCACCAATTCGTTGGAAGGATGGAAGGGAGGGGGGAAGGAAGGAAGAGAGGAAGGAAGGAAAAGTCAGCTCGGCTTTTCCTGTGATACAAAGAAGAACCCCGTGTCTGATTCTACAGCTGTGAGAGCCTCTGTGCTGCTGAATGAGTTGTTAATGGACTRAAAGTGGGACATCAGACGTGTTTCCAGCAGCACCTCACTTCTCTCACGGGACCCTTCACAGGGAGAATGGGCACTGCCCGGCACCTCCGGATGGTGTCCASACTCAAGGAAGCTGATTTTTTGTTGCAATCTCTCDACAAAAACCCTGCAGAATARCGTTTTGCACCCTCACAGGTGAGCTCTTCCAACAAAGAMTTTTGAGCTGCTGTTGCAAGCTGCTTCCCAGGGGCAGATCATGGAATGGCCYGGGCTGGAAAGGGACCATRAAGATCATCTCATTCCAACTGCTGTGGACAGGGACACTTTCCACMATCCCAGGKYGCTCCAAGCCCTGTCCAGCCTGGCCTGGAACACTGCCAGGGATGGGGCAGCCACAGCTGCTCTGGGCAACCTGTGCCAGGACYTCAGCACACTCACAATAAAKAATTTCTTCCCCACATCCAGTCTAAACCTCCTCTTTGTCAGTGTGAAGCCAYTGTCCCTTGTCCTGTCACTCCTGCAGCGGGTGTTCCCCACRTTGTGCAGGAGGGGAAACCGAGGCACCACAGGCTCAAAACACTTGCCCAAAACAACACAGYAAAGCTGCAACAGCCCAGCAATAAAGCCCACAAGTTATGAGATAATGATAGGAACTGTCATTTTCTCATTATTTCACAGTTTGATGAGGGATAACACATTACAGAACAGCAGCTGTCCYTGTCATACTGTTAGCCTTCACTTTTTCAATGTGTGAACACTTTACTGAAGCAGTTGGGAAGTGCTGAGTTTTGTTTCTGTGTCCCATGCCTGTGTATTCTTCATGCAAATGCCAGCTACAAGGTGTTGTCACAGTGAAGGCTGAGGGCAAAATACATGTATTATAACACACTCAGGCTTGTTCAGTTAATCCTTTTGTCACTCTTCACAGCTTTTTTGTGGTAGGTTTCTGCATGCACTGGAGGTGCCTGGGCAAAAAACATTCAGCCAGTGCACTTCCTCTGTCATACACGTAAGCCTCTGCTGAAAATTTATTTAAGATTAGCTTGTGCAAGAATCTGTGCACCAAATGCATGCACACAACCCAGCCAGGCAAAGGSGAAGAGTGCTCAAGGTGTTCAATCAATCACAAAAATCAGGCAGCGTTTTGGACAAAACACTTCCCAACTGTGTAAAACCTGCTCCTCATCCTTGGTGTGCCAGGGCATGCAGGTGGTTCAATGCAGCTTTTGTCTGCTCTGTAGATCTCTCTGCCTTTCCCTTGACTACTGACAACGGCTCACCAGGCTGAACTGGGGTTTGCACTGCTGGGGTTTTGCTGTTGGCTGTGAGTTTCAGTAAGAACCCTTGGCCAGATTAATTCCTGGCAAAATGCTGACTTGCTCTACAATGATGCAATCACCCCCCTCCAAATCCTGTTACTGGTAGCAGTTCTGACACCTGTTTAAAAATCCCTGTTTTGATCACTTGCAGCCAAAATCAATGCTGTGGTTCCCTTCTGGGGCTCTGCAGGAACCACTAATGCATTCAGGGCTGTACCAAGGGTGGGGCAGAAATCAAGCCAGCTCTGGATGTTCCTCCAACAGAGGCACAAAATGGGGAAAAGAACAAAACAAAGCAGTTCCTCCTGGATTTGGACATCAGTGGGAGGCAAGAAGGGGAACTGAATTCCTCATCCTGCCCCAGASAGGAGCATGCCTTGCTGCAGTCCTGAATATCCCATACCCTGAACTGAGCAGACTGAAAGTTCTTGCTTAGCTGATGGATAGGAAAATGAGGTGATCCTTTATCTGATTCAGCAGGGACCTGACTGCATAACCCCCAAGGAAGCTGTCAGGGGTTATGTCAGGCTCAGGGCTGCAGCTTTCCATGGAGCAGCAGGGATTCAGCTTCAATGCATCAAACGAAAATGCACCGAGCTCGGTTCAGTGGAAGACCCACGTGCCTCATCCCCACAGCCTTGATCCTGGAATGGGATTAAGAAGTGCCAAGCCCAACAGCTGGGCTGATTACCTGTCTGCAAGAGGAACATTAGGAAACTTGGAGTGAAAAAATGGAACTCATAGAAAATGAAGCCCCAGAAGAGGCACAGTGCAACAGGGCAGCATGGCATGAGCATGGACAGCTTTGGAGTTCAGTGACAGCTGAACAAGRGACTTTTAGGTGATCCTTCAGTTCCACTTAAATGCTGCTGTCGCCCCTAAACCATCTGGAACCCTCAGTCTCACCTGGAGAATGAACTCCCTGGCTCTTCCTTTCTGCCCTTTGCATGGCTCTAAGTCCCCAACACAAGTCCCCTGCAGGGGGACCTGACACTGCACAAAATAGGCCTGACCCAGAAATCTGAAAATGCACTTTTGTACTAAGCAAAGAGGTTCCTCATTCTGGAGAAACTTCTGGAGAAATCTTCTGCCTTCCTACAGATACCATGCATGAAGTTAAAATGCTGAGGCCACTGGCTAAGTACTGGAGTCTGAAGTGTGGCAACCCACACCCCAACCTACCCAACAGGTTTTGGTTAATTGTAAAATAAATTAACCCTGTCTTTAAAAACGCATTAGCCCAAAACACTGCTCTTCACTTACTTGAGAGAGCTTTTGTTTACTGGTATTGAAAGCACCATATGGGAAACTTCTTACAAGTACCTATTCTTAGATGAGCAAACGTCACAGCATTGTCACAGCAAAAAGGGATCTCTAAATGCCATCACTAAGGCCTGTTGCCTGAGATTCTGATCCTGCTGTGCTGGCACATGCCCAGACACCCTTTAGGCCTTGAACACACGATTGGTGATCTTTTCAAAGAGTAAGGCCAACACCATCTGATCCCAAACAAGCTCCCCAGTCTGAGAGGAAACGAGAAAGAAGGACAGTGCAAAGGTGTTTGTAAATAGGACATGTCAGTGGGCCCAAACATATTTGCAAATTCCATACAAAAAAGTATTATCCACTTAGTCACTGCRGGATTTCTCACTGAGGGTCCATAAATTTGGCTGTGTTACTAATACAGGACACAGGATGAACTACAGATGTGGCCTTTGAACTATACACTGGGGTCTGAAGCAGATTAATCAGGTAACTTTGGGACAGCTTTAAAAAGAAGCTGTAACTCTGAGGGCTGCAATTTGGGGAAACCCACATGTCAAAACAGCTCCTTTCCTTGGTAAGTACTGAAAAATGTGAACCACTAGCTTGAGGCCACTTTCAGCCAAACTTCCCYTCAGTTTTCCCATGTATAAAACAGGCACAGAGTTACCTTGCACTGGGTTTTATGCTACAGACCYGTATTTAGGAGGGAAAAAATGAAACTATGCCAGAAGAACTATTTTGAGTCTCTTCATACAAGAAACAGTTTGCAGAACAGRGTTTAGAGATTACTGTATGGCATATTCTATAGACAGAGATGCARTGCTGCAGGAACTAAATGTGAGCTCTTTAATCCCAAGACATATTTACACAAACGTGTTCTATTTCAAAACCGCCTCTAAATTATTTCAGGCAAGCAGAGAATGCTCCCTCCCCAAAGTGTTAAATTATGCACAGAAATTGCTATTCCGTTCCAGCAAAATGCTCATTCTGATGCTGGATTTATTTTCCCCTCCTGATTAATTGCATGTGCTGAAAAGACCACAGAGTCCCTGACAACCTGAGGCTGTTTTACTGAACGCCACTGAGGTCATGTAAAAAAGCTGCATAATGGCTAAGGCAGGCAGCTCTCATAACATGCCACAAGGCTGGGATGACACACCTTCTGTACACTCTGACACCTGGGTTCCTTTCCAGAGTACAGACCTTTATGAAGGAGCAATTTTAGTCCACAGACTAATAAGGCAAGACAAGTTGCCCAGGTTGGAAACATGGGAGGAGCCGCTCAGAAGAATGTGGCTCTSAACGCACTGAATTAATAATTAACAGGACAGACAGAAGGACAGGGAAGAAAAAAAAAAGAAGAGAAAAGAATGAACTCATTGAGAGCCACATCTCCAGAAGGCCCAAACCACTCTTGCAATATTGCTGTGGAGAACTGTCCACTTGAGTGTGGCACCCACCCTGTTTAGGTTCCTAGCCTATATGAAAAAGGCAACMACCTTCCTCAGCAACTCCCCTGGGTTTGTGTTTCCCGTGGGATCCTGCTCAGCATGCCCTCACTGCTGTGCTTCCTTGGCACTGTCAGGCAGATGGCAAGCCAAACTCCACCACACAAAGTCCAGGTTTTGTACTCTGACTCCAGCTCACAGGCTTTAATGTCCTCGTACTGATACGCAGGGCTTGAGCTGCTGGAAGGATCTGAAAATCGGTGCAATTTACAGGCGGAAACCAAAAAAAAAAAAAAAAAGTAAAAAGGGTTGAATACTGCTTTTTGTAAGGGTATGATGCATTTTGGATCTAGAGGTGATTTTTTTCTTTTGGCTGTGAACTTATGTCATCTTCTGAATCTGGCTCTGCTGGTAAAATCTGTTACCACCCCAAGCCCCTCTGCTGGATGTTGGCCTCTTCCCACTGCCTGCAGAGCAGTTCCAGTGAGCACTCCTCCTTTCCCTTCAGATGAGCTCAGACTGACTGTTGCAGCTATTCAAACCAGCCTGCCTGAATTTTGCCTGAAAAGAATTAGGATGTGCTCCCACAGATCAGCAGCTTGCTGGGAATGGCAGTTTTCAGCCAGGAGRCAATTACAGACAGCCAGAAACTGCATGTGAAAAGTGGCATCTTCCTACAGCCTTATTGAAATAACCAGACCAGGAAAGTAAATGTCTGGCCATTCTGGGATAAAAAATATCTTACTTGTGCTGCCCAGCCTCATCCCCATCCCTGGAAGTGTTCTAGGCCAGGCTGATGGGACTTTGAACAACCTGATCTAGTGGAAGGTGTCTGTGCCCATGGCAGGGGGGTGGAATTAGATAGTCTTTAAGGTTCCTTCCAGTGCAGGCCTTTCTGTGATCCTGCACCTTAGCCAGATGCTTGTGGCCCCCAAAACAGGCAGTGTGCCCCCTTTTCCCTCCCCAGGGTGACCTGTCTGGTCTTGCACTGCCTCTGTTGCTCACCAAAACCATGTGGAAATTAATTAAGCTCATTAATCAAGCATAGAAGGAGTGATTTTTTTCAGTGATTTGCCTCAGCATTGGTAGTCTTGTGGTGTGTGAGTGACACCAGCCAGCTCTACCTGTGGACTGACAAGCAACAGAGACAGTAAATGTGCAGGACAGACTGGTAGCACTCACCCTAGAGCCCTCGTGGGGATGGCTGGGAGCAGGTCACCCCCCTTCTGCTGCCAGCAAGCCCTTAGATCTGCACAGCCCCCACCACATAGCTACAAACTCCAGAGATCTGCATTTATTTTGTTGTGATCCAAGCGAATCAATATTAATTGGAAACATCAATGTAACAGTATCCCTGCCACAGCCCCACAGAGCTTAATGCTACCAACACTGCTCAAACCAGACAACTTCTGTGTTTAGACAGTCCCAAATTTCAGCCTCTGTGGAACGATTCTAAAGAAGCAAAACCCAAAGGATTTTTCCMTTTATATATGTATATATACACACATGCCTCTCTATATATATACACTTATACTGGTATAACTGCATTGATTACTATTCAATATCTTTAGTAAGAGATCTATACTGACACAAGTCCCAGTGTGGACACAATGATGGGAAACGAGGTTGTGCTGCTCCCAAAGCCATCAGCAGCCTGAGGCATTCACTAAGCTATTCGATTTTCAGGGGTAGTGATTTAAAAGCAAACAAACAAACAAACCACGGGCATATGAGGGGTTATAATTAGAATGAGGCTTTAGTAGGACAACAGGTAGGCAAACACACGCAGGTGAGTGTCTGGGAGAGGGACAAGGGGGCCTCAGCATCACCCCTGGATCCAGGCAGCTCACCAACAAGTCCCTGCCAGAACACACCAGGGGCTGCTAAATTTCCGTGCAAACCTTTCAGAAAGCCAGTCACCCTCGCAGGCTGCTCGGTCACAGATGGAGCTCCATTTCTCTGTGCCAGCACGGGCCCTGCCTCTCCACCTGATSCTGCCCTGCAGAACAAAAGCCTCCYGCTCAGCAGCCGCGGGGGACTGCTGTGCACGCCTTGCTGCCCAGCTCCATCCCATTTCGACTGGGATGTGCATAAACCTCCTTCCTGGCTTTGCTCCCTGCTGCTATCTGGTCGTTTTCAATTAGAAAGTGGTCCCTTCCTTTGAACACACTGAGTAGAGGGGGGGGGATTTGGGAATCCTTTATATTCCTGACCAATGTGAGCATGCAGATGGTATTTGCTGGTGAGGCTTCACACCCAGCCTAACTCCACTCTTTGTGGATCTGGTTGGGTTTTGCTTTTATTTATTATGGAATATAATCCAGAGCATGAAAAAAGTACAGAATTACTGGCATCTATTTCATGCACTGGTCATACATTGCTAGTAAACTTCCTTATATTCAGGGATTCCCTATTGATTTAACCAYRGAAGGCAGTAAAACCCACAGCTTTRAAATTGCACGTGAACATTGTAGTCAATTCTCAAGCAAAGTGCAGTTAGAAAAACAGAGAAAAACCCCAACCAAACAAAACCAGGTCAGTTGAAGCACATTCCAGCTATGAAATGCATTTCTCCCTCTCTCCCACTGCGGCAGCTTAAGAATTCCAGAAAGCCCTTGTAAAATGCACTTACCCATCACAATACTTCAGTACACAGTTCCTTCAAGAGCCTGACCCACATGATCTTAAAATTACWATTCTAATAAATCTCTGCACTGATTGAATGGGCATTGGTTGTAATTTTAAATGCTCCACAAGAATGAGTCATTTGTTGCCTTTTTTACTGATTTACTCCCAACATCTTGCCCTTTCCCAGATCCATTATGGTTTTATCCTGGAAACCACTGTCCTGCTCTAATAGAACAGGGGTCAAGTCAAGCTGTGCCCTTGCAGCACCATCAAGGCAGAGTGCTGGCAAGGAACTGGCAGCAGGGACATGAGGCCACCCAAAGCCCTGCTAGCAGCCAGCTCTCAACACACAGATARGCTTTGGGGTTGCTGTGGGGTTTTCTTCTTCTTTTCTTGGTTTGAAGGAAATCTTAATAAAAGCCAGAGGAAAACTTGTCAGTCTACCTCTGCTGTGCCAAGCAGCAAAAGTTGGAGCAGTTCCTGTCCCCATCCACATTCACATCCTTCTCTTAATTATGTGCAGYGTGGTGGGCTGCCACACCTTAAGGACGGGAGGGCTTGCAGAGGAACCTGGACAAGGCTGAGCTCTGGGCCATGGGAGACTCATGGGGTTTAACAAGACCAAGTGCTGGTGCTGCAGCTGGGTCAGGACAACTCCTGGGATCAGTCCAGGCTGTGGGGTTGGAAAGAGATGGGCTTTAAGATCCTTTCCAACCCAAGCTATTCTGTGATACCTTAGCAAAGTATCCACACTGCCTTGCCAACAGCTTAGGGGGGTTTAGGTTGGTTATTAGGAAAAGGTTCTTGCCCCAGAGAAAGGTTCTTTTCCCAGAGGGTGCTGGGGCACTGAGCAGGCTCTCCAGGGAGTGGTCATGGTCCCAAGACTGCCAGAGCTCCAGGAGCTTTTGGACAATCCTCTCAAGGACAGGGAAGGATTTCTTGAGTGTCCTGTGCAGAGCCAGGATTTGGACTTGATGATCCCTGTGTGTCCCTAACAGCTGTGCACATTCTGTGATACATTGATGTGATGTTCTGTTTTAAAGCAGGAGTAAAGACATTTGCAATTCTTATTTACAGAATCAGTGCTCAGCYGTGCTGTGGGAAGGAGAGACAAGCACAGGTATCTGCCAGATGAAAGGCTATGTATGAAAACACACAATACACCCAGAAACAGCAGGCTGGGTTTCCAAATGAAGGAGGAAACGCTGCTGATTTCAGTAGCACTGCAAGCTGTATGACAAACGACAAGTGTAGCTTATGGAGACACAAAGCTGCTGCTCCTGACAGCAAACCTCTGGGTGCCTGTTCTGTAGAGGGCTGAGAGCGAGCTGGCGAGTCGGGCTTTGATCARCAGAGCCGCTCCCGGGGCGGAACAGCTACAAAATCCTGCTGCCCTGGCAGTGCCGAGGATGATGCCATCTGACACACCTACAGATGCCGGCACCTGCAGCATCACCGTGTCTCCCTTCCAACCCTCACCGCTGAACCTTTATCARGCRGGGCGGGGGGGCRGTGTGAGGTGGGGAGGGGTGCGGCAAAAAAGCCTTTTCACAGCGCTGAGCTCCGGTCCGGAGGGGATGAAACGGGGTGAAAGTGAAAACACCAGCGCTTGGCAGAGCGGCTGCTGGAGCTTCAGCGAACGCTGTATGAACTGGAGGCCGTGCTGGGAAGCCGGAGCGGTCCCAATGCCGAGAATCGGGGACGGGAACCGGGGATTGGGAGAGGGGATGGGGATCGGGGCCGGGACGCGGCTCCCGCCGGGAGCGGCTCGCGCGGCTCCTTAAATAGCGGCTATAAATACAACAGCGGCGGCGCGCTCCCATTGGCTGAGCCGCTCCCCAGATTTACATAAAGAGGCGTGGCCAGAAGGAGCGGGGCGGGCTGAGCGGCGCCGATTGCCCGGCGGGGCCGCAGCGCCCCCGAGCGGCCAGAGGGGGCAGCGCACGGGGACCCCCGATCGCCCCATCCCGCGGTCCCCTGATCCTCCGATCCCCCCATCCCGCGATGCCCCGATGCCCCCATACCGCGATGCCCCGATCCCCCCACCCCGCAGTCCCGCGATCTTCCCATCCCGGGCCAGCGGCGGTCTGGCCGTGCCTCATCCTGCCCTGCCTCGCACTACTCTTCACCCCTCGGTCCGCATCCTTGTTCCCGAGGCCATACTCTGCGCCTCGGAGAAGTTGTTAGTGATAAGCGAATGAGAAGGCTCTAAAGTTCAAGTAGTGCTCCCCTCCTCACGGGACCTGGGTGCACGCAAATTGCATGAAAATTACTCGTAAATTGGTATATTGTGTCTTGCTTCTTCACCCAAAAGCGCTGTTGAAATACATTCCATATATTGGATGATAATCATAATTAATGCACCGAAGCATTTAGCAAGGAGATAATAAAGGGTATGAAGGGTTTACTGTAAAAATGTGAGCCTCAGCACGGGAATTGGAGTTGCTACTTTTGACAAGCGAAGCCTCTACCCTGTAGGCTAGAAAAAGTCTTCTCCATTTCAGGTGCAGGTCATAAAAGAGTGTCATGGAAATGAACCCTGGTTTTATGTGCTGAAAAAAGGGTGTGGGAAAGGAGACTAAATCTGTGGATGTCTGGACCAAAAGGGAGAATAAATTGTAAGATCTTACCTCCCCACTCTTATGCTGATGCTCAGCTCTGTGCTGTCCCCCTGCCTTGGAGAGGATTCAGATCTGGCCTTCAAGCAGCAAGACCTGGTGATGTGTTTCTGGAATTAGGAGGGGTGGGGAAGACAAATAAGCCCTTGGGACTGTGGGTGTCAAGAGTTTGTGACACCACAGTTGATAATGACCGTGCAAGCCACAGCTGGGCACAAAGCAGTAGAGCAGACAGAGCCAGGGAGGTCACTCCAAGCCAGTTTGGGGCTGGACCAGCTGGGTGGGAGAGTGGAGCCTGGTTCCAGGCCAGGCTGGATRGGGCTCTGAGCAATCTGGGATAGTGGAAGGTGTCCCTGCCCATGGCAGGGGGTTGGAATGAGTTGGGCTTTATGGTCTCTTCCAGCCCAAACCAGTCTGTGATTAAAAATAATTGGAAAGCAGGATGCCCTGAGCACCCGCTTCTTGCAGAGCTTCACTTTGCAGAATTGAGTGATATTCACTGGAATTGCCCACAAATTTCTAAGAACACAGCTCCCCTTTGAAAAAGAGTTGCCAGGCAAAAAAAAAAAAAAAAAAAAAAAAAAAAAGCAAGGTGCTTTGTGGGAGCAGGATTTTGCTTTTTCATACCCCAAGGGGCTGTTCAGAGAGCTCCTTTAGGTCTGTTATCATTGCTGCAAGCTGAATATTTTATTTCAAATGAGGCCAAATTAAGAATGAGGACTGCTGTTGAGTTTTTGCTGATTCACCCTGAAATAATATTAGAAAATGTTCACATTTCTTGGCATGAAAATGTAGAATTTTGACAGCTCCTGGAATTTACAGAGTTGCCCTGATTCTTCAGCAAGACACAAACTGTCTCTGCTTTGCCAGCAGGAGGAGGAATCTCYTGGGCAAACAGGAGAGAGATTTCCCATGCCCTGCAGCAATCACAGGGCCTTACCTCAAGCCCAGCTGACCCCAAAGCCCATCCATGCTAAATACTTGACCTTTCACAAACCTTTGATCTTAGAGGACTTCAAATTCCTGCTGTGCCACCAGACTGGTGCTACACCCGCCACAGCACATCCCAACCTCACCTAAACAAGGGGATCCACACAAACAGTGACTCAGGGGCAAGCAGCTTCCTTAGGCAGAGCCTAGACCTGCAGRCTGCTGCTTGAAGGGCAGCAGACAATATCAAAAGCCTGAGTATTCCATAGGATACAAAATACCCTTTTTGTTTGGTGACAGCTCGGCAGCACAGCTTGGAGGTGGAAATATATGGGGATTGATCTCAAGGCTCCTGTGTGGGGTGTTTTCCTTAGGCCTATGGCACTCTGAGTCATATGATTATAACAGACTCTCAGCTTTAATTACAGAAAAGAAAGAGTTTCTGCATCTCATGACTGTGCAGGAAGATGCATTGTGGTAGCTGTAAAGGAGACTCAGCGAGAGAAAGAGAGATACAGAGAGAGAGAGAGAGGACAAGACAAAAGGCAAAATGAGCCAGAATCTCTTATATGAACAATAACTCGAGGTTTCTGAGTYCTTGGCATCAGCTGTGCCTCATCCAGCTCCGAAGGCCAGTGCTGTGAGTGGGGGAATTGCAGCTCCTGTAGGAGTTACCCCATTCCCACTGAACAGGTAAAACAATGTTTGCCCACACGCTGCGTTCCTCAGTAATTCTGCTTGAGCTGAGGTGACCTAGATCTGCCTGAGAGCCTTATATATTCCTGAGTGCAAACATAAATACACTCTGTTTCTGCATTTAATTTTTGAGCAGCTCTAATTAAGCTTAGCTTTGTTTAAACACATCCAGAGCTCCCTTGGTATTTGGCCTTCAGTGTGAAGACTCTGCCATTCTCAAGAAGAGCTGRGCCATAAATGAGAATGAATGGCAGCTGCTCCTGCATCCTGGTTGCTGCTGGTGGAACCTGGGGGTTCTGCTTCTGCTGCAGCCTCAGGGACTTGCCTGAGCCCGATGGGCTCTCACAGGGCCTGTGTGCTGAGGGCAAGGGAAAGGAATACAGAGTGAAAACACTGAGACCCGCAGGCTGCAGGTCTCAGTTGTCATGTTAACTCGTGTTTCATGGCTCTGTTGCATTTGYGTGCTGGAGAAAAGCAGGGAATGCATTCACAGCCCAACATGCAGCTGGGTTCTTGTGTACTGTTAAAATGGGCAGTCCCTGCTTCTCCCTCCCTCCTGATTTTCCCATTTCATCTGGCAAAGAATCCAGGCTTTGAAAAACACCTTTTTTTTTTTTTTTTTTTTTTTTTTCTTTGCAACAATGAGCCATTTCTGATCTCCATCCCCAAGAAATGACATTGATTTGTAAGGGACTCTGACATCTACAGACTGGACTTTGTAAAGGGGTGCAGGCCAGACCTTCCCCTGCTCTGGCAGTGTGCCTCAACCCCTGYCAGACTCACCCCCACTACCCCTCTAACCCTGCCCATCTCTCTGCTTCCAGACCATCAAACTTAGTTCCTTATGCAGCCAAAGACTGGGTAGGTCCCACTAGGCACAGCTCTGAGGGAGGGGTGGATGGCAAAATCTGCTCAGGCACAGGGACCTTCCCACCCTACTGCCCCACAAAGTCCCACTACCATGGGCCAGCTGGCTGCTTGCACTGGCCCTTGAGTCTTCTTGACCTCAGAGATGTCCCACATGCTTAAGGGTRGTGGTGCTGTGCTTAGATTTGAGTCCCTGTGTCCCAGTGCTCCCTGTGTGTAACAAGGAGGGGCACTTTTGTGTCTGGAGCACTGACCCTCTACCCCAGCAGTCAAAGCCAATCTGAGCAGAGCACGTTAAGGAAGGGGAGCTACTCCTGTGTAGCTGCCCCTTCCCTGCTTTGCTTCCTGCTGATGCCAAAGAGCTCCAGAAGTTGAAACCTTTTTGAGCAGCACCACAATGCTACCCGTGGAGCTTAACCACCTCACCAGCTGAAACCTACTCAGAGCACAGCTCTGTTTGCTCTTTCTACCACAACAGCAGTTGGTTTGTGTAATGAAACATTTCTTGTGTTGTAATCAAAGCCTACTTACGTGGTGCCACCAGCAAGGCAGGCTTATCGCTTTGCCTGTGTCTACGTGCACATCCAGAGAWGCCAGTCTTCCCCCAAAAGACAAATAGAACCAGAACCTGGCCATGAAAAAATGCAAACATTCGGGTAGAAAGGTCTTTTTGCAATAATAGATTTAAAGTACCAAATGATAACACATTTTACAGTCACCCATTSCACTGTGAAGTTGCTATGAAGTACTGCAAGGGCTGACTGCTCACCCATTTTAAGACACAGTAAATGACCACACAAGAGGCAGTGCCATAAAGACTCAGATCTGTGGTCTATAAGTATTCACACCGTGCAGCCAGCCAAATCCTATCAAATCCTATATTGCTTTTGGCATTTTTACACTGTTCAATGCTCTTGTGAGTGCCAGGTTATCCTGAACTTTATTACATATGGCTTTGAACATTTCATCAGGTCCTTCTCTTKCTGGAACAATAAATAACCAGTCCTAACTAGGCACAACTCTAGAAAATTAAAATTGCACTGATGTGGAAAATTATCCCCTGATAGCAAGACTTCAGCAGCTGGACCAGCAGGACTGTGCAGATCAGCCAGGGAAACACTGAGCTGCTTGAAGCAGAGGTGTCTTGTGCTATTTTAGTCATGTGTGTTGTGTCATGCTCAGCCCTTCCCTGSCAGTCCAGAAGGGCATGGGACTCTCAGGGGCTGTGTGTCAGACATGCCAGGCCCATATGTGTGGGGCACTGTGGGATGTGTAAACCAGCCAGTCAGAGGCTGGGTAAACAAATGTGCTTAAAATAGCMCTGCATGACTACATTTAGGCAAATGAACGTTGCTTTGGCGTGTCTGAAACCCTGCCCTGTGCTGTCACTCCTGTACCTGATGCAAGGCAGGGGGAGACTTGGTCTCCTGGGCTGCACAGATCACACTGATGAAGYGCTTAGGGAAAACCAAGATGGGGAAGGAACGATTTAGGTGGGAACTGGATGGGTGTGGCCTTTTGGACGGGTCACAACTCGAGGCTTGAGGGTTTTGGTTCCCCTTAGGTCGTGCCTGAGGTACCTACACCCACCTGCAATAGGGCTCTGCCCACAGCCAAAGCCTGCAGCCATTCCCTGCGGCCTGGAAGGTGCAGATGGGGGTGCAGATGGGGGTGTGGGCCCCACTGCTGGCTCCATGGGCTGCACACGTCCGGGGGATCCTGCAAAGGAAAAGAGAAGCGAGGCCTCATCAGCGCTGGGGGAACTCACTGTGAGCTCAGAGCAAGGAGGCTCCTTCCTGCTGGAAGCGTCTGCCACACTCAAGGAGGGGAAAAAATCGTCTTTGTACACAGTGTTTATAAATAAGTAGGTTACAGCGAGCTCGTCACTGACTCATGCTGCTGTCATCCCAGGGAAGCAGCTCCGCCGGGCTCTGAACTCTGGCTGCCCGGCAGGATTACGTGGAGAGGCACTCACTGGAGGGGATGGATTCAGCCACACCACGCAACTCTGGAGCTGCGAGCTCCTCTGGAAACAGCGCAGAACTGCGAATTTGTTATCTTTGCTGGGCTTGGAGAGACACGTTTTGCAGTGACCAACGCCCCTGACACATTTCTCATCAATTTGTGGTCAGGCAGGGAGGAGAGACCACACATCCCTGCAGCACAGAAGGCTCTCCCCAGGCAGCCTGTGGAGTTTGCTGGGGGAAGGGACAATAATTTTAGCTTTTGCCTCATTTATAACKAAGCAGAGCATCACTTCAGTCTCTTATTTCCAATGATGATGTCTGCACCAGTAAACCAAAGAGAGYCCAGGCATGGCCTCAAGCAGCAGCRCAGAGCCCTGTGTGGTTTTTAAGTGTTAGCACATTCCCTGCCACCGTTTTGGCCCGTGGTGCCCGGGGATGTCTCAGCTGGCAGCCCTGGGGCTGGTCCTGACCRCAGAATGGGTGAGCTCACCCTGTCCTGGGGAGAAAATGAGGTCAGCCCTGAGGACATGAGCTGGGCTCTGGGCRTGCTTGCCTGACCTCAGGGCAGAGAGCAGGCCAGATCACTGCCAACATCAATGGACTCTTTTGCTCAGGAAACCTTAGCAGTGGTGCCACGTGCCACAAGAGTTAACTGTCTGATGCCATCCTTTGGACTGCCGAGGTGATCTCAGGGGCTGCCACTCAATTTGCAGGTTTTCTGCAGGAAGCAGAACACCCCTGACCTCTGCTTTGGCAAATGCTTGAGGCAGATGCTTCCACAGGACATTACTGCATCCTTAGAAAGCYCTCGTTGTGCTGGTCTGTGAAGTGGCTTCTGAAGGCAAGGTACAGAGCTGCAGACAGGCAGATGAGAGAGATGGAGCTTGTGCTGGGCCCAGGGAGCTGCAGCAGGTAAATCTCTCCTGCAGCCTTTCCCCACTGAAGTGCTAATGCAGAGCAGAGCAGAGCTTTCAAGCAGTGCTTGCAGCTGCTCAGCACTGTCAGCTCAYCGGCATCCTGACAGCGCTCTCCCAAAACTGCTGAGGAAGCACAGTGTGCCCCAGAAAAAAGTCCTCAGAAACTTCTGTGAAAGCTGAGCTTAATGCTTTACATTGCAAATTSCTGCTCATGGCTCATGGAGGGACAGCCATGAGGTCCCAGTGCAAACAGAGGATGATTAACACACCCCACGCTGGCCTGGGCTCCTCCTGCAGCCCACGCTCCAGGCTGYATCTCAGGGGACTGAGGTACCACTCTAGGGAGCAGGTGGCCATCCTTGGCACCCTGCACAGGCTGAGCAGGCCCAGTCCTTTCCTGTATCTCACACCGAGTCTAGGCTCCATTCTCACCCTGTGTAAGCCTACTTTGRAGCCTAGAGCACTGCCTTGTATGAGCAGGCAGGAGTCTGTGTGGGCTGAAAATGTTTCTCCTCCCAGAGAGAGACACTTCTAGATGTAGGACCTGTGGCTCTGGCTGAATCTGAGTGATATTTGCTCCAGCTGCTCACGGCCAGAGAGGTCCTGGCTGCAGCCTGGGCTGATGGCTCTGCATCCAATTGCAGCCTCAGGGAGATGGTTTTTGGCATCCCATTGTGACAGTGCTTTTTCCTCAGCCACCACAGACCTTTGCTCCAGGCCATTTTSATGCTTTTGGAAGACAGCCGTGTCTGAAATGCAAATGCACAGCTACGACAGCTTTGAGCTGAAAGATCACAGGACACCTTTGCAAGGAGTTAAATTTGCAGCCATGGAAAAACAAAAGCAGCAGTCTAAGCAGGTTTATTTAGGGCTCAAAAAGCAACCTGACATTTGAAGTCTGTCAGGTATTTTCAGAAGTCTGCCTCTATCAACATCACCTCTACCTGCGGAGTYGCTTTGTGTCGGTATTTATGTTCTACATTGTCATTTTTCCCCAGCACAACCACTGTGTGTATCAGTGGGGATGTCACAAAATGCCTTCTGAAGGCTGGAAAGAAAGAATGAAGGGGTGGGGAGCCAGGAAAAACCAGGTACAAAGCTCCCATGGCATTTGAGCAGCACAGCTTTGGACATCCACCCAAAGTCAGGTCGTTGTCCTCATGGTACCTTGCTGGTTSTCAAAGCATCCAGTTCAAGATAAGCCCTGCTGCATCCCTAAGGAACTGGCATTAGGTGTGTAGCAAACAGATAAGGATGGCTACAAGTTTCCAGGACACTAAAGAAGTACCACCTATTTTCCCTGGGATTCAGATTATTTATAACATGCTAGTGGTAATTTTGCATCTCACCTAACAGGTGGTCTATCAAGGTTTCTTGGCTGCAGTTGCAGAAACAGTATTTCTGGGCTTTACAAGCAGCATTTATCATGGCTGGCAACGTAATTTATTTGTGTCTTAAATACTTGTAATTAGACTGCCTCATAGCTAGTACAGTGAGGAACAAAACAGACTTCAGTAACACGCAGATAAATAATTCAAAGAACATTCCTTAATAGAAGCATTTGTTTTTCCTCTCTTTCCCACTGTCACTTTGAGCTCCTTGATCTAAAAGCTGGGATCAGTCTCCCCAGGGTTTGCAGGTCACATAGCTGCCACCCCTCCCGGGAAGTTGGAAAGTTCAGAGAAAACCAAAGCATTTAAGAGGGAAAGAAGTTCTGTAATGTCAGCTTCTCTATTCTGGAGAGCCAGCTCCCAGCTGCTGCCTCTCCAATAGCTACTCCACCCAGCCCTCAGATAATAATCACAAGCTGTTTCGCCAGCTCTGTTTCCTTCTACATTTTTGCAGTTAACTCCATCAGCTGAGTGGATAGCATTTAGCTCAAGAGCACAGAGACATTTAGAGCAAAAAGTTGTTATTTAGGTTCTAAATAAAAAGTAATAAAAAATGCTTCCCCTTGTCCTGCAAACTACACAAGCTCATGTAAAGCTTAGTTTCAAGGAATAAGAGTAAAGTTCAGCAGGGTTCTTGAAGAAACAGGGTCAAAAATGCACAGGGTGCTTTGCCACGTTGAGCTGATTTCCTAAATGGATGTGGATGTTTGTAACGTCACATTTGTAGGAAAGATCACTGTTGTACCCAGCCCTTCAGCTCTGCTGTCCAAAGGCCCAGCTCTCCTGCTCCCACTCAGGCAAAAATCCCACCAAGAGCGAGAGCTGAGACAGCAGAGTGGAAATTGCAAAACTGGATTCAGATTGGCACCTGGTCAAAAGCCAGGAATCTTCAGTGATAAAATGTTTCTATTTTTCAAAGCAYGCATCAGATTCTGAAGCATATTTTAGTTTTCAAAAGTGTCATTTTCTCCCTCGGTTGCTCAGTTTCCCTCACACACAGGATTATTTTAGCAGCCCCAAATACGTGTATCTGCATGTGCAAACTTCAGCAGCACGTTAAAGAGACACTGCCCAAAACACTTCAGTTCTCATGAAGTGAAACTCAGARTGTCTGACATGGAAAGTTTGTACTAGCTTAAGCCTGAATAATTCAATCCATCTGCCACAGAGATCTAATRAAACTCCTTTTGCTGGACTGGTTTTCTCTAAGGCTTCCCTTCATCCACACAGGTCTCTAGGGTTGCTTTTCCCGGCCACATTTGCTGCATACAAACAGCATCCACACTCAGGACCTGGTATTTCCCAACAAAATCATCCTCATGAAACCCAGGAGGGTTTCCTCTYTCATCTGCTCACGTGACATGGTTTCAAAACATCATCTCTGGTGTCCCAGCACACAACCCACATCTGCAGGGACCTGTGARGCTGGAGAGATGCACGCATTTTCCCAAGGCATCAAAGAGCACTTTGGCCAGCACACCAAGGAAAMGGCTGAGAGAGGGATACTGTGCATGTAGAACAGCACAGGCCTGTCCCCACCTGTCTGAGGGCTTCCCTCAAAGTCCACTGAAGAGCTCAGTGTACTCCATTACTCACAAGGGGTTTTTTGGGGTCTCAGTTGCCCAGATAGAGAAGGAGTTCTCTGTGCCCTGGGACAAGTCCATTCCCAGCTGGCCAAACTTGCCCTGCAGTAGAAACCCTTTATTTCAAAGGACCCTGCACTGACTGATTCCCCACTTGGTGAACACTTTGTCCTTTCCCCRGCATTCAGTCCTGAGAAAACTAATCCAGCCTGGGCAGCAGCCCTCTCCAAATCCAAGGGCTTTCCATCTGCATGGGAAGCAGCTGTGTTCAAGAGCTTTCCATTCCATGCAACCATGTCAAATGAAGGAATTTCCACCCCCTAAACCAAATTTCCAGCTCAATGTGGCAGGGAAATAGGGATGAGAAGGTGAAGCAGCCCTCAAGACAGGATTGTTCTGCTGTCACAGGTGTGTGAGAGAGGCCCTGATGTCACAGAATCATAGAGCCACAGAGTAGCTCTCTAGCAGCACTTACTGGTTGGAACGGACCTTAAAGCTCCAGTTCCACCCCCTACCTGTGGGCAGGGACACCTTCCACTATCCCAGATTGCTCACATCTCCATCCAGCTCCTTGGACACTGCCAGGATCAGGCAGCCACAGCTTCTCTGGGCAGACTTCACACACCTGTGTGACCAAAATYCTCTCATCAACACCCAGCAAATGACAGCAGTTGCCAAACAGGAGAGGGTAGTTCAGCTGGGTGCAGACAATTGGTGATGGTAATTTTCAGCAATGTAAACATGGGGGAGCTGTCCTAACCTTCTGCTCAGGGTGACAGCACTCCAGGCTATGTTCTGCCAGCTTTATTTATCCTGATTTCAGTGGGAACAGTCTGGGGCTGGAGCAATAGTTGCTACAGGTTGATGACAGATTCTGGCATGCAGGGGTGACCAGGGAGTTACAAGTTCTTCTCACTGAGCTGATAGAAGTAGCTCAGATATCTCTGCTAARCTCCTGCTTATGGGATGGTTTGGCTGAACACCCTCTGCTTCAGCACATTGCCTAGTTAGCCCTGGTTTCACACAGCACTGCTTTCTAGCAGCTACTGCAAGGATGAGAGTTTCCCAGTGGGGAAAAGTTGATTACAATAAAATCAGCAGCATCTTGCCATTAATTTAATGGCAATAGGATTTGACCAAAGAAAATYTCTACAAGTCTTTGAGTATTTTGATTCCATGAAGAGCATGCAACTAGAAAAACACTTTGCTCAAGAAAAGTGTCTGTAAACAAAAGGGAGCTCAGCTAAAACTGGGAGATGTGAGTCTGACCAAACTCAGCACACACAGTATCTGCCAGTCTGATTTATAGGCAGGAAGTTCCAAAATGATTGTTGTTTGGGCAAGAACCAGAAGTTTGGGCTCCATTTCTGAGCTAGATAATCAATATGGGCTGAGGCCAAACCCCACAGCTTTTCTAAGGCTAGGCTATTTCTTGCTTCACATTATTAGGCACAAGAGACAGAGCTGACTTGGATTTACAGAATCTTGGCTCAGACACAGTTAGCATTAGCATGACTATTGAGGATGAGTGTATTCTCAGTTAAGGCCCCTTCAGGAATTGGGTCTTCTCATGGAATTTCAAAACTCCAGTGGAGGTGCAGCATTCATTTMTACCACAGCATCACGGGTGTGTTGCATGGGGAAGTGTAAGATTACATCCAGGCTATACTGGGCTTTTAGAGTTTTTCCTTATTTCAGCCCTAAGGCTGAATCAGCCCAGGCAAACCCTGGCACTGCTGCCCSCTCTGCATCCGTGCTGCTCCTGCCTGTGGTCAGGCTTTCCAGCATCAGGAGCCACAGAGGCTTCCATCAGGYACCCYGAGTTCCTGCAGAAAAAYCCTTCCCAAAGTGGTTTCCCTGTACTGCACTGCTGAAATGCAGATGATTGGAGAGAGGCTGGATGCAGTGCAGACACACCACAGAGCAGCTCTGAATTTGAAGGGAAGAATAATTTCTCCCAATAAAAACTCCAGGGGGAATCAAGGCAGTGATTTTGGCAACAGCCAGGGTAAAAAGCATCTTTTTCTTAGGGAGGGTTGCCTGGAGAGTTTTGGATGGCTCTGGGAACTTACTACAGTTTTCCAGCTTATCCAAAAGATGGCACTGTGAACATTGCAGCCACACTCTGCTCCTGCCTGGGTCTGGCCCTGCTCAGCTCCTGGGGGCTGATCTCGCAGCCCACCCTGCTGTGGCACCCAGCTTTTCACAGCATTTTCCATAGCTGATTGTCTTTGTCCCAGAAAAAAAAGAGTAAATCAGAGCCTGWCTTTGTTCAGGCAGTGATTGATTCCTCTAAAATCCAATTCCTCAGTTTTTGGAGCAGCTCTGTGTTTTATAGTGAGATGGGATACAGGGAGAAACATGAGAGGGATGAGGGGGAGAGGGGATGAGAAGTTGTGAGGAGGAGCA
Organism: Alauda arvensis; assembly: GCA_902810485.1. NCBI lineage: Eukaryota > Metazoa > Chordata > Aves > Passeriformes > Alaudidae > Alauda > Alauda arvensis. Next base: position 90,085 of record CADDXX010000333.1, read on the forward strand.
GATGAGAGCACAGGGGCAGGACTTGTATCAGCAGTGGGAGAGGGGAGGAGGGAGGGAGGGAGGGAGGGAGGAAAGGAAGGAAGGAAGGAAGGAAGGAAGGAAGGAAGGAAGGAAGGAAGGAAGGAAGGAAGGA